>CM035411.1:128142734-128455234 GCA_020310875.1 Ceratopteris richardii
ATCACCAAACATCAAAAAATGTATCACGATGTTTGTCCAAGGATGCATGAATTACAATTAAATTTAGTTGAAAAAGGTACGCTAATTCTAGAGCTAGATATTTGGAATGAAACATGGGGGTGATAATATTAGAAAACGTTTTAGCTGGATTGAGTCAAGCATATATTGACTTGATGTTAGGAATAAATTTCAAGACATGATAAACGATCTACAAGTTGAATTATGCTACTTTTCAACCTGTGAGGTAGATATACTCAATCAAAATTTGTTTTCAAATACAGGGATCATGTAATAAAGTGATAGGTTGGGGATGGTTGAACCACACCCTTGATAGGTATGAGATGGTTGAACCACACCCTTGATAGGTAGGAGATGGCTGAAATACACCCTAAGAGGGAGGATTAGGAAGTAATCCTCAACCATGGCTTTTGGGACAAGTGGTTAGCCCATCATATTCCTAACCAAGAAGTTGTGAATTTAGTTCTTTACATTGGTTTTAGAGCCTAGCAATAGGCGTGGGAAAGGTGGATTGCCCTAATGGCCTCTAAAATAGGAACTTGGGCATCCTCTATATGAAAGGGTACAAAGTAGCCCACATCACTTTCGCAAGTTAGCATGTAAGATACCATTGGAATGCTGTCAAAGCAAACGTTCCAAATCTAATGAGCTTGCTCAAAAGTGTAAAGTCCTTGGCAAAGCATGGGTGGCACTTGATTGAGGGTTGAAGATACCAAACATGGGTGAGAACAAGGTTCAAGACTCAAGCTGAGAACAAGGGTCCAAGACACCAAGGTTGCAAACAAGAAGGTTCAAGACACCAAGGTTGAGAGCACGCATTCAAGAGACCAAGGCTGCGAACAAGGTTCAAGAAACTATGCAAGGTTAAGGACATCAATTCAAGGGTACCTAGGGAGTTCAAGGGGGTTAATAGGTATGTTCTTTTTAGTGATGATGCTACAAGATGGATAACTCTATGTTTTGAAGGAAATATCAGAAGTGTTTGGAGCTTTCAAGCTTTTTCATGCATATGCAGAGAGAGCCATAGGTCAAAATCTTAAGAGACTGAGGTCTGATGGAGGGGGAGAATACTTCTCCCAAGAGATCAATGATTAATCAGTGATCTAGGAAAGTTATCATACTTTCTTGGTATGGAAGTCAGTTATATAGATCATGGCTTATATATATCACAAGAACGGTATCTTTTGAACCTATTGAAGAAGTTTGGAATGGAAAATTGCATAGAAGCTTTGACTCCACTTGAAGTTAATCACAAACTCAATAAATATGATGGTACAAAATACAAAGATATGATGAAGTATGAATCTCTTGTGGGTAGTTTAATTTATGCTACACTAACAAGACCTCATCTTAGTTATGCAATGGGAGTTCTCTCACAACTCATGCATTGTCCAAAGGATCCACATTGGATTGCACGTCAAATAAGTTCTCAGATATATCAAAGGAACCATAAAGGAAGGATTATATTATTTTTTTACTTCAGATTTGAAGTTGAGAGTGTATAGGGACTCATATTGGGCAGGTAATCAAGATGAGAGAAGATCAACTCATGGCTACATGATATACATTAGTGATAAGCTTGTAAGTTGGTGTTCAAAGAAGCAACATACAATAGCAATATCATCAACTAAAGCTGAGTACAAAGGACTTGTAGGAGCAGCTAAGGAGGTCATGTGGATGCAGACATTGCTCAAAAGCTTCGGCATTAATCAAGGTATACCTACAATACATGGAGATAAGATGAGTTCACTTTATCTTGCAACAAATCTAGTATTTCATGCAAGAACAAAACATATAGAGATACATTATCATTTCCAGAGAGAAAAGGTAATGGAGAAAGAATTTGAAGTGGAGTACATTTCTACAAAAGATTAGATAGCAGACATAATGACAAAGATCTTGGATGGTGTGAAGAACAATGCATTCAAAAGTATGGCAGGAGTAAAAGAAAGAAGAAGATATGAAGAAACAGAGAATGTCAATTAGTGATTGAGGTCAAAGTCTAAGAAGAAAATCCCATGCCTATGTGAAGGGAAAATTTCACATATGTACCATATTTGTAAAGCTAGACTTAACTTTAGTTCTAGAATTTTCAAAAGACAAGATTTTAAAGTTCAAGGGTTAAAACCTTAGACTTATCGTGGTCAATTTTCATTCTCTGTGTCACTACAACAGATCGATGGTATACCGAGGTTTTTACCAAGGAAAATGAATGCGGCTTTATTTGTCGCGACACCGGTGTAAAGGTCGGTTTGCGCGTCGATACCAAAGAGTCGGTATAGGCGTCGATATATGCGTCGGTATATACGTCGGTATAAGTGTATATGCGTTGGTATAAACATCGGTATATGCGTCGGTAATCGGCTTCTGCTGCATCACCTCCTAGGTGTACCGATGGTTATTCCGATGACACTACTGGGAGTACCATCGCGTATACCGACGACCATACCTGCAAAATTTTTTTTGGGCAGAGTGTTTTGTCTTTCGCTACAACAACATTACCATGATGTTGCTTAACAAAAGAAAATACACTCTGCCCAAAAAAAACCAAGTACATGTGATGTGTACTCTAATGACAACCGAAATATGATTTCATGAAACAGAGTATTATTGTACACAAAAGAGATAATCAAAATGAACAATGAACCATGTACAAAAGAAGTTATATATTTCAATAATGAAGCATGTACAAGAGTGTGGCAAACCACTATCATATATGACGCTTTTACAAAATGTGGCAAAGCAATGTATTGCCATATGGAAATCAAATACAAAATATTGGTTTTCCACTGGCATACACATGCAAAGAACGTTCCATATCAACAGTCCTGTAACAAAAAACATTAATGGAATGAGATAAATTCACATGAAAATTACAAACAAGTAAAAACCAAGTTTATAAATTAATTACCTCATCGCAAACACTCCCATGAAACTACCGCACCGCGTCCCTCCAAGTCCTGCAATAGTGTAGTCAACCCATGACTATATCCGTAAGACTCGTCCGTTCGTGTTGGAGGACGACCCATTGCCAGCTCCTGAAACAAATATAAAAAGATTAGAGAAACATATATGAGAAATTTAACACAAATAGATCCAATAAATGAAATGGTACTTACAAACTCATGACACATCGTGTCATATCCGCCGCTGCCCAAATGTGACGGTCCAATCGTGTCTAGACATATGGCTACGGCATTTCGCTGCTGGCAATATGGATCAGGAGTCTACTGCTACTCATCACGAATCATGTCCCACTCCTCAGGATCTAACCACACAGGCTTTGGTAAGCCTTCTCTGAATGCATCACGAGCCTTGGATCATCGATGTGACATGACCTCACGTGTAGTGTGCAGAATCCACTCTGAACTGACAATCGACTGTCCATCAGCTGGTCGGAACTCCTGGTAAATCGTCTGTGTGATATAATTCTTCCGATCCTATTCACTCCATTTCAGCATGATGGAGTGTCAAAACTAGATGAAGCAAAGCTGTCGTATGCGTGCACGCATTGCTTTGCCAGCCACATCCATCACCGGAGCTCCATCTCGGATACTATACACCTTGGAGTCATCATGGTCATGAGCACCCCAAGTGTACGTGGTGTACTACATGGTGTACTGCGTGGTGTACTGCGTGGCGATCCTACATATGAGGTACTCGTCCTAGGAGTAGAAGCAGGTGACACAACGTCCATCGCACTGCCTCCATAACAACCGCCTCCTCCGCCTCCAGACCTACCTGTAGATCCACTCCTAGAACCTCTTACTCCAGAGCGTGACCTCGATCTACGAGACGGGTGAGACCGTGTATCGCGCTGAGGTGTCGAACGCACATGTCTACTAGTAGACCCAGTAGGAGATGGCTGCAAAGATGGTCGTGGTGGAGTCACAAAGCTAGGAGACATACCTCCTACGGGAGTAGCACCACTCGCAGGAGTGACACCAGCAGGAGTGATACCGACGGGAGTGACACCGACGGGAGTGAGGCCAGCGGGAGTGAGGCCGACAGGAGTAAGGCCGCCAGGAGTGAGGCCAGGAGGAGTGCTACCACGAGCGATCCAATACTGTGATGCAGCGGCCATATACGCAGGAGGAACCTGAGAGATGAACTCCAAAAACTGCTCCTCTGTCATGGAATGTGGAGTGACTAGAGGACTGTCTCCCATCATGCTCTGTAATAAAAGAACTCAAATAATTAGCATGCGATAAGAAAAATAATATAGGGAATAAACATAAAAAAAAACCAAAAATTAGTACGTACAAGTGTTTTATTCAAAAGTCCTCTATTCTAGCATCCTCTTGAAGATCCGATGCACCGAGAATATCTATCTCTATATTGATGGCTTCTAAATTGCTTGCTATGCTGGTTTCCTCCTGATCATCGTCTATTGCTTCGTCTTCTCGAACAATGACCTCTTCTTCAATGACGTCTTCTTCTCGAACAATGATCTCTTCCTCCTCAACTATCGAATGAATCTCTGAGTGAGATGGACTTTCTTCTACATCTATGTTTTCAAAAATTTGTCTACTACATGGAGCGACTTGTAAAACAAATAGCCACTCTAGGTCTTTTGAATCTGGTATGAAAACAACTTGCTCACAGTGTTCGGGAAGTACAAATGTATCCCTTTCATCTGTCCATAATCTTGTGGAGTCGACTTGAAGCAAACCGCTCTTATCTCATCTCACTGTTGCGTTTCTTCCAGAGGTTACTACTTTGAACCATTTCACGTCAAAAACAAAGTAATCAAACTTTCTCAAAGATAGTTTCAAGATATCTTGAATCACACCACAATAATCTGACTCGCCTGCTAGAGCATTATCATCTCTTGCACTCGCTCTACTTTTTTGCAAAAAAATCACCATTACTCCACTATCAAAAGTAGACCGGTTTTGATCGATTCGTGCGATTCGAAAGTGTCGTCCATGAGACCATAGTGCACCGTATTTAATATACTCCCAATCACATCCTTTTGCGAGTTCTTCTTCTTCTTCAGAGATATCTTCACCCGCTGCGTTTTCTTGTGAAACCGCTGCATCTAGCCATCTGCTCGTTGGAAAAGGTGGGAGAGGTCGAAGATTTTCTGGAAGAGGTAAAAATCAAGTGGAACGATTTCTTTGAAACTGAGCTCTTTCCTTTGCGCTACTTTCCTTGGCAAGTTCATACCTTTCTAACCACTTTTGCATAGGCTTAGAGTTAACTATGCAAAACTTCATTGCCTTCTCTCTGAAAGGTGCATCCATTTTTCTTTGCAATCCTTTACCTTGTGGTTCATCGCCTACGAGACGAACATCTTCATCATCGCTCTATAAGCGAGGCATTTCGGGATCCGATATACGTAGAAACTCAGTTATGAATACAAGAGATTCTTGTACAAGCCATCCCTCTGCCATGCTACCCTCTGGACGTGCTGTCTGTCGAACAAACCCTTTTAATGTCTTCATAAAGCACTCTAAGAAGAACATCCATCGACTATGGACAGTTCCGGTTATTGCAACTTCATCTACTACATGAACCAGTAAATGAAGTTGAATAGTGAGAATACTTGTGGGAAAGTATTTCTCTACCATACAAACAGCCTCGATAGCATTGAGTTTCGCACTCTCTATGCTATCTCTATTTATCTCTTTAGAAGATATCCACCGTACTAAGGAACTAATTTTATAAATGGTTTTTCGTACATCCTCTGAAAGACAATCTTTTAGGACTACAGGGAGCACAAACTGTAAAAACTTGTTCCAATCATGAGACTTGAGTCCTACAAGATCGTCGTTTCGTGTGAAAGCAGTCTTTAGACATCTCATGCATCCAGTAGGTGTACGAAACTCTGAAATTGTTTTCTTGACTTGTTGCTCTTCCATCCTAGGAAGCACCCAAGGAGCTGTTGGTAACGATACTGTTCCGTTGGGCTTAGTAATTGCCCACTACTCTCGCATATGACCTCACTCTTCTAAGTAGTCCCTTTGTGCTTTTCTTTCTTTCTTTCCGATCAAAGTTTTCCAAAGCATCTCTCCCACATTCTTGAAAATATGCATCGGGTCTACCAAATGATTGATCACCAATTCACTCCAATAAGGGAGTTCATGAAAAATGGACAACCATTTCATGCCAGCAACTGGATTTTCTGAATCCCACAATTGTTTCCAATCGCTAGTTTTCATTTGGTGTTGTGCTTGTCGACCAATTTGTCCTTCATGTAAAACATGCCCATCAGGCAAATATCTATGATGTCCTTCATAGACAGTTTTACGTAGTGCTTTGGAATAGCGTGCTTTGAGTCGTGGTCTGCATAAAGGACAAGCATGGTAACCCGAAATCGATAAACCTGAACATTCATCATAACCAGGCCAATCATGCATTGTCCACATAAGTATGCCTTGTACTCGCACGTCTCGTCTTCTTATAGGTTGAGACATGTCACGCAGAGTGATCCTATCCCATAAAATGCGGAGTTCTTCCACAAGTGGTGCAACATATACATCCATGTTTTTTACCTAATAATTACCTGGTACAATAAGAGCTAATAATAAATGACCTTTCTTTGTGGCCAACCATGGTGGGATATTATAATTGACCAAACATACAGGCCATGTGCTCCATGAAGAACTGCGTAATCCAGATGGATTCACTCCATCCATAGCTAGGCCTAGACGTATGGACCGAGGCTCACTAGCAAACTCTCGCCACTTACTATCTATGTGCTTCCAAGCATCAGAGTCAGCTGGCACTCGCATTACATTATCTGTAGACCTGCTCTTTGTATGCCATGACATTAACTCAGCTATAGATTTGCATCTAAACATGTTCTTAATTCGTGGAATGATAGGAAAGTGGCGAAGAACCTTTGCGGGGATTGCTTCGCCTATAACGTCTTCTTTAAATCTATTTGCTCCACACTTTGGACATACGTGGAGATGCTCATACTCATTCTGAAAGAGAATGCAATCATTCGGACAAGCATGAATTTTAGTATAATCCATTCCAATGGACTGTAAAAGTTTTTTCGCATCTCCACGTGTTGGAGGCATGTCATTGCCCTCTGGAAAAATTTGATCTTTAAGAAGCCTGCAATAAGAAATTAAAATGATATTAGTAAATGAAGTTATTGTGATACAACAATGAAAGCCAATTTGTTCTCCACTTACCTAAACAATTCAGTGACACTACTATCTAACAATCCATAAATGCATTGCAGATTGAGCATCGCGAGTGAAGCACGTAGTACAGATATCTTTGCTCCATTGTAAAGTGGTAAACAAGCTAATCTTTGCATGTTTTCATATTCTTCATCAACTTCTGATCATGGAATTTCTGTTGTGTCCATGAAACTCTCGACACCTTCTTCACCATCATGATCTTCGTCCATCTCATAAAATGCTTCAAGCATCTCTTCCATATGTTCATTCTATGTAATATTATTAGGGCTTGCTTCTACATCTAAGTCCTCTTTTTCTCTCTTTTGTGCACGAGAGGTTACCGGTGCAATGTCGTTTGGGTCCATCTGCTCACCTGGGGGACCATGCGAATGATAGCATAGGTTTTCCAGTCGACTCCTATCAAAGGATCCATACTCTCTAACATGTGCAGTACAAATCCGTCGTTTTCGATAAATTTGATACTTGCACTGTGTGCAAGGACATGCCATTCTCTCTTCAGGATCCAAAGAAGCCATCTGCTACAATATGGACATTCTAGTACATTTTAGAACATTTGTTTTTTATTAAACCTAAAAATCTAACTCTTAAAGACCTAAATACTTAAATACCTAAAAAACTTAAAACCCTAGTTTTAAAACCCTAATCTATATAGCTATCCTATTTTATCTATATATTCGGATTTTTTCTTGATTGATCCTATTTTATATATATATTTATTTATTTATTCAGATTTTTTTCCTCTTAATTAAGTTATATGTATGCCTAAACCCTAAAACCCTAATTTTATATGTGAATATAGATAGGTATATAAGTATGTGTGTTTGTGTATTGTATATATATTCACTCTATTTAAAATGATTAAATTTAAACCTATTTTTATATATTTAATCATATATATTTCATTTATTTATTTAAAATACTAGTTCTTATCATATTTTATTATCTATATAATTATCCTACCTTATATATATATTTATTTATATATTCAGATTTTTTCCTTACTTAATTATATTTAATTATATATATTTAATTAAATAATTTAAAACACTAGTTCTTTTTATACTTATTTATGTATATAATTATCTTATTTTATATATATATTTATTTATATATTCAGATTTTTTTTCTTACGTAATCCTATTTTTATATATTTCATTTTATATATTTAATTATAAATATTTAATTAAATTATTTAAAACACTAGTTCTTTTTATATTTATTTATGTATATAATTATCTTATTTTATATATATATTTATTTATATATTTAGATTTTTTTTCCTTACATAATCCTATTTTTATATATTTAATTTTATATATTTAATTATAAATATTTAATTAAATTATTTAAAACACTAGTTCTTTTTATATTTATTTATGTATATAATTATCTTATTTTATATATATATTTATTTATATATTCAGATTTTTTTCCTTACATAACCCTATTTTTATATATTTCATTACAAATATTGTATTAAATTATTTAAAACACTAGTTCCTTTTATATTTATTTATGTATATAATTATCTTATTTTATATATATATATATATATATATATATATATATATATATATATATATATATATATATATATATATGTATATATATATATATATATATATATATATATATATATATATATATATATATATATATATATATATATATATATATATATATATATATATATATATATATATTTATATATTCAGATTTTTTTTCCTTACGTAATCATATTTTTATATATTTAATTTTATATATTTAATTATATATATGTAATTAAAACCCTTATCTTAAAATTCTAGATCTGAAATACTAAACCCTAAAACCCTAATCTTAAATATGTAGACCTAAAATATGTATATTTCTATATACATGTGTATATACATGTATATATGTATTACATGTGCATGCGTATGTGTGCATATATCTTATGTAGGTGTTATAACCCTAAAACCCTAATCTTAACGATTTAAATCTAAACTATGTATATTTTTGTATGCATGTGTATCTACATGTATGTATGTATTATATGTATATGTGTGTTTGTGTATATATGTTATCTACGTATTAAAATCCTAAAACCCTAATCAGAAAGACTTAGACTTAAATCTAAAATACTAAACCCTAAGACCCTAATCTTAAATAGCTAGACCTAAAATATGTATATTTCTTTATACATGTGTATATACATGTATATATGTATTATATGTGCATGTGTATGTGTGCATACATGTTATGTAGGTGTTATAACCCTAAAACCCTAATCTTAAAGATTTAAATCTAAAATATGTATATTTTTGTATTCTTGTGTATCTACATGTATGTATGTATTATATGTATATGTGTGTTTGTGTATATATGTTATCTACCTATTAAAATCTTAAAACCCTAATCAAAAAGACTTAGACTTAAATCTAAAATACTAAACCCTAAAGCCCTTATCTTAAATATCTAGACCTAAAATATGTATACTTCTGTATACATGTGTATATACATGTATATATGTATTATATGTGCATGTGTATGTGTGTGCATATATGTTATGAAGGTGTTATAACCCTAAAACCCTCATCTTAAAGATTTAAATCTAAAATATGTATATTTTTGTATGCATGTGTATCTACATGTATGTATGTATTATATGTATATGTGTGCTTGTGTATATATGTTACCTACGTATTAAAATCCTAAAACCCTAATCAGAAAGACTTAGACTTAAATCTGAAATACTAAACCCTAAAACCCTAATCTTAAATATCTAGAACTAAAATATGCATATTTTTGTATACATGTGTATATACATGTATATGTGTATTACATGTGTATGTGTATGTGTGCATCTATGTTATGTAGGTGTTATAACCCTAAAACCCTAATCTTAAAGATTTAAATCTAAAATATGTATATTTTTGTATGCATGTGTATCTACATGTATGTATGTATTATATGTATATGTGTGTTTGTGTATATATGTTATCTACGTATTAAAATCCTAAAACCCTAATCAGAAAGACTTAGACTTAAATCTGAAATACTAAACCCTAAAACCCTAGTCTTAAATATCTAGACCTTAAATTTGTATATTTCTGTATACATGTGTATATACATTTATATATGTATTATATGTGCATGTGTATGTGGGATATATGTTATATAGGTGTTAAAACCCTAAAACCCTAATCTTAAAGATTTAACCCTAAAACCCTAATCCTATTTTTATATATTTGATGTAAAAAAAAAACTTCAAAATAAAAATAGGATTATATGTGTGGATGTATGCATGTGTGTATATATGTGTGTGTATGTATGCATGTGTACATGTGTGTGTGTGTGTATGTATACATGTGTATACATGTGTGTGTATGTGTATGTGTGTGTATGTAGGCATGCATGTGTGTGCATGTGTGTGTACGTGTGTGTATGTATGCATGCATGTATGTGTATGTGTGTGTATGTGTATGCATGTGTATACATGTGTGTGTATGTATACATGCATGTGTGTATATGTGTGTATGTATGCATGTGTGTATATATGTGTGTATGCATGCATGCCGGTATATGTGTGTGTATGTATGCATGCATGTGTGTATATGTGTGTATATATGCATGTGTGTATGTATGTGTGTATATGTGTGTGTGTATGTGTATGTATGCATGTGTATATATGTGTGTGTATGTATGTGTGTATGCATGTGTGTGTATGTATGCATGTGTGTAAATTTATGTGTGTGTGTATGCATGCATATGTGTATATGTGTGTGTGTATGTAAGCATGCATATGTGTATAGGTGTGTGTATGTACGCATGCATGTGTGTACATGTATGTGTGTATGTATGCATGTGTAAATTAATGTGTATCTTCCTTTCTCTTCTCTCTCTCTCTCTCTCTCTTTCTTCTTCTCTCTCTATCAATAGCGAATAAAAGAATCACTTACAAGTATGTTCCTCTTTGAATCGTTGTCGTCAAAGCGTAATGTAGGTCGTCTCTCATCCAATTCCAAACAATCGATGCCAAAGAACTTCTGCAAAATCAACGAAATGAGAAATTAGAAACCCTAAAGCATAGAGAAACACAAATGCTAACAGTACACGCAGCACTTACCAAGATGTAAGAGCTAAGCCAAGAGAGAGTGTGTGTGTGTGTGTAGAGAGAGAGATCCGTGTGTGTGTGTGTGGACAAGACAATGCAGGTTCGCGTGCGCAAGTTCGACAGTAGACCGACAGTACTCGAACACTCGCAAAAATGTGAAGTTTTGCTCTCGGGTTCGCGGTATGTTTAAAACTCGCCGTCGGTATAGGCGCTGGTATGGACATCGGTATACGCATCGGTAGTTCTCAGCAAATTACCGACGCTTATACCGATGCTTATACCGATGCCTATACCGACGCCTATACCGACGCATATACCGGCGGCTGCGGGCCACACTGAGGATCCGTTTAAAATGGTCATACCGACGGTCACTTGACCGTCGGTATCTCTTAGGGAGATTTTCCGAGGGCTATACCGACACCGACTATGACCGTCCGTATATGGAGCGTCGGTATGCCCCTCATATGTTGTAGTGTGTACTACTATAAGACCTTGAGGTACATAGTCAGCTTGTGTGGGTTATTTCTTTGTGTATGAGTACCATTTCCAAACTTTCAATTAAGTCACTTAGATAGGGGTATTGTGAGCTTTATATGAAGTTTCATTATGTTTGGATGACTAGATCTTGAGTTATGAATGTTTGAAGATGACTATGTCAGCACTTCATCTTCTTCCTCAAAAGTCAAAGTGACCCTCCCCCCCATATTGTTATACTTATTACTACTTGTATAGTGAGCTTAGATTCATGAAATACATTTTTGTAGGTAGCTTGATACTATAATTGAATGTTGGAAAAATATCTATGGTCAATTTAAATAAGGTTGGAAGCTTTGACCATTTTATTATGAGAATCACTTCCAAAATAAAAGGTTTTCAAAGTCTTTTGAAGAACAAAGTTATTTGTTCTGATGCAATCATTTGAGGTTGAATTGACAAAGGATATAGTGGGTTGTATGCATACTTTGGAAGTTAAGAAAGTATATTAGATATCTTGGAGGCTATTGTTATAGGTGTTGAGTAGGTTTTTTTCAATTACTCTCTCATCTCTACCTAGACCCCATCATCTCTTAAAAGGTCATTCAATGAATTAATCACTCTCTCATAAGAATCATAATGGCCTTACAGTTCCTCTACTCTACTTTCTTACCATATTTTTTATCGTTGGTTCCCTGCTCTCTTTCTAGATGGGTTGTTGCCGCTTGCGTAGCTCTAGTCAGCATAGATGTTGTAGAGGATGAAACAGTAAAAGACTGTGGACCCATACCTTCAATCTCCTAGAGAGAGCACAATCATGTGAATTGAAGTAGAGACATTTTCGGGATACTCCCTTGTATAATGGTCCTTGGCATCAAGGTATTATTAAGGGGGATGTGTGTGCTCATTCAAAGAGCAAATACTTTGTAGATGACCATATTCTCCACAACAAGAGCACATTACTAGTCTAATATACCTTATTCCAATCTAACGGTTCTCCTCCTTGTTGTGTGAATTTGAAGTGCTAGCATAAAAGGTTCAAAGAACTTGGAAAATTAGTCTTTGTTGAGCTCCTTTGAGGTAGTAGAAATTGTGAGCCTCATGATCATTTTCCTACAAAATTTGCAAGTTACTTTATTTGGAAAATTCAAGTTGGATTTGACACTTTTGTTGCATATAGTACACCTTATCTTCCTATAGATTTGATGAGTAGTCCACAAGCCAACTTCAAATCGAAGTTGTGCTACTTGTTCATCATTGTGGCACGGGGGTGGCAAAGTGACCTCCTCGTGCTATTGGATACATTTCATGTTAAATGCTTCGAATTCTCTCTTAAACTACCCAATCAAGGCCGCAAAAGTGGCGTAATTTGTTTGACTCCCTCATTCAAAGTGCACTCTAGCCTCTTTAATGCAAGAAATGGATGCCAGAAAGCCATCCAATGTAGCATGTAACCTCAATGAATTGTCAAAGATTCTATTGAGAAGACCTTTGGAGGGCCTTCTCAATTCTTTATTTTCCACTAAAATTCACCTATAGCATGTGGTAAGCAACAAACAAGAGCTTTAGCACATGTGTAAAGTTCGTGGAAAGATTCACCTAGTTAGAGCTTTAGATTCTCCAATGGATCCAAAGTTCATTATGAAGCATTTATGAGACCAAATGTTTAATAGAAAGTGTTCTTGAAGGCCTCCTACGTAGCAAAGTTCCCATCAACATTTGGAATTTTCCACTTGTCAATAAGTCTATCTAGGGTAGATGGAAACAACAATAGCATGGAGTCTTCCCAATGTTTGAGCCTTGATCCTCTACATAGGAAGATGGACCTCCTTATGTGATCATTTGCATCTTTGTGTAGTGAGCTTTAATGGTAGCAAAGTTGATGATCATCTTGGATAGTAAATTCATGCCATCTTCCATTGGTGCATGTTTATGGTCAGAGGTGTGTCAGGTGAAATCAAGGGTTCTCCTAGGCGTCTCTTTAGAAAGAGTTGTGGAGGCTAACTCTTAAGAAAGATCAACGGAAATATTTAAAGTTTAAGGGATGTTTGGTTGTTGAGAGGAATGCTAGGTTGAACTTTTGGGACTGGTGTGTGGATGAAGAGGCTCTTTGTATTCTTAGTTATGGGTCATGTATGCACTCACTTGTGCCAAGGTAGAGCCTAACAAGACTATAAAATTAAGAAAAAACAATACAAATTTAAATTGTTACTTCAATATATACCTCACATAGAGCATCCAAGGATCCCACCTGGAATGGCAAACTCTAGAGGTGATGTCCCTCACCTCTCTAAGTATAGGTGCCAACATGGTCCATAGGACTCCTACTCAAGTTAGTTCTTCCTTAGGAGTATATACCCCATAAATTGCTTGTGTGTAGAGAGATAATTAGGCAATGAAGAATACAATGTTGAAAAAAAAAACATAAGCCCTTAACCTTCATGCCTTAAAAAGGTTCAAATACAATCAAAATTGCTTTAATGAACATTATAAGTAGGCCAATATCCATTCAAGAAATAGTATTGATCATTTGAGAGCAACAACAAAAGTTGTTCAAACAACAAGATGTTCTCTATGAGTGAATTACAAGTAGCCAAAGACCTCCACGATACATAGATAGACTAGCCTCCACATGCAAGTAGCTCACACTTTGTATGATCACCAAAGACTTGGGACAATGCATAATGGGCAGAATAAGAGGTAACATGTATGGGACTCCAAAGGTATAGGAGACAATGGCATAGTGTGATATAATTCGCAAATGAGAGCTCAATTATTTCTTATGTATACTTTAGACGGATAAATTGAGTGGGCTTTCTCATTATAATCATTAACTTTGGATGTGAATTGTATGCTTTAGAATGGCATGACAAGTGGCAAAGATGACTTACTTTTGGCATATCACCTACCCGCTTTTAACCCTTCCACTGAGATTTTCTAGCATCTGCATGGCCTTCTAGTGGCTTCTCATGTAATATCTATCCCTTTACCTCTTACTAGTAAGTGCTGGGAGAATTCACTTTTTATCCTACCTCATATTAAATACCCAAACTTTGACGGCCACATTATCCCCCTAATTTGGTCATGCCAAAAATAGGTAGAGGAGAGGCCTTAATTTGGGAAGAGTGCACTTTTTGGCCTCATGGTCTTGAGAGGTGGTGGAGTTTGCAAGGCTACACCTTTATATTGCTTTAACATTCATAGTATTCTCCAGTATAAATGCATGGTCAATATCCATACCATGATGACCATGAATATCCTCATGAACTTAAGGCCCCAAAATCCTTTGTTCTTCAGTGATTAGTTGCTTGAAATCAATGGCATGTAGACCTCTCGGACTCCCCACAAAGGAGATCTATTTTGATCAACATGCTAGAGCTCACCTACTTTCTGGCATGATGGTAGAGGAGTAAAGAGGCACATCCTTTCTTTCATAATGATGGACTAGAATCGTTGCCTCCTAAGCCAAGTCAACCTTTGCATTATTTTCCATGGGGTGGCCTTGTACTTCCTAGGTGGTGCAACCCACCTCATGCTTTATGGTCGCTTTTTTCCCATACTAGGCAAGTAGATGCCTACATGAGGCTTCACGTGTGAGAGGTCACCCAAGGAAAATAGGCACCCTAGTAATAATATCTTAAGTTATGACATGAGGTAACACTTTTCAAGTGAGGATCTAAGTGGAGGAGGCACCATTCTAGGCACCATATGCAATATGGACAAGGAGGCACCCTTTTGGGCATCATATGCAATATGGACAAGGAGAGATTCTTGTGGGCATCATGCGGAGTGTGGGTGAGGAGGAAGCCACTGTTTGGTGAAGGGACGTCTGAAGAAAGGCACGGTTTCAAATAATAAGCCCTTCTTCTATCTCCTTAGTGTGGTTGTAGGGTCCCCCCTTCTTCTTGCGCATATGGGGGTGAGGGGCTGCCCCTAGAGCTTTCATGCACATAACCAAGGTGAGGGATCACCAATGTGTTGATGCAAATTACAAGCCCACACATTTGGCTTGAAGTTCATAAACATATGAAGCTCCATGGAAACCATTGCTAGAAATATTTTTTATCTTTACCAATTGTAAAAGTAATTTTTTTGACTTGAGAGAATATATGTAATCGAGATAGAAAAGTAACTACTTCACTTAGGGAATATTTCCTAAATTGAAGGAATACTTATAGAGAGAGCCAAAAGTTGAATTCAAATTCAAATTTGAATGTAACACATATATAAAGTGACTTGAAAAAGTCACGGTTAGATGTCTCCATTCCTGAGTTCTCCATTGCCATTGTGTAAGAGTGTGAGGTCTACATTGTAGCCAACACTACTCTCCATCATTAGGCTATGATTGTCAAGCCTATGATCTTGTACAACACTGTTCATTAATACAATACATCTACATTGTTCATCTATGGTCTCTCTATTATAGTCATTCATAACTGTCAAATTGTGCTGCTCATATCTGAGTCAATTCTCCACCATTGTCAAAGATCTATAGCTTGTTGGAATCATCTCGACGTTCTTTACATGCTCACAAAGTTTGAAGGAAATCCAGTTAGCCAATTTGGAGAAAAGTGCGTCGAAGCACACACTGGTCAAAGTCTGCAGAGGTCCTAAAAAATTAGGGGTAATGATTCAATTGCTAAATTCATTGCTCTGTGTATAGTGCATCATTTCACGTTATTCCACTTGGAATCATTAGCTTACTAAACTAATTTGATACCTCTAAAAGGATTTTTTTCTAATGCCTACTCTACTGGTAACACTGAGCATAACAAGTAGTAGGTGTGTGATAAAAAATAGAAGGTTTTCTTTGATCCTTCTATTTGGAAGTAGTCTGTTTTGATTCAATCTTTTCTTACATCATTTTCAAAGTACATAGGCACTTGTATAGTGTCATTGGAAAGCTCAAAGGGCCCACAATGCAAATCTGAAGCTACAAGGGTTTGGTACAAAGCAGGATTAGTAGTACCTACTCATTTGTTGAAGTGTCCATCCATCTATCCCAACACTGGTATCATATCAAAGTTAAGGTAAAATGGGAGATCGTTTTCATTCTTTCATTGATAAATTGGACAAGAACAATGATCAAACATGGTCTTTGAGGATGAAGACATACTTGCAAGGAAGTAGCCTCTATGGATACATCTCAGGAGATGAGGAGATGCCCATATTCTTGAGCAAAGCACAGCCTATAGGAGAGGAGCATGAAAGACTCAACACATTGTGTGCTAAGGATGCATTAGCAAGGTCCTACTTACTTAACTCAATATCTGATTTTCTTCGTCCACATATTAGGAACTCTAAGGCATCCCAAGCGACTTGGGAAACATTTTCTTCATATTTCTCTTCCAACACAAAGGCTAGGAAGAGCCAACTGTCGATTAAGTTTACCACTCAAAGAAAGCAACCTAATCAAGGTATTTCAGAGTATGTGACCAAATTCAAAGATGTAGCAGATCAATTGGCAAGCATAGGAGAAGAAATTGAAGAGGATCAGATTGTAAGACAAGTAATCAATGGTATTAAAGCTGATGACTAATGGGAGAGCTTCACAACTGCCATGGACTTGTACATGGACATGCAGATTCCAGATCTTACCACACTCATGGGGAAACTATTCACCCATGAAGCCAAGCTCAACAAGAATGGAGATTCATCAAGAGGTAATAGCTCTTCTGCCCTATACATTGATAAAAGTAAATCCAAAGAGAAAGGGAAGAACAAAAAGGTTTAAGATGAAGGAAATACCTCCCAAGCCAACTATTCAAGGAGAGGTAGAACCTCAAGAGGAAGGGGCAGTGGAGGTAAGCAAGGTAGGGGGAGACCTTATAACTCCTCACCATTCAATATTTGTGGTTTATCAAATCATACTATAGATGAGTGTTTTAGGAATTTCAAGAATCAGAGGATATCAAAGAGGTGGATATACACAATCAAGAGGAAGATTCAATCACCATCAAGGATACAACAACTACAAAAAGAACTACAATATAAAATACCAAGGAGGTTAGAAATCAAGGAAGGATTACAACAAATACACAGAGGAGCAAGAAGATTCTCTTCTGATTATGAACATCACTTCAAAACTAGGTATAAATGATGACCATCTCTTCTACATTGACTCAAGATGATCAAACCATGTGGCAGGCAATGTAGCTCTTCTCTTTGACGTTGAGGAACCCAAGGGTAAGCATTAGGTACAAATAGGTGATGACACCAAGCACTCAGTGATTAAAGTAGGGAATGTTAAGACCTCTAATGGAAACAAGAATCTGTTGAGTAGGGTTCTATATGTACCTACAATTACCAAGAATTTGATGAGTGTTGGACAGATTGTGGAAAAGGGTTTGCAAGTTAGGTTCAATCAATATGGAGCATTTGTGGAAGATCCCCAATATGGACTCAAGAGAATTGCCAAAGGAGAAAAGACAACTAGATTATTCACTTTTGAACTTGAAGATACAAGAAATATTTCACTCTATAGCTACAAAGATCAAACACTTTTAGAGCTTGAAATTTAGCACATGAGATTAGGGCATGTTGGTGAAAGAACTTTAAAACAAATTTGTAGAGACCAATGTGTGCTTGGGATACCTAATGTATCCAAGTAACACATGATTTATAAATGTGCTGCTTGTCAGTTTGGAAAATCTCATAGATTACCCTTCTCAAGGAAAGGCTACATGCATGATGATTACCTAGAGCTTGTCCATACAAATGTATGAGGGGCAAGCAAGGATCCCTCAATTTTTGGATCAAGGTATTATGTCTCTTTCATTGATGATTACAGTAGGTGGATTGTATTGTACTTTATGAAGCACAAAGATGAAGTATTCAGTTGCTTTAAAAAGTATCTTGCACTTGTTGAAAACCAAAGAGGGAGAAACCTAAAAAGACTAAGGTCAGATGGAGGAGGTGAGTACTTCTCAAATGATTTTCATATATTCTTGCACGACAAAGGAATCAAAAGAGAAATCACAACAAGGTATAGCCCTGAGCAAAATGGAGAAAGGAGAAATAGATTAATTTTTGAAACAGCTAGGTTCGATGTCGGAGAGATTCTCTCTCCCTAACTAGATATTCCAATCCTTTATTTTGACATATGAATTGTCGAATTAATGAGTAGAATTATTGAACTATGATTGTGGAATGGATTTCAAAGAAAGTCAACTGAGTTGTAGTATTAGATCTTGCACATCCCTACTCATTTGAGCATCTCATAGTAGATGAGGTTATATTCATATGAATTTTGCAATTATATGGCATGGCAACATTATAGTGTGGCAACAACTATTGAGTTAGCCATATGTGTACAATTGATGAGATTTGCAATGTCTTATTTTCACTAGCAAACAACTTGAGGATGACCTTACTCTTGTGGACTACAACATTCAAATGGAATCGTCACTTCGTTTAAGTGGTGGACATAGAGTATGGAGACAGAACGAAGACTGCTTATGCTTTTATGAGGAAAAAGCTATGTGGTGTGAGACTCACCAAAAAGGCGACTGTAGTGATTGATAAGTAAAGAAGGACGCGCACATGCAATTAGAAAGGCACGCTTATCTAGGAGAAAAGAATGCAAAGAGGGCATCATCTGGAAAACGCATGCATAACAAGGAAAGGCTGGAGTTCGGGCTAAAAAAAAAATCACGACCTAAGAAGGAAGGATGGGCACAAATAGAGGAACCTTTTTCTCATATCAGGAGAGAGGTGGCAGCATCTCTCGGCACAGATACTCACGGAGAGAGGAAGGCTTTAATGGCGCTGTAGACCTCTGAGGGAGAAGGAAGAGATAACGCAGCTAGTCTAAGGCATACCAAGAGGGGAAGGTCGATTTGAAAGAGGATATGACAACCGTGGAGAGGAGGGAATCGATCAGCGCAATATTTGATTACACTCAAGAAGGTGGGCATGATAGGAAAAGGGGAGGTGCTACGGTTATTTGAACTAACTGCAGCTCTAATAGATAAAGATTTTTTGGATGCTGTGGTAAATTTCTAAAGGGGAGGTCCCACATCACCGTTCGTTTGTTTTTCGTGACTCCATCAAATTATCAGCATTCGCTTTCTTCGAAAGCGAGAAGACCTGCAACTGCTTCAAAAAAAATATAGATTACGAGCTGTGTCTGTGGTTATTTTCTTTGATTTTATCATGTATACATTAACGGGTGAAGCCATAACTGTTTATTTTTCAGTGTGCATTTTATTTGGCAAGTTTATGCTTTAAACAGACAGTTCGAATCTCAAGAATTAATTTGCAGTACAAGCTTTATAGGAGAAGTTTCTAACTAGCTCATGCCTGCATCGTTCACGCGCGTCTCTCTTCTCAAAAGATTTCTAGTGTAAAACCTCTGTTTCAGGCGCTAAAGCGAAGCGTTGGTTGCTACAGAATCTGTTATTTGTATTTAAAATAATTTATATGAGGTCCCTAATCTTCAAGCGAGTAGATAATGTTTGTGGATTTGTACTGTGTTGGATGACTATGAAATTTAGATCGAAACGTGTATGATTGAATTTACTAATGATCTTTGCTTGAGATGATAACAGAATTTATAGATCACAAGAGGAGAGGACTCTGCGGAGTTTGTTGATATATCATTCGTCTATTCCCTTTATGTTTGTACTTATGTTAGCAAGACACTGCTGCGCGAGTCGATATACTGCTTGTATGTTATATTCCGGATATATGTGATAATTCAATAATTGTTTATGCATGTGAATCCTACTAGCAAGGCAATTATCAACGAAACTCATTCTATCAAGATCGATGTATTAGAATCACAAAACGTTTGCATTCTTGTGTCTTGTCTGAAAACTGAGATCAACGCCAAAGTTTTGGCTATATGTATCATTGTTTCTGTACGTAAACAAGTGTTTGGATAGTGAATCTTTACACATTGAAAAGTATGTTTAATACGATGTATACAACATCAGAGCCGAGATTTCACCTAAACTTGTTAAGATGATTTTGCCTTTCATAACAAATCTTCTACTTATTATTTCTCAGATGCCATTGATTTGCTGATGACAGAATAGATCTCAATTACTGATAATGTCAATGCTTGCGTTAACTTGCTCACTGTCAAAATGCAATCGAACTAGTGATTTGTTGGAAGAGGACCATTGAAAGCTGTTTAGACAATTTACTTGTGAGATAGAAGTAGATCTTTTATGATGAGTTTAGCTTATACTGAATATTTTATGCTTATCATTAGTGATCTCTGCGTTATCTGAAAAGACAACAATTGTATTTGATTATACTGTTGACATGGCTGAAGCTATTTATAACATACGACCTATGGGGAAACATGACTTTGCCCTACCTTTATGCTTCCAAATTGTTTCTTATGCATTGATTCTTAGACGCTTATGGAAGAAAATTCTTCTTTAGATCAGACGATATGCGCGTTTCATCCCTAATGTAAACTCAATAGCAATTATAGGAACTCATTAGAAAAGTTTGAAATATTCTTGGTTGCATTTATGATGAGATGTTGAGCTATTTCTGAGAATTACATTAGAATTCGTAAACGAAAAGGTTGATGTAATATGATCTAACAAAAACTTATGACCATAAAGCATTCCTATTTGAATAAGAATTGAAATTATTGACTCTAATTGGTTTCTTGAGTTTGATTTGCTCTTTGAGTCTTCATCATACCTGAGTTTGCTCCAAGCACCCTGCGTGCACCGTATTTTTCGGTGGTTGGCTTGATCCACCGACCGTCGCTTTCGCGCCGACATATTGGTGAACCCGACGTGAACTACGGCATTGCGACTTAGGTACATCGGACGGGAAACAAATTCCAGTTATTTATACTTGAATTCTTCTTGCTTGCACATAGTTTAGCGAAAATGAAATCTAATGTAGACAACCTTCTGCATGATATGGAATCACGATTAGTTTCCTCTATAGATTTAAAGATTAATTCTAAGTTTGAGTCCTTAAACTCGTTTCTTTCAATCTTAACTACAGTAGTATCTGATTTTAATTCAAATCTTAAATCAATAGATACTCAATTTGATCACGAGTTTAGGAATTTAGAAGGAATTCTTCATTATGAACTGTCAAATTTGAATGAGCATATGGAAACATTAGCAAATCATGTAAAAGAAATTTCATCATTCAAAACTATTGGTCATGACATTGCAAGTTTAAAAGAGAACATTGAAAGGTTAAACAATCAAATACATGAAAGTGCTATATGTGAATGCAAAGATAAATATCAAGTACGAGTTCAAAGTAGATCTATGTCTTCTATTGACCAAAACCCTTTAACCGCTCATAGAAGAGTCGTTCCTAGCCCTTTATATCAAAGACCAAAGAGAGCTGTAAGATGTTTCTGGTGTGACCAACTAGGTCATACTTATGGGAATTGTATGGCCTATGAGAAAGCATGTAGCCAACAATTGGTACTAGAAAGTGAACAGAAAATATGTGATTATCAAACACAATTCGCTTTGAGATTAAACTTAGGTAGAGGGGGGATGATAGACTATTTTGATCAAACAAAATTGAGTCCTAAAACAAAAATTCAAAAACAATGGAAACCTAAGAGTCATAATGAGAAAAGTAATGTATGTCAATTACATTCTATGAACACCAAGATTGTGACTAAATGTGAATGCTTGGATAATGATCAAACCTTTCTTAAACCTAAATCTATGAGTAATATTGATATTCAAACTACATCTAAGAATCAAGATACATTGAAAAAGATTAAGAAAGAAGAAGATGTAAGGATAAAAGATGATGTAAATGAACAATTAATTGATGGAAATAAAGACATACATGCGGTTAAAAGAGAACCTAAAGTCATAGAAAAATACAATAAATGTGGCCAAAATAAAAATGATGAAAGAATAGTACAAACATATGAAAATCTTCAAATACAATTAGAACATGATAAGAATATGGGAAAATGGATACAAGAAGCCTTATGGAAGATTGAAAATAATATCAAAAACTCATCTAAAGTTATAAAAAACAAGAAGAATTGTAGAGAATAGTTTTATTGTGATGGAATTGTTTATTGAAGATAAAACTTTTGAAGTTTTGATATTGCTTGCTGCATATATGCCTGTTTTCCTAAAGAAGATGAATATATATCTAAATTGTTTTGTTTTATGAAGTTTTTATGCTTGGAAAAGCTAGTTAAAAGCTTATGATAAAGTTTTGTATTATGATTTGCTTAACCAAAAGAATACTAAAATATGAAACACAAAGTTTGTTTCAAATTAACCTAAAACATGTTTGAAATGTACAATATGCTTGCAAATAAGTTTGATCAATATGCTTGTCATTTCCTAAACTTATGATGAACTTATGGTTTTCTTTCTTTCACAACTAGGAAGAAATATATTATGATAAACAATTATGAAGAACATTATTATAATGAAATGATGAATATTTTGAATAAAATGATTTTGTCTACAAAAAATATGATGATTATATTATACTATGAACATTATGATTTTTTTCTGAAATTTATGAACTTTGTTTCAAAGGTTGAAAAAGTTAATGTGAAATTTATGAATTTATGAATTTATGAATTTTTTTTATGAATTACCCACTATGACTTCTTATGATAAAATTTCTGACATGATGAAGATGAATATGATAGATTATATGAACTTCTATTTGCAAGATAAATGATAATGAGGATTACTTGTTTTGTAACTATGATTGCTTACAGGTCTTGAAGATGAATTGATCAAAGAAATTGAAGATTTTATGCCAAAAGTTCTGATGAACTTAAAGAGAGATTGAAGATAGTACATGCAGTTTGAAATTCAAGCAATCAAAGCAATATTTGGATGAAAAGCATTGTTGAAGAAGAATTCTATGTCGATCAGGTGAAACATTTCTAAACCTGATTTATGTTTTAATTTATTATGAAAGTTCATGCATTATCATAATTAGATATGTACATTCTTCAGATAGGTTAAGAAACTTCTTAAAATTATGAAACGTAGAATTTACACTGAAGTAGGAATGTGCTTGAAGAGAAGATAGGGATTAGAGACCTATGGCTGTCATATGAATAGTTGAAGGAACCCTTAACTTGCAACTCCTAGTAGAAGTAGGCTTGTTTTATATAGATAAGCTTCCTTAAAGCTGACCCATTTGTTTAAACAGATCCTAGTTCCTGCTTTAGCTTACCTCTAGATCCTTTGCTCTGATTAGGGGTTAAGCCTTTCCCGTTCATAAAAAAAAGTTGCGAAGAAAAATTGAAAGCAGTACATTAATGGTTGCTGCATATGAAAAGAGGAAAAATGACAAAAAGAGAAATTATGATGAAAAAAGAGATGAAAGAAAAGTCAAATGATTTCAATGAATCAGTTGTGGTCTTGAACTCACTTCTGAATTGAAAAGCGAGCTATATAAGGCAGATGTATGCTCGAAGGGAATTAGTTTTTTGTATCTTAATGGCAAGTGGCTAGGAGATGAGGATAGAAGGCTTATATAACATATGCTTTACTTATGAAACGAGTTAATAGAAGAGTAAGTACGAACACTATTTGAATGACTTCTGTAGTTTCTTTCTAAAACCTGTTTTCCAACTCATGCATTGATCGAAAAGGTTGAAATTCAAGATTACATAATTTTATAAGTTTTTTTTGCTATCATAAGTACTAATGATAAAAGCATTTTTTATAGACTATTTGCATTTGAGTCATGAATAATTTTCAAAAGAATTTGATATTGCCTTCTCTGATCTGCAGGTTTGGCGCATCCGAAGGAAGCACAAGTTTGGTAGGGGTGAATGTCAGAGAGATTCTCTCTCCCTAACTAGATATTCCAATCCTTTATTTTGACATATGAATTGTCGAATTAATGAGTAGAATTATTGAACTATGATTGTGGACTAGATTTCAAAGAAAGTCAACTGAGTTGCAGTATTAGATCTTGCACATCCCTACTCATTTGAGCATCTCAAAGTCATAGTAGAAGAGGTTATATTCATACGAATTTTGCAATTATATGCCATGGCAACATTATAGTGTGGCAACAACTATTGAGTTAGCCATATGTGTACAATTGATGAGATTTGCAATATCTTATTTTCCCTACCAAACAACTTGAGGATGACCTTACTCTTGTGGACTACAACATTCAAATGGAATCGTCACTTTGTTTAAGTGGTGGACATAGAGTATGGAAAAAGAACGAAGACTGCTTATGCTTTTATGAGGAAAAAGCTATGTGGTGTGAGACTCACCAAAAAGGCGACTGCAGTGATTGATAAGGAAAGAAGGACGCGCGCATGCAATTAGAAAGGCACGCCTATCTAGGAGAAAAGAATGCAAAGAGGGCATCATCTGGAAAACGCATGCATAACCAGGAAAGGCTGGAGTTCGGGCTAAAAAAAAATCACGACCTAAGAAGGAAGGACGGGCACGAATAGAGGAACCTTTTTCTCATATCTGGAGAGAGGTGGCAGCATCTCTGGGCAAGGATACTCACGGAGAGAGGAAGGCTTTAATGGTGCTGTAGACCTCTGAGGGAGAAGGAAGAGATAACGTAGCTAGTCTAAGGCATACCAAGAGGGGAAGGTCGATTTGAAAGAGGATCTGACAACCGTGGAGAGGAGGGAATCAATGAGCGCAATATTTAATTACAGTCAAGAAGGTGGCGCATGATAGGAAAAGGGGAGGTGCTACGGTTATTTGAACTAACGGTAGCTCTGACAGATAAAGATTTTTTGGATGCTCTGGTAAATTTCTAAAGGGGAGGTCCCACATCACCGTTCGTTTTTTTTTCGTGACTCCATCAAATTATCAGCATTCGGTTTCTGCGACAGCGAGAAGACCTGCAACTACTTCAAAAAAAATATAGATTACGAGCTGCGTCTCTGGTTATTTTCTTTGATTTATCATGTATACATTAATGGGTGAAGCCATAACTGTTTATTTTTCAGTGCGCATTTTATTTGGCAAGTTTATGCTTCAAACAGAGAGTTCGAATCTCAAGAATTAATTTGCAGTAGAAGCTTTATAGCAGAAGTTTCTAACTAACTCATGCCTGCATCGTTCACGCGCGTCTCTCTTCTCAAAAGATTTCTAGTGTAAAACCTCTGTTTCAGGCGCTAAAGCGAAGCGTTGGTTGCTACAGAATCTCTTATTTGTATTTAAAATAATTTATATGAGGTCCCTAATCTTCAAGCAAGTAAATAATGTTTGTGGATTCGTAGTGTGTTGGATGACTATGAAATTTAGATGGAAACCTGTATGTTTGAATTTACTAATGATCTTCGCTTGAGATGATAACAACAATTATAGATGACAAGAGGAGAGGACTTATGTGTGTTGATATATCATTCGTCTATTCCTTTTATGTTTGTACTTATGTTAGCAACACACTGCTACTGGAGTCGATATGCTGCTTGTATCTTATATTCTAGATATATGTGATAATTCAATAATTGTTTATGCATGTGAATCCTACTAGCAAGGCAATTATCAGCAAAACTCATTCTATCAAGCTCGATGTATTAGAATCACAAAACGTTTGCGTTCTTGTGTTTTGTCTGAAACTGCGATCAACACCAAAGTTTCGGCTATATGTATCATTGTTTCTGTACATAAACAAGTGTTTGGATAGTGAATCTTTACACATTAAAAAGTATGTTTAATACGATGTATACGACATCACAGCCGAGATTTCACCTAAACTTGTTAAGATGATTTTGCCTTTCATAACAAATCTTCTACTTATTATTTCTCAGATGCCATTGATTTGCTGATGACATAATAGATCTCAATTACTGATAATGTCAATGCTTGCGTTAACTTGCTCACTGTCAAAACGCGATCGAATTAGTGATTTGTTGGAAGAGGACCATTGAAAGCTCTTTAGACAATTTACTTGTGGGATAGAAGTAGATCTTTTATGATGAGTTTAGCTTATACAGAATATTTTATGCTTATCATTAGTGATCTCTGCGTTATCTGAAAAGACAACAATTGTATTTGATTATACTGTTGACATGGCTGAAGCTATTTATAACATACGACCTATGGGAAAACATGACTTTGCTTTACGTTTATGCTTCCAAATTGTTTCTTATGCATTGATTCTTAGAGGCTTATGGAAGAAAATTCTTCTTTAGATCAGACGATATGCGCGTTTCATCCCTAATGTAAAATCAATAGCAATTATAGGTACTGATTAGAAAATTTTGAAATATTCTTGGTTGCATTTATGCTGAGATGTTGAGCTATTTTTGAGAATTAAATTAGAATTCGTAAAAGAAAAGGTTGATGTATTATGATCTGACAAAAGTCTTCATCATACTTGAGTTTGCTCCAAGCACCCTGCGTGCACCGTATTTTTCGGTGGTTGCCTTGATCCACCGACCGTCGCTTTCGTGCCGACATATTGGTGAACCCGACGTGAACTACGGTATTGCGACTCAGGTACATCGGACGGGAAACAAATTCCAGGTATCTATACTTGAATTCTTCTTGCTTGCACATAGTTTAGCGAAAATGAAATCTAATGTAGACAACCTTCGGCATGATATGGAATCACGATTAGTTTCCTCTATAGATTTAAAGCTTAATTCTAAGTTTGAGTCCTTAAACTCATTTCTTTCAATCTTAACTACAGTAGTATCTGATTTTAATGCAAATCTTAAATCAATAGATACTCAATTTGATCACGAGTTTAGGAATTTAGAAGGAATTCTTCATTATGAACTGTCAAATTTGAATGAGCATATGGAAACATTAGCAAATCATGTAAAAGAAATTTCATCATTCAAAACTATTGGTCATGACATTGCAAGTTTAAAAGAGAACATTGAAAGGTTAAACAATCAAATACATGAAAGTGCTATATGTGAATGCAAAGATAAATATCAAGTACGAGTTCAAAGTAGATCTATGTCTTCTATTGACCAAAACCCTTTAACCGATCATAGAAGAGTCGTTCCTAGCCCTTTATATCAAAGACCAAAGAGAACTATAAGATGTTTCTGGTGTGACCAACTAGGTCATACTTATGGGAATTGTATGGCCTATGAGAAAGCATGTAGCCAACAATTGGTACTAGAAAGTGAACAGAAAATATGTGATTATCAAACACAATTACCTTTGAGATTAAACTTAGGTAGAGGGGGGATGATAGACTATTTTGATCAAACAAAATTTAGTCCTAAAACCAAACTTCAAAAACAATGGAAACCTAAGAGTCATAATGAGAAAAGTAATGTATGTCAATTACATTCTATGAACACCAAGATTGTGACTAAATGTGAATGCTTGGATAATGATAAAACCTTTCTTAAACCTAAATCTATGAGTAATATTGATATTCAAACTACATCTAAGAATCAAGATACATTGAAAAAGATTAAGAAAGAAGAAGATGTAAGGATAAAGGATGATGTAAATGAACAATTAATTGATGGAAATAAAGACATACATGCGGTTAAAAGAGAACCTAAAGTCATAGAAAAGTACAATAAATGTGGCCAAAATAAAAATGATGAAAGAATAGTACAAACATATGAAAATCTTCAAATACAATTAGAACATGATAAGAATATGGGAAAATGGATACAAGAAGCCTTATGGAAGATTGAAAATAATATCAAAAACTCATCTAAAGTTATAAAAAACAAGAAGAATTGTAGAGAATAGTTTTATTGTGATGGAATTGTTTATTGAAGATAAAACTTTTCAAGTTTTGATATTGCTTGCTGCATATATGCCTTTCTTCCTAAAGAAGATGAATATATATCTAAATTGTTTTGTTTTATGAAGTTTTTATGCTTGGAAAAGCTAGTTAAAAGCTTATGATAAAGTTTTGTATTATGATTTGCTTAACCAAAAGAATACTAAAATATGAAACACAAAGTTTGTTTCAAATTAACCTAAAACATGTTTGAAATGTACAATATGCTTGCAAATAAGTTTGATCAATATGCTTGTCATTTCCTAAACTTATGATGAACTTATGGTTTTCTTTCTTTCACAACTAGGAAGAAATCTATAATGATAAACAATTATGAAGAACATTATTATAATGAAATGATGAATATTTTGAATAAAATGATTTTGTCTACAACAAATATGATGATTATATTATACTATGAACATTATGATTTTTTTCTAAAATTTATGAACTTTGTTTCAAAGGTTGAAAAAGCTAATGTGAAATTTATGAATTTATGAATTTATGAATTTATGAATTTTGTTTATTAATTACCCACTATGACGTCTTATGATGAAATTTGTGACATGATGAAGATGAATATGATAGATTATATGAATTTCTATTTGCAAGATAAATGATAATGAAGATTACTTGTTTTGTAGCTTCTACTTTATGATTGCTTACAGGTCCTGAAGATGAATTGATCAAAGCAATTGAAGATTTTATGCCAAAAGTTCTGATGAACTTAAAGAGAGATTGAAGATAGTACATGCAGTTTAAAATTCAAGCAATCAAAGCAATATTTGGATGAAAAGCAGTGTTGAAGAAGAATTCTATGTCGATCAAGTGAAACAGTTCTAAACCTGATTTATGTTTTAATTTATTATGAAAGTTCATGCATTATCGTAATTAGATATGTACATTCTTTAGATAGGTTAAGAAACTTCTTAATGAAAAGTAGAATTTACATTGAAGTAGGAATGTGCTTGAAGAGAAGATAGAGATTAGAGACCTATGGCATAGTTGAAGGAACCCTTAACTTGCAACTCCTAGTAGAAGTAGGCTTGTTTTATATAGGTAAGCTTCCTTAAATCTGACCCATTTTTCTAAAGAGATCCTAGTTCCTGCTTTAGCTTACCTCTAAATCCTTTGCTCTGATTAGGGGTTAAGCCTTTCCCCTTCATAAAAAAAAGTTGCGAAGAAAAATTGAAAGCAGTACATTAATGGTTGCTGCATATGAAAAGAGGAAAAATGACAAAAAGAGAAATTATGATGAAAAAAGAGATGAAAGAAAAATCAAATGATTTCAATGAATCAGTTGTGGTCTTGAAATCACTTCTGAATTGAAAAGCGAGCTATATAAGGTGGATGTATGCTAGAAGGGCATTAGTTTTTTGTATCTTAATGGCAAGTGGCTAGGAGATGAGGATAGAAGGCTTATATAACATATGCTTTACTTATGAACAGAGTTAATAGAATAGTTAGTACAAACACTATTTGAATGACTTCTGTAGTTTCTTTCTAAAACCTGTTTTCCAACTCATGCATTGATCGAAAAGGTTGAAATTCAAGCTTACATAATTTTATAAGTTTTCTTTGCTATCAGAAGATGTACTAATGAGAGAAGCATTTTTTATAAACTATTTGCATTTGAGTCATGAATAATTTTCAAAAGAATTTGAGATTGCCTTCTCTGATCTGCAGGTTTGGCGCATCCGGAGGAAGCAGAGGTTTGGTAGGGGTGAATGTCGGAGAGATTCTCTCTCCCTAACTAGATATTCCAATCCTTTATTTTGACATATGAATTGTCGAATTAATGAGTAGAATTATTGAACTATGATTGTGGAATGGATTTCAAAGAAAGTCAAATGAGTTGTAGTATTAGATCTTGCACATCCCTACTCATTTCAGCATCTCAAAGTCATAGTAGAAGAGGTTATATTCATACGAATTTTGCAATTGTATGGCATGGCAACATTATAGTGTGGTGACAACTATTGAGTTAGCCATATGTGTACAATTGATGAGATTTGCAATGTCTTATTTTCACTAGCAAACAACTTGAGGATGACCTTAGTCTTGTGGACTACAACATTCAAATGGAATCGTCACTTCGTTTAAGTGGTGGACATAGAGTATGGAAAAAGAACGAAGACTGCTTATGCTTTTATGAGGAAAAAGCTATGTGGTGTGAGACTCACCAAAAAGGCGATTGCAGTGATTGATAAGGAAAGAAGGACGCGTGCATGCAATTAGAAAGGCATCCTTTTTCTCATATCGGGAGAGAGGTGGTAGCATCTCTAGGCAGGGATGCTCACGGAGAAAGCAAGGGTTTAATGGCGCTGTAGACCTCTGAGGGAGAAGGAAGAGATAACGCAGCTAGTCTAAGGCATACCAAGAGGGGAAGGTCGATTTGAAATAGGATCAGACAATCGTGGAGAGGAGGGAATCGATCAGCGCAATATTTGATTACAGTCAAGAAGGTGGCGCATGATAGGAAAAGGGGAGGTGCTACGATTATTTGAACTAACGGCAGCTCTGACAGATAAAGATTTTTTGGATGCTCTAGTAAATTTCTAAAGGGGAGGTCCGACATCCCCGTTCGTTTGTTTTTCGTGACTCCATCAAATTATCAGCATTTGCTTTCTTCGATAGCGAGAAGACCTGCAACTGCTTCAAAAAAAATATAGATTACGAGCTGCATCTGTGGTTATTTTGTTTGATTTATCATGTATACATTAACGGGTGAAGCCATAACTGTTTATTTTTCAGTGCGCATTTTATTTGGCAAGTTTATGCTTTAAAGAGAGAGTTCGAATCTCAAGAATTAATTTGCAGTAGAAGCTTTATAGGAGAAGTTTCTAACTAACTCATGCCTGCATCGTTCACGCGCGTCTCTTTTCTCAGAAGATTTCTAGTGTAAAACCTCTGTTTCAGGTGCTAAAGCGAAGCGTTGGTTGCTACAAAATCTGTTATTTGTATTTAAAATAATTTATATGAGGTCCCTAATCTTCAAGCGAGTAGATAATGTTTGTGGATTTGTATTGTGTTGGATGACTATGAAATTTAAATCGAAACCTGTATGATTGAATTTACTAATGATCTTTGCTTGAGATGATAACAGCAATCATAGATGACAAGAGGAGAGGACTCTGCGCAGTTTGTTGATATATCATTCGTCTATTCCCTTTAAGTTTGTACTTATGTTAGCAAGACACTACTGTTGGAGTTGATATGCTGCTTGTCTGTTATATTCTAGATATATGTGATAATTCAATAATTGTTTATGCATGTGAATCCTACTAGCAAGGCAATTATCAGTGAAACTCATTCTATCAAGCTTGATGTATTAGAATCACAAAACGTTTGCGTTCTTTTGCTTTGTCTGAAAACTGAGATCAACGCCTAAGTTTTGGCTATATGTATCATTGTTTCTGTACGTAAACAAGTGTTTGGATAGTGAATCTTTACACATTGACAAGTATGTTTAGTACGATGTATACATCATCACAGCCAAGATTTCACCTAAACTTGTTAAGATGATTTTGCCTTTCATAACAAATCTTCTACTTATTATTTCTCAGATGCCATTGATTTGCTGATTACAGAATACATCTCAATTATTGATAATGTCAATGCTTGCGTTAACTTGCTCACTGTCAAAACGCGATCGAATTAGTGATTTGTTGGAAGAGGACCATTGAAAGCTCTTTAGACAATTTACTTGTGAGACAGAAGTAGATCTTTTATGATGAGTTTAGCTTATACTGAATATTTTATGCTTATCATTAGTAATCTCTGCGTTATCTGAAAAGACAACAATTGTATTTGATTATACTGTTGACATGGCTGAAGCTATTTATAACATACGACCTATGGGGAAACATGACTTTGCCCTATGTTTATGCTTCCAAATTGTTTCTTATGCATTGATTCTTAGACGCTTATGGAAGAAAATTCTTCTTTAGATCAGACGATATGCGGGTTTCATCCCTAATGTAAACTCAATAGCAATTATAGGTACTGATTAGAAAAGTTTGAAATATTCTTGGTTGCATTTATGATGAGATGTTGAGCTATTTTTAAGAATTACATTAGAATTCGTAAACGAAAAGGTTGATGTAATATGATCTGACAAAAACTTATGACCATAAAGCATTCCTATTTGAATAAGAATTGAAATTGTTGACTCTAATTGGTTTCTTGAGTTTGATTTGCTCTTTGAGTCTTCATCATACCTGAGTTTGCTCCGAGCACCCTGCGTGCGCCGTATTTTTTGGCGGTTGGCTTGATCCACCGACCGTCACTTTCGCGCCGACATATTGGTGAACGCCACGTGAACTACGGCATTGCGACTCAGGTACATCGGACGGGAAACAAATTCCTGGTATTTATACTTGAATTCTTCTTGCTTGCACATAGTTTAGCGAAAATGAAATCTAATGTAGACAACCTTCTGCATGATATGGAATCACGATTAATTTTCTCTATAGATCTAAAGCTTAATTCTAAGTTTGAGTCCTTAAACTCGTTTCTTTCAATCTTAACTACAGTAGTATCTGATTTTAATGCAAATCTTAAATCAATAGATACTCAATTTGATCACGAGTTTAGGAATTTAGAAGGAGTTCTTCATTATGAACTGTCAAATTTGAATGAGCATATGGAAACATTAGCAAATCATGTAAAAGAAATTTCATCATTCAAAACTATTGGTCATGACATTGCAAGTTTAAAAGAGAACATTGAAAGGTTAAACAATCAAATACATGAAAGTGCTATATGTGAACGCAAAGATAAATATCAAGTACGAGTTCAAAGTAGATATATGTCTTCTATTGACCAAAACCCGTTAACCGATCATAGAAGAGTCATTCCCAGCCCTTTATATCAAAGACCAAAGAGAACTGTAAGATGTTATTGGTGTGACCAACTAAGTCATACTTATGGGAATTGTATGGCCTATGAGAAAGCATGTAGCCAACAATTGGTACTAGAAAGTGAACAGAAAATATGTGATTATCAAACACAATTTGCTTTGAGATTAAACTTAGGTAGAGGGGGCATGATAGACTATTTTGATCAAACAAAATTGAGTCCTAAAACCAAACTTCAAAAGCAATGGAAGCCTAAGAGTCATAATGAGAAAAGTAATGTATGTCAATTACATTATATGAACACCAAGATTGTGACTAAATGTGAATGCTTGGATAATGATCAAACCTTTCTTAAACCTAAATCTATGAGTAATATTGATATTCAAACTACATCTAAGAATCAAGATACATTGAAAAAGATTAAGAAAGAAGAAGATGTAAGGATAAAAGATGATGTAAATGAACAATTAATTGATGGAAATAAAGACATACATGCGGTTAAAAGAGAACCTAAAGTCATAGAAAATGACAATAAATGTGGCCAAAATAAAAATGGTGAAAGAATAGTACAAACATATGAAAATCTTCAAATACAATTAGAACATGATAAGAATACGGGAAAATGGATACAAGAAGCCTTATGGAAGATTGAAAATAATATCAAAAACTCATCTAAAGTTAAGAAAAAGGAGAAGAATTTTAGAGAATAGTTTTATTGTGATGGAATTGTTTATTGAAGATAAAACATTTCAAGTTTTTATATTGCTTGCTACATATATGCCTGTTTTCCTAAAGAAGATGAATATATATCTAAATTGTTTTGTTTTATGAAGTTTTTATGCTTGGAAAAGCTAGTTAAAAGCTTATGATAAAGTTTTGTATTATGATTTGCCTAACCAAAAGAATACTAAAATATGAAACACAAAGTTTGTTTCAAATTAACCTAAAACATGTTTGAAATGTACAATATGCTTGCAAATAAGTTTGATCAATATGCTTGTCATTTCCTAAACTTATGATGAACTTATGGTTTTCTTTCTTTCACAACTAGGAAGAAATCTATAATGATAAACAATTATGAAGAACATTATTATAATGAAATGATGAATATTTTGAATAGAATGATTTTGTCTACAACAAATATGATGATTATATTATACTATGAACATTATGATTTTTTTCTGAAATTTATGAACTTTGTTTCAAAGGTTGCAAAAGCTAATGTGAAACTTATGAATTTATGAGTTTATGAATTTTGTTTATGAAATACCCACTATGACTTCTTATGATGAAATTTGTGACATGATGAAGATGAATATGATAGATTATATGAATTTCTATTTGCAAGATAAATGATAATGATGATTACTTGTTTTGTAGCTTATACTTTATGATTGCTTACAGGTCCTGAAGATGAATTGATCAATGCAATTGAAGATTTTATGCCAAAAGTTCTGATGAACTTAAAGAGAGATTGAAGATAGTATATGCAGTTTAAAATTCAAGCAATCAAAGCAATATTTGGATGAAAAGCAGTGTTGAAGAAGATTTCTATGTCGAATAGGTGAAACAGTTCTAAACCTGATTTATGTTTTAATTTATTATGAAAGTTCATGCATTATCATAATAAGATATGTACATTCTTCAGATAGGTTAAGAAACTTCTTAAAATTATGAAAAGTAGAATTTACACTGAAGTAGGAATGTGCTTGAAGAGAAGATAGGGATTAGAGACCTATGGCTGTCATATGAATAGTTGAAGGAACCCTTAACTTGCAACTCCTAGTAGAAGTAGGCTTGTTTTATATAGGTGAGCTTCCTTAAATCTGACCCATTTTTCTAAAGAGATCCTAGTTCCTGCTTTAGCTTACCTCTAAATCCTTTGCTCTGATTAGGGGTTAAGCCTTTCCCCTTCATAAAAAAGATTTGCGAAGAAAAATTGAAAGCATTAATGGTTGCTACATATGAAGAGGGAACAATGACAAAAAGAGAAATTATGATGAAAAAAGAGATGAAAGAAAAATCAAATGATTTCAATGGATCAGTTGTGGTCTTGAAATCACTTCTGAAGTGAAAAGCGGGCTATATAAGGCGGATTTATGCTAGAAGGGAATTGGTTTTTTGTATCTTAATGGCAAGTGGCTAGGAGATGAGGCTAGAAGGCTTATATAACATATGCTTTACTTATGAACAGAGTTAATAGAAGAGTTAGTACGAACACTATTTTAATGACTTCTATAGTTTCTTTCTAAAACCTGTTTTCTAACTCATGCATTGATCGAAAAGGTTGAAAATTCAAGCTTACATAATTTTATAAGTTTTCTTTGCTATCAGAAGATGTACTAATGATAGAAGCATTTTTTATAGACTTTTTGCATTTGAGTCATGAATAATTTTCGAAAGAATTTGATATTGCCTTCTCAGATCTGCAGGTTTGGCACATCCGGAGGAAGCACATGTTTGGTAGGGGTGAATGTCGGAGAGATTCTCTCTCCCTAACTAGATATTCCAATCCTTTATTTTGACATATGAATTGTCGAATTAATGAGTAGAATTATTGAACTTTGATTGTGGAATGGATTTCAAAGAAAGTCAACTGAGTAGTAGTATTAGATCTTGCACATCCCTACTCATTTGAGCATCTCAAAGTCATAGTAGAAGAAGTATGGCATGACAACATTATAGTGTGGCAACAACTATGGAGTTAGCCATATGTGTACAATTGATGAGATTTGCAATGTCTTATTTTCACTAGCAAACAACTTGAGGATGACCTTACTCTTGTGGACTACAACATTCAAATGGAATCGTCACTTCGTTTAAGTGGTGGACATAGAGTATGGAAAAAGAACGAAGACTGCTTATGCTTTTATGAGGAAAAATCTATGTGGTGTGAGACTCACCAAAAAGGAGACTGCAGTGATTGATAAGGAAAGAAGGACGCGCGCATGCAATTAGAAAGGCATGCTTATCTAGGAGAAAAGAATGCAAAGAGGGCATCATCTGGAAAACGCATGCATAACAAGGAAAGGCTGGAGTTCGGGCTAAAAAAATCACGACCTAAGAAGGAAGGACGGGCACGAATAGAGGAACCTTTTTCTCATATCTGGAGAGAGGTGGCAGCATCTCTGGGAAGGGATACTCACAGAGAGAGGAAGGCTTTAATGGCGTTGTAGACCTCTCAGGGAGAAGGAAGAGATAACGCAGCTAGTCTAAGGCATACCATGAGGGGAAGGTCGATTTGAAAGAGGATCTGACAACCGTGGAGAGAAGGGAATCGATCAGCGCAATATTTGATTCCAGTCAAGAAGGTGGCGCATGTTAGGAAAAGGGGAGGTGCTACGGTTATTTGAAGTAACGGCAGCTCTGATAGATAAAGATTTTTTGGATGCTCTGGTAAATTTCTAAAGGGGAGGTCCCACATCACCGTTCGTTTGTTTTTCGTGACTCCATCAAATTATCAGCATTTGCTTTCTTTGACAGCGAGAAGACCTGCAACTGCTTCAAAAAAAATATAGATTACGAGCTGCGTCTGTTGTTATTTTCTTTGATTTATCATGTATACATTAACGGGTGAAGCCATAACTATTTATTTTTCAGTGCGCATTTTATTTGGCAAGTTTATGCTTTAAACAAAGAGTTCGAATCTCAAGAATTAATTTGCAGTAGAAGCTTTATAGGAGAAGTTTCTAACTAACTCATGCCTGCATCGTTCACGCGCGTCTCTCTTCTTAGAAGATTTCTAGTGTAAAACCTCTGTTTTAGGCGCTAAAGCAAAGCGTTGGTTGCTACAGAATCTGTTATTTGTATTTAAAATAATTTATATGAGGTCCCTAATCTCCAAGCGAGTAGATAATGTTTGTGGATTCGTACTGTGTTGGATGACTATGAAATTTAGATCGAAACTTGTATGATTGAATTTACTAATGATCTTTGCTTGAGATGATAACAACAATTATAGATGACAAGAGGAGAGGACTCTGCGCAGTTTGTTGATCTATCATTCGTCTATTCCCTTTATGTTTTTACTTATGTTAGCAGGACACTGCTGCTGGAGTCGATATTGTGCTTGTATGTTATATTCCGGATATATGTGATAATTCAATAATTGTTTATGCATGTGAATCCACTAGCAAGGAAATTATCAGCGAAACTCATTCTATCAAGCTCGATGTATTAGAATCACAAAATGTTTGCGTTCTTGTGTTTTTTCTGAAAACTGAGATCAACGCCAAAGTTTTGGCTTTATGTATCATTGTTTCTACACGTAAACAAGTGTTTGGATAGTGAATCTTTACACATTGAAAAGTATGTTTAATACGATGTATACAACATCACAGCCGAGATTTCACCTGAACTTAGTAAGATGATTTTGCCTTTCATAACAAATCTTCTACTTATTATTTCTCAGATGCCATTGATTTGCTGATGACAGAATAGATCTCAATTACTGATAATGTCAATGCTTGCGTTAACTTGCTCACTGTCAAAACGCGATCGAATTAGTGATTTGTTGGAAGAGGACCATTGAAAGCTCTTTAGACAATTTACTTGTGAGACAGAAGTAGATCTTTTATGATGAGTTTAGCTTATACTGAATATTTTATGCTTATCATTAGTGATCTTTGCGTTATCTGAAAAGACAACAATTGTATTTGATTATACTGTTGACATGGCTGAAGCTATTTATAACATACGACCTATGGGGAAACATGACTTTGCCCTACGTTTATGCTTGCAAATTGTTTCTTATGCATTGATTCTTAGACGCTTATGGAAGAAAATTCTTCTTTCGATCAGACGATATGCACGTTTCATCCCTAATGTAAACTCAATAGCAATTATAGGTATTGATTAGAAAAGTTTGAAATATTCTTGGTTGCATTTATGATGAGATGTTGAGCTATTTTTGAGAATTACATTAGAATTCGTAAACGAAAAGGTTGATGTATTATGATCTGACAAAAACTTATGACCATAAAGCATTCCTATCTGAATAAGAATTGAAATTGTTGACTCTAATTGGTTTCTTGAGTTTGATTTGCTCTTTGAGTCTTCATCATACCTGAGTTTGCTCCAAGCACCCTGCGTGTGCCGTATTTTTCGGCGGTTGGCTTGATCCACTGACCGTCGCTTTCACGCCGACACCACTGAATGGGAAAAAATTACCTAACCACTTGTGGGTAGAGAGTGTACCTACTGCCATTTATCTTGTAAACAGGTTGCCATCCAAATCTCTTGATGCGATTACCCCATATGAAGCATGGCATGGTAGAAGACCTTCACTTGATCATTGCACGATCTTTGTATGTGTAGCTTATGTGCACATTCCTTCTCGATTAAGAGGTAAGCTAGACCCTAAGGCAAAGAAGTTCATCTTCATAGGGTATGACTTGAATCAGAAAGGTTATAGGTTCTACAACCCTTCAAACAAGGGATTCATGGTCAATAGAGATGTTGTCTTTGATGAGAATGACTCTTGGTTTGATAGTGAATGCAGGAAAGTAAAGCTACCTTATGACTTGGAAGAGGACTTTCCAAGCCTCAATAAAGAGGAGTCTACTCAGAATGGTGACATCAACTCAGATGATGAGGACATCATCAACCTACAAGAGTTCAAGGCATGGAAGTCCAAAGGCAAAGTCAAGATGAAGAAGTTGGAGGATATACCTGAATCATCCAACCAAGTAATTAGAAGATCACAAAGGGAAAGCAAGAAACCAATCAGATATGGGTATAACACTTCTTTAGTTACTAAGCACTTTGTTTATCTTGCAAAAGACTTGTCATTTGAAGAGCTAGCATCATATGAAGAGACAAAGACTAAGATAGAATGGAAGGAAGCAATGGATGAGGAGATTGAAGCGCTCAAGGAGAGTGACACTTGGGAACTAGTACCAAAGAAGGAGTCTATGAAGGTAATTGGTTCTAGATGGATCTATAAAGTCAAAAGGAATTCTGATGGATCAATAAGCAGGTACAAATGTAGACTTTTGGCTAAGGGTTTTGCACAAACCCAAGGAATTCATTATGAAGAAACCTTCTCACTTGTGGCCAAAATGCTAACCATCAGGGTATCAGTAAGTGTGGCTGCATTAAAGAATTAAAACATGTATTAGTTGGATGTAAAAAATGCATTTCTAAATGGCTGGATTTTAGAGGAGGTGTACATGTCACAACCTCTTGGCTATGAAGACCCAAACAAGGTAAAATATGTATGTAAATTAAACAAAGCTCTTTATGGATTGAAGTAGGCAGCTAGGGCATGGAACTATAGGTTGACTACATACCTTCAAGATCAAGGTTTTGTCATGAGTAAAGCAGATACTTCTCTATTCATCAACAAAAGTAATTTAGAGGTAATATACCTATGTGTATATGTTGATGATATCATACTTACAGGAAATGATGCTAATGGCATCAAGCAGATAAAAAATCAGATCATGAAGGAGTTCAAAATTAGTGACCTTGGATCACTAAAATACTTTCTAAGACTTTACTTAGTCTATACTAACTCTGGAATTTATATCACTCAAAGAAAGTATATACGCGATATGTTAAAGAAGTTTCATTTGTAGGATGCCAAAGTTGCAAGCACTCCAATGGAGGTAAACCCTAAAATTAAGTGCTCATGAAGATGATGTACTTGAGAACATTGCAGGTTACCAAAGTATAATGGGAACCTTGAACTATGTTACATTGCCAAGGATTGATATTGCTTATGGAGTAAGTGTTCTAAGTCAGTTTATGCACAAACCTAGGGCACCTCACTTGGAGGTTGCCAAAAGGATTTTGAAGTGTCTTAAGGGTACTCAGAATCATGGATTGTATTTCTCTTATACATCAGACTTGGACATCAAGATATATTTAGATGCAGATTGGGCATGTTGTAAAGATGATATAAGGAGTACCTCAAGATACCTATCTTTTGCAGGTAACAAACCTATATCACGGTCTTCAAAAAAGCAACCTACTGTTGCTTTATCTTCTATAGAGGCAGAGTGTAGAGGACTGGCGAATGCTACTCAAGAGGCCATATGGATCAAGCTATTATACACCGAGTTGGGCTTGCATCCTACATCTCCAATGATTCTTGGAGATAATACAAGCTCATTACATCTTGCACCAAATCCCATTTATCATGCTAGGAGCAAGCATATAGAGGTCCACTATCATTATGTGAGAGAGAAGCTATTGAGCAAGGAGATTTAGTTGACATATGTGTCAACAAATATGCAATGTGCAGACTTATTGACTAAAGCATTAGATGGTACAAAACTTTGCATGTTCAAATCAATGATTGGATTGCAGGATATTCATGAAGATTGAAGATGAAGACCAAGCCTAAATAATTAGCCTGAGGGGGAGCTGTTGGTGCAAATTAAAAGCCCACACATTTGGCTTGAAGTTCATAAACATATGAAGCTCCATGGAAACCATTGCTAGAAAGATTTTTTATCTTTACCAATTGTAAAAGTCATTTTTTTGACTTGAGAGAATATTTGTAATCACGTACCAAAAACTCGTAGATTAGTTAGATAGAAAAGTAAATACTTCATTGAGGCAATATTTCCTAAAATGAAGGACTACTTTTAGAGAGAGCCAAAAGTTGAATTCAAATTCAAATTTGAATGTAACACTTATATAAAGTGACTTGCAAAGTCATGGTTAGATGTCTCCATTCTTGAGTTCTCCATTTCCATTGTGTAAGTGTGCGAGGTCTACATTGTAGCCTACACTACTCTCCATCATTAGGCTATGATTTTCAAGCATGTGATCTTGTACAACACTGTTCATTAATACAATACATCTACATTGTTCATCTATGGTCTCTCTGTTATAGTCATTCATAACTGTCAACTTGTGCTGCTCATATCTCAGACAATTCTCCACCATTTTCAATGATCTATAGCTTATTGGAATCAGCTCCACGTTCTCTACATTCTTGCAAATTGTGAAGGAAATCCATTTAGCCAATGTGGAGAAAAATGCATCGAACCACTCACTAGTTAAAGTCTACAGAGGTCCTAAAAAATCGGGGGTAATGATTCAATTGCTAAATTGATTGCTCTGTGTATAGTTCATCATTTCAAGTTCATCCACTTGGAATCATTAGCTTGGTAAGCTAATTTGATAACTCTAAAATGATTTTTTCTAATTCCTATTGTACTAGTAAGACTGAGCATAACAAGCAGCAGGTGTGTGATAAAAAATAGAAGGCTTTCTTTGATCCTTCAATTTGGAAGTAGTCTCTTTTGATTCAATCTTTTCGTACATCATTTTCAAAGTACATAGGAACTTGTATCGTGTCATTGGAAAAATTAAAGGGCCCACAACTCAACTCTAAAGCTACAAGGGGCTGGTACAAAGCAAGATTTGGAAGTACCTACTCATTTCTTGGAGTGTCCATCCATCTATCCCAACACGATGGGTGTCCTGAAAATACAACTTGGGTAAGTAGACAACCATTATGACCCACATGACATCTTGGGCAAATGGTGGCCATTTGGTATCTACAAGTAGATGGAGGGAAAGATCTAGCCCATGTTACTCATGATATTCAGGCTTCTCTCCCATTGAAAGGAAGGAGTGAAAATTTTAGTGCTCAAAGCATCTAGAAAGTTATATCCATAGAACTATATAAATGCACAAACATTTTTAATATCCCCTTTTGAGACCTATGATGTTATACTTGGTATGAATTTTAGTCATCATTATAATCCACATACTGACTATCATACACATACATTTAATTTTGAGTTTAAAGGTCAAATCATTTCTTTGTTTGCAAGGCATGACTTCCATCCAGTTTCATTGATAGTCATACTCAAGTGAAACTTGCATCTAGGAAAGCCTACAATTCATGCATGGTTTTCGTAAATGTCATAAATGATTATACTCATTCCCTTTCTGATGTAGATAAACCTTTTATGAATTCCTATAAGGGTTTTCTTAAGGCTACAATCATCACGAGGATCCTTAGATCATAGTATAGAATTACTTCATAGACGTTCTCCTCCTCATAAAGCACCTTACAGGGATGTCCCTTCTCCCCAAAAAGAGATCGAAGCAAAAGCTATGAATCATTAAAAAATGCACTTATAAGCCCTATTTCTTCCCCATTTGGACCACATGTTCTCTTAGTTTGGGAAAACAATAAACGTTATAGGATGTTCATTGATTATAGAGCCCTCAGAAAGATCAAAATTAAGAATAGATACGTCCCTATTCCTTAGAAAGACAAGTTGCTAGTAAACTTGGAGGAGCCCATAACTTTAGTAATATTGACCTTAAATTTGGGTATCGTCAGATATACGTGACACATAAAGATGTTTACATGACTATGTTTAGGAATCAAACTAGTTGTTACCAGTTTATGGTAATGCCTCTTGGATTTACACTTGTTGCTTACTACATTTGCATATATGATGATTGGTATTTTCCTATATTATCAAGCTTTTGTTCTTACTTTCTTTGATTCTATACGTGTTTATCCTAAGACTAAAAGTTAGCACAAGAAGCATTTAGAAATACACTTTAGTTTTCTACCTAAGAAAACACCTTATGCAAATCCAAAAAAAAAGTTACTTTTCCCAAACTAAACCAGAGTATTTAGGAAATATTATTTCTAGTCAAGGAGTACATGTAGACAAAAATTAAAGTAATTGTAGAATGACTTATACCTCAATTTGTCAATGATGTACATTCCTTTTATGTGTTGGCTAGTTTCTATTTAAAGCTTTAGATCTTTTTTCTTATTTAGCACTTCCCTTTGCTTTGTTTTTGAAGAAGAAAATAAAACTTTCATGGGGGTTAGAAAAACAAAATTTATTTTGAAAAATCAAACCACTTTTAGATGCACCTATTTTACAGGTACCTGATTTTTCACAACCTTGTAATGTAGTTATAGATGCTAGGTACTCAGGTATAGGTGTAGTTTTAATGCAAAAGAATCACCTTATTGTGTTTGAAACTAGGAAACTTAAACCTTATGAAAAGAAATATAGTATGTACAATAAGGAGCTTTTAGATATTTTGCAGGTTTAAGGATTTGGAAACAATGTCTTATAGGTTTTGAGGTATTAGTTAAAATAGACCAACAAACTATTAAGAACTTACTAAATAAGTCTCTAGAAAATTAAGCATCTCTTCATACCATGTAGGGTAAGTGAGAAGTGTGGTCTCCACTTTGACGACTGAAAAAACCTCCGCATCCCATAGAGAATCATCAATTTTGTTAGGAGGTTCCCCATGATCGATGCGGGATAAGAAATTTGCAATCGCATGACTAGCACCACAGCGATGAACAATATCAAATTTGAATTCTTGTAAGAGCAAGACCCACCAAGCAAGATGGCCTAAAAAATTCTGCTGCTTAACCAAATACAACAATGCACTATGATTGACATGGAGAGTGAAGGTGCAACCCAACAAGTAATGCCCGAACTTTTTGATGGAGTAGATGAGTCCCAAGCATTCACATTCGGTCATCGAATAATGGTAAGTCACCGATTCGCATAGTACACCAGGTGGAACCAACTTCTATCCTTCTTCTACATCAAAACACTACCAATAGGGCAATCTGAAGCATCCATAAATACATGGAACGGCCGCATCCAATCCAGAGCTTTTAGTACCGGTGCTATGGCTAGCATTTTCCGTAAGCGCTCAAATGCTCGTTGTGCATTGGGTGTCCAGACAAAATCTACGGGTTTCACATGTGCCAACTCGTTTAATGGGATGGCTATATGAGGAAGACCCCTTAAGTGCCTACCATGCCATTGCACCTGGCCTAGAAAACATAAAACCTCCTTAGGAGTTTTGGGAGCGGGAGTTTTGAGGATAACTTTGACCTTGTATGGATCCACTACGATGCCCTTTGCCAAAATTACATGGCCCAACAATTTGCTGCATTTCACTGCAAAAGTGGATTTATTCGAATTCAAAAACGGTGCACTTGACGATAGGAATCAAAACAAGCTTGAAAATGGTCCAAATGAGCTGCCCTCATGCCCGAAAAAGAGAAATCATCTAAAAAGATGCGCATAAAAGAAGTAAGGATTTTTGAGGAACCCTATGTTCCATGGTCACACAAAACACATTGATGTGCATTATCATTATTTGATGCACAGATCTCTATTGAATGGATTAATTTTTCTTATGTGGCAACACAAGATAACGTTGGAGATGTTTTGATAAAGGCTCTACCTATAAAGAAGTTTTAACAAATCATAGTTCTGGAAGTTTTGTTCATTTTCTTATAATGACAAGAGTTCTGATTGACAAAAATGGAGTGTGGCAGTTATGCATGGAAGCAAAAGTTCTTGTGGCATCTACGTAGGGGGGGGACCCTCTCTCACTATTAGTGGGGAGAATTGGGAGGCATAGGTGATGCGATGGAGAGCTCTTCATTGAAGGGAATGGAGAGGAATTCAACATATGCTCATGATGCAAAGGCCGATGGACATGAGAATGTTATGCTACATGGTTGAAGGACTATAGAAGTAAATGGTGGAGTTTCCATCCTAGGAACCCTGTTTCGTGTGCGTAAGATAAGAGACTCTAAAGACTAGACAACATGAACTTATAATCTTAGGAGAGCGAAAAGATCATATATTTGAAACTCAATTTAGATATCTTTTGCATTGCGCGAGGTCAAGAAGGTGTGTTGAATAATATGATTCAATCAAAATTGTTTCCATAGAAATAAGAGGATGGAAAGAATTTTGAGAATACTTTTTTACTTGCATAAAGAAGGAGCCTCTCATCATGAAGCACTATGATTGTACTTTGGCATCAAAATATTGTGCATTTTGGGGGCAACTACCAATGTTTAGTGGACTAGGAAAGTTCAAAGGGATATATTATGTAGATTCATTCATATTATTTGAGAGTATAAGAAGTATTTACAAGGCATCGAAATTGGCAGATACTTTAAAGGAAAATCTCACATGTACTTTAGGGAGTACTATGTTATTTCAAGTGCATCCACGAGACCACTGGTTCATATTGGTATTGGGAAGTATTCTTGAGACAAATAAAGAAGAAAATTTTAGATTTATGCTTGCAAAGATAATTAGCTAGAAATTCACAAAGATTATATGTTCATTAGTGAAGGATTCATCAAATTGAGAAGAAATGTTAAAATGCTTTAGGTTCTCATCAAATTTAAGGTTCTTGAATTGCGTATTCCATGATCTAACTTTGAAACTTAAGTTCTTCACAGAAGGAAGGATAGCTTGGCTAGTTTTCTCTTTTTTTTTTTAAATGACTGCTTACTATCTTCGATGGTTTTTTCTCATAGGTTAGTGTAGCAAAACATGAGATAATCATCGAAGGAAAGATTATGAGATATAAAGATAGATAGAGAATTTGGTTGATAGCTTGATTGCACTTGGCATTCCATTATTACTTGAACAGTCTTGCTGAGGTTTCTTTAAAGGTTTCCATTTAGAGTTTTCTTGAAACAAAAGTCAAGTTTACTTCAAAAATTTGAATTGAAAAAGTAGAAAGGTATTATGTGAATAGTTGTATCTAGAAGAGGAATTATATTTCTTAAAATTTGGTGAATATCTATCTTTTATCTTACTCCTTTCTCTCTACTTTATGATGGACGATGAAACTACCTCCTCATGTTAATCAGTTCTTGGTAACCAACTCTAAATACAAGTGCAACACAATGTATCAATCCCTCTACCATTTGAACCTAATCAAGTCTTACAGTTTATATATGTAATCTTGCTTCTCAAAAAAGGCAAGTCATGTTTACCATTTAAGATAAAACATGAAGAGATTGCTCATAAGACTACATGAAATCTCAAAACAAGTTTGTTGTCTCTTTAGCACCTGGTATGCACCGTATACACTTATCTTCCCCAAAAAACAGAAACCAATATAAAATAAATGGGGAATTAGGGCTTGATCCTTGCACGAAATTGTAGTTCTTGTTTGACCTTTAGTTGATTTGAGTTGACATGACTTGACCTTGCGAAAGAGTTTGTTTGAGCATAAAAATAATATCTTTGCGTATTCTGAGCATCTCACTTTTGTGATCATGAACAAGCAAGGTTGAGTGTTTAACTTTTGAATATTCTATTAATTAAGACTAGATTAATATGGATGCATTCGGATAAGAACTACAAACCCTTAGCTTAATATTTCACATGTTATCCATATCCTAAAATTCAGGTGCAAATAGTGATGGACTAATCCAAGCCCTAAATGAAATTTCAAATTAACATGGAGTCTTCACTCAACAAGATGTAACAAATTTTTTGCAAGTCTCTGATAACAAAACGTGATTTAATGGAGTGTTTGCGTCTATGAAGCTTAGTGAGATTGCAAGAATTTTTCTACCTAGTGTCAAGCCTTGAAATCATGCTCTTGAAGAGCAACTCTATACATGAAATGACTTTAAATATACACTATGGGTATTACTCAGAGGATTTATGCATCAATACATAACATGAATTTAGAGATTTTGTGTCTATTACAAAGTTACAATTTAAGTTGAGAGTTTTAATGAACAAGTTAATCAATTTAGCTAGAGTGAAAAAGAAATTTTAGTGAATGATAAAGTTGATCTCTTTATTAAGATTGTAGACCCTAGTATAGCCCTACATCTAGTAGCCTTGCTCAAAGATTTGGCCCAACCATTGGGATTGACTAGAGGGTGGGGTACAGTGCCAAAATTAAAATATGAAAGAGGTGGAGGTTATAGATATTGCAAGATGGAGTTGAGAACACTAAAACTTACCTAATTTCTTTTTAAGACTACTAATTTCTATGGAAGAGATTACAAAGGATATAAACGATCTGGATCTTAATCTTGTGTCCCTAGTGCATGAAGATAAACAAGATCTCATTAACCTCCAAAGGATTTTCTTAAAGATACTAGTCCAATTATTAGCAATAAGGAAATATAGCCATGTGAGGGCATTGATGATGATGGAAGATTATGGCATGATACTAATGATGTTTTTTTTTCCTTGTGTGCTTCAAATCTTGATTGAAAAGAAAAGATTCTAATATGATATTTTCAATAGCGAGAAAGAGAGAGTTTGGTAAGCACATTAAGGTAATTCAAATGATGAAATGGTGTTCAATGAGATTGAGAAGGTGACTTACCCACATTCACAAGAGTTTAATACTTCACTAGACGAAGATGAAATCTCATATAACTCATATAACACACGAAAAAAAGGAAAAATGATTCTTATATAAAAGTTACACATCTTTTAGAATATAACTAACCACCTACAAATAAGTGTAGATGATCTTTTTGGTGCGTAACTTGAGAAGATTTTAATTCGATTGATTTTGCTCCACGTTCTAGCTTGATTACATGGCTTTGGGTCCTACTTGTCATTGCGAACTTGCAAAACTCTTGAATGAGCCCTTTTGTATGTTTTGAACTTGCTTTTCAGCAAAATTTTCATATTCTCCTAGATTATGCTCGAAAAACAAGGCTCCAATGATGGAACCTTCATCTTTTCCTTTTATGCTCTTGCATCCATGAAGCAAAACACCTCTTCTCCATCGATCTTTGCAATCTATGTCCATTTCTTCCCAATTTTATTCAAAGAAGTGCTTTTCATCTTATCACATACACCTTTTTCTTTTGCACGTTGCCTTTCCCCACCCATAGCCAAAGACAATTCTCACCCTCCATTTGTGGGATCTTATGTACATGCAAACACATATAGTAAAAAATCCAAAAATGCATTGAAATAGAGTTGCATAGTAGATCAGATATTACATAGTATTGGGTGTAATCCCTGCCCCCATGCGCTCTCTTGGATGAGTCTATGTAGTGTGTGTAATTATAGTCTCATATTACATCCGAAATAGAGTTTAGAATGAGATCGAGGCTTTGCAAAATAGGCTTGAAAGTCAAAAAATTGCTCACTTTTATGGTGAGAATTAGCTTTCATTTAAAATTTGTGTCCTACAATGATCCTTATCTCAACCACCATTTTATGTCCTTCTAGAAAGAGTCCTCTATGTGGGTCTTTATTTACAAGATATATGGAAACTATAATTACTCTTATTTGTGTCTAGACATATACAAATAATTCCTGGTGCATGCACGCCCTCATGGACCTTCAAATGCTATACAAAAACACAAAACACATTAATGTCTCAATAATAAACTCCAATATTTCAACATTCTATAAGTGATAACATGTCCGTTATTGAAAAAGAAATTGTCCTTAGTTGATAAGAAACAATATAGACATGGATGGCTAGTCACATGTCCCATTTGAACAAAAGTAAGCATGTTCCATGTAGAAATACATGCATGGAAATGTATCTTAGACACGTTAATTATTGTCATTGTGAATGGTATGCAAAAATTAAATGTACATAATGAGGGGCTAATGAATTCTTATGAATCCATTGACATTCTTCAATAGAATGACTTTTATACTTTACTAAGTATATATGATATGTACTACTTGTACGTGTAGTGGATACGTCACGCTAAATTATTTCCTCTACAATTAAGATTTCAAATTCTTCTTCTTGCAAAGGAGGATCATCAAGAATAGGAGTTAGTGCTAATGTTCCTCTAAATGGTTTTAGTAAACCGATATGAAAAGATTTATGTTTGTTCCAACTATATGGTGTCTGTAATCTTAATGAATTTTCATTGATCTTTTGATTGATGTGAATTCATCCATAATAGTTTGGTGCAAGTTTAACTTTCAGATGTAAAATATTTCTCAAATGTCTTTTGATGAGATGTAACCATACTCAAACATTATCCATAGTTTTTTTGCTAATGGTTTCTTAGTTACATTATGAGTGTCACATTCTTGATTTTCTCTAATGAACTCGTGAAATGCTTGGAGTATAGAAATGTGAACTTGATCAATAGAATCAACCATCGAAATAATAGTGATTGAGTGACATGGGAATCAGAATATTTTAACCATAAAAAATTTCAAAAGGTGCACAACCAGTAGTTGTATGTGTTGTGTTAGTGAAAATAAATTGAAGCAATGAGAATTTCTCACCCGAGTCAATGGGGCTATCTAATGAGTGACAACACTGTAAATCAATAATATTTCTATTTGTAGCTTCACTTTGCACATTACTTTTAGGATGAAATGCCAAAATGTTGAAATAATGCAATCAAAAAATGATTAAAAGAGCCAACATCATGATTAGAGAACATGACTTTTGAGAAACCACGATATGTGAAAATACTTTTACTAAAGAACTTAATAGTCTGATGTGTAGAAATTATATTTTTACATAAAATGAAATATGCATATTTACTAAACCTATTAGCTAATGTCCAAATCATATCAATATGAGATGAAGTGCTAAGAAGAAAAGTAATTAAATCCATAGAAATATGTTCCCTTGGTTTATTAGGAATCAAATGGGTAGTGGCATTAACAATCCAAATGCTTTACCATGATGACATTGAATAGGCTGACATGCAATGCATTGGGAAACATAATGTGCATTATCGTTTTCCATATGTGGCCAGAAGAAGAAATATTTACAAGTAGATGTTGTGTCTTGTATGCCCCTATGTGTGATATAGGTTGGCTTATGCATTTCCTTCACCGAAAAATCCACATAACCCTAGGTGATGCATAATTTGTGATGAAGGTGTAAAAAACCATTATAAAATGTAAAATCTTCATCAATTGACGATGCATAATTGTTAAAATAATTTCATGCTCATGAAAAATAAAAATTTGCAGAATACATAGGAAGAATTTTAAGAAATGAATGAATATGAATGGAAGAAATATTATGAACAAAAATAGAATGTAAATCTAGTGATGGAAAACCAGTAAAAGAATCTACTACAATTCTAGCTTTGTTTGAATAATACTTATTCATAGATTGAAAATTGTGAATAAAAGAATCCCATTTAATATCTCTATTAGAAATTAAGGGGTGTTGCCCCATCTTATTTAAGTTCTGTCGCACGAAAAAAACTTGGTCTTCATAGTCGTCGATTTATTGTTATTATGGGCCAGTTGTATCATAAGGATCCCACTAGTGTTTGGTTGCAATATGTTCCCCCACATGAGGTGTAGGTCGTCATTTTGGAGGCTCATGCTGGCGAAGCTGGCGGCCACTTCAGTCATTCCATTACGGTGCGAAAAATTTGGCAGTCTGGCTTATGGTGGCCAACGATGTATTTCAATGTACAACAAACGGTACGGAATTGTGATCCCAACCAATGCACCATAGAACCTCGGGCAAGCCAACACTTTTCATTACAGTCGATTTTGCCCCTTGAACCTTTTCAAAAATGGGGATTGGATTTTATTCGTCCCATCAAACCCCTGATGTGCATATACGTGCCCTGTATATTTTAACTTGCATGGATTATTGTACCCGTTTGACAGAAGCATGGGCAATGAAGCAAGGTACTGCATGGATGGTCGCTCAGAAATTTTAGACTAATATCTTTCTGCGTTATGGTTTACCTCTAGACATGGTTTTAGACTGCAGAATGCATTTTTTGAATCAGTTGCTTGCTGAACTTACCACCCATTATCAAATTAAGCATAAATTTAGCTCTCCTTATTATCCTTGAGCAAACGGATTGGCTGAAAGTACTAACAAGGTGTTAACTCCAAATGCTCTAGAAATTGTTGTTGGATTCCATAGATCAGTGGGAATTGATGCTTCCCACTGTCCTTTGGGCTTACAGAACTGCTTATAAAGTTTCTGTTGGTAACACACTTTTCAAATTGCTTTACAGACAAGAGGCCATAGTCCCCTTTGAATTTGCGGTACCCAGTCTCCAAATTGCGGTGGTGAAACCCTTGGTTTCAAAGGAGTCTTTCGCATATCAAATGGATTAATTGCGGCATCTAGATGAGCAATGTTATCATAGCTTTTTACTGCTCCAAGAAGTGCAAACCTATCAAAAGAGGTAGCATGATTGTAATCTTTGGACTAAAATTTTTTGACCACGGGATTAAGTCCTTTATATTCATTCTAAGATTAAGCACAAGATGGGTAAGCTGAAATTACGATGGACAAGTCCGTTCCGGATTCAAGAGATGTGTGGATCTGCATCATTCCGATTGGCTATGTTAATTAGAGATGTTCTATCGACGATCCTTAATGGGTCTAAGCTTAGGCCCTATCACCGTTCACATTAAGAAAAAAATTGGATTATGGGATCTCAGACATGATGAGCAGATTGAATGATTAACATGCAAACGTACAAACCTTTAACGGATGGTGGCAGTTGCGAGGTTTTAAATCTGAATGATGAGTTCTTATTTTGTGAGCCAACAATCAGCGTAGATTTTTGAGTTATGATCCTTGGATCACTCATCATGATGTAGACTCATAGAACGCTAGATAGGAAGGTGGGGCATAAAAGGCTGCACACTTTGCCGAATCCGGCTCATTTGGGGAATTTACGAGCAGAGTGACTACAGCGAGAGGAGCATAGGTATCATATAGCACTTTCATGCATACGAATCATGAAGCAGGCGGATACTAGCAAGATGGTAGTGTCATTCTCCGACTGTCACCTTCTCTACATCCCCGAGAAGCTATCCAAGGAGTAGAAGGAGTGGTTCAAATCTAGAGGACTCTTGCAATGTGCTATGCTAGATTGGCGCAACATTAAATCTCACCCCCAAGTGAAGAAGATTGCTATGGAGATAGTCTGAAAAACAGAGGGTACTCATATCAACGCACAGGATATTACTATTCGTATAGGGCAGGAAGTGGTGCCGTTGTGTGTGGATCTAATTGTTGAGCGATACTATGTGGCTAAGGAGGGTATCACGTCGAGCACGGAGCCTGTTGATGCTGCAGAGATTTGCGCATTGCTAGGCAAACCATGTTCGAGTGAATACCATTTTGCACAGCTATCGGACGACAACCCCTTGAAGTGGGGTATGTTGTTAACAACGATGGTCATCAACTTGCAGGCTAAACATTATGGGGTGTCCCAGCAGCTCTTTGCTCTACTGAAGTAATCTGTGAAGACCTAGATAAACTAGGCAGAAGTTATTTTTCGGAAGCTAAAGAAGGAAGTCTAAAGTTTGTTTCGATGCACCGGACGAGATCTTAATGTGGTAGTGGACTCCAAAGTGGGAGTAATCTTTTCCCTACTCTTTTTGACTCCGGAATACTTACCTAAAGAATACAGGGTATGCTTGAGTAAAGTATTTTTACAGCTTCTAAAGAAAGGAGCGACAGAGCGGAAATCCGGAGGGAACACATCTCAAGATCACGTTGAAACCGAGGAAGATGAAGAGGAAGGAATCTAGAAAGTGCCAAGTAGAGGAGAATCGTAAGGAAGAAGCCAAAAGGAAGGCCACAAAAGAAGGAGAGAGGAAGGCCCAGGAAGAAGCCTAAAGGAAGGCAAGCGAGGAAGAGGTAGCACGAAAACGGCAAGAAGAAGAGAGACACACAAGAGAAGAAGAGGCAGCACGAAAGGAGGAAGAAGAAGAGTGATGCCAAAGCCAACAGCAGGATCAAGATGGTCGTTCCGGTGATTCTTCAAGCCGAATACCAGTATTATATACATTTCAGGAATGTGGTTTGGTGGTTAAATGCAAAACAACAGAAGGAAGGGTGAAGTTACCCCCACTCCAGTCCACATATGTGATATATCCGTGGATGTATACTAATGAGAGTGTTCAACCAAAACTTCTTGGAGACTTAGCTCGTGGTTTGGCTTGGAGTTCAATAAAACTTGAAGATTTCTAGAAGAAGTACAATGCTATGATGTTGGAAAAGGATAGCTGGGTTTTAGAAAAGGAGCAAATGGAAGCTCAGATCAATCAACTCCAAGGAGAGATAGAAGTCGTGAGAGCTGAGAATATAGATGGAGTCAGCCAGTTAATGAATAATTAGTTGATGAGTTAAATGAGACATTGGCAGAGAACAATACTCTAAAAGTAACTGTAGAGGAAAAAGCAAAAATCATAGGTGGATTGCAAGCAGAGATCGGCGAAGTGTGGAAATGGAATAAAAAATTAAACATAGATAATAAAGAGTTAGTTACGAAGTTGCAAAAGGCTGAGCAGGAAGTACAGAGATTAAAAGTTAAAGTTAAATAATAGATCGAAGAAATGGAAAGGCAAAGTATCTCAAGTACGGACGTGGAATAAAGATTGGCAGTTTGGAATTCGAAGTTTACTGCATTGGAAGACAAACTTTGGACTATTAAGGAAAACCTACACACGGTACAGGCACATATCACAGGAATACCTGAGTTGGAGAGACAAGTAGAGTAATGGAAGCAGCATTGCACAGATGCAAATCTAGAATTGGTAGATAAAGAGGCAGAAGTGGATAAGGTCCGAAAAGCTGCTTCAATTTTGGAACTTACGTGTCAGACAAAGTTAGAAGAGATGAAGAAAACTGCTGCGAAATGTTTGACTAAATTATCAGATCTAACTTTAGCCTTTGATAAATTATTAGAGGGTTTTCAACAGCGAATTCCTGAATTAGAAGCTTTTGCTATTATTTATAGGATTGGTGGTCATCAACTCCTGCTGCTAACAGAAGGAAGCTATGGATGAAGAAATTGAAGCACTCAAGGAGAATGATACTTGGAAGCTAGTGCCAAAGAAGGAGTCTATGAAGGTAATTAGTTCTAGATCCATTTACAAGATGAAGAGAAATTCAAATGGATCAATAAACAGGTATAAAGCTAGATGTGTGGCTAAGGGTTTTGCAAAAACCCAAGGAGTTGATTATGAAGATATTTTCTCTGTTGTGGCCGAAATTCCAACCATCAGGGTATTGCTAAGTGTGGTTGCATCAAGGTATTGGAATATGTACCAATTGGATGTGAAAAATGCCTTCCTTAATGGCTGGATTTTAGAGGAGGTGTACATGTCTCAACCACCTGGCTACGAGGACCCAAGCAAGGTAAATTATGTGTGCAAACTAAACAAGGCTCTTTATGGATTGAAGCAGGAACCTAGGGCATGGAATCATAGGTTAACTACATACCTTCAAGATCAAGGATTCATCATGAGCAAAGTAGATACTTCTCTGTTTGTCAAGAGAAGTAATTCATAGGTGATATACCTATGTGTGTATGTTGATGATATCATACTTACAAGTAATTATGCCAATGGCATCAAGTAGATCAAGAACCAAATGATGTAGGAGTTCAAGATCAGTGATTTATGGTTAGTAAAGTATTTTCTTGGACTTGAGTTAGTCTATAAAAATTCTAGAATTTACATCACTCAAAGAAAGTATGTGCAAGGATATGTTGAAGAAGTTTCACTTGGAGAATTCCAAGATAGCAAGCACCCCTATGGAGAAGTTTCACTTGGAGAATTCCAAGATAGCAAGCACCCCTATGGAGGTAAATCAAAACTTAAGTGCTCATAAAGGTGATGTGCTTGAAAATGTTGTAGGGTACCAAAGCATGGTTGGAAGCCTAAACTATGCTACATTAACAAGGATTGATATTGCTTATGGAGTAAGTGTCTTAAGATATTTTATACATAAACCTAGAGCACCTCATGTTGTCAGGATCTTGCTCACGCGCATACAGAGATTACAAACATTGAAAATACACTGAAGAATAGATGCAACAAGAGACGAGACAGAACGCAAGATTGGGTGCAATCTCCCCCCATGCACTCTGTTTCGACAGTCCAGAGAGTGCATGTATTTATAAGAACTTTTGATTACGTCAAAAAGAGTGGTTACATGAGAGCAGCTTGGAAAAGCAGGCGTGAAACTAAAAGTTGGTAACTTTTACAGACAGCCATTGCTTTCAATAACAGAAACTGCGGTCTGCAATGACCCTTATTCTAACCATTACTTTTCTAACAGTTTCTAACAATAGAACCTTCTACGCAGGTTTATTTACAAGCTAAGTAATAATTATTTGGATTATTGATGTCTGCCCTTTCACGCCTTGCACGCTCCTCACGAACCTTCAGCTGCTATATCAAAAACATCAAAAGCACATTAATACATTAATAATAGAACACTATAACAATGCATTGTTCAATAATAATTTAACATTCCAACAATGCATTGTTCAACATATTCCATGTTACACTCCAACAATGCATTGGCCAACATATTCCATGTTACAATCCAACAATGCATTGGCCAACATATTCCATGTTACACTCCAACAATGAATTGTTCAACATATTCCATAAGTTATAACATGCCCCTCAGTTGAAAAAGCAACTGACCTCAGTTGATAAAAATAATAAACATGGATGGCCAGTCACATTTTTCATCACTGAATAAAAAAAATAGGCATGTGCCATGTAAATACACATGCATGGAAATGTTCATGGAGATGTTACATTAATGTGTTTGTGTATGATATGCAGAAATTAAGTGGTGATAATGAGGCGTTAATTGTGTTTTATGTATCCATTGACATTCTTCAATAGAGTGATTTTTGTACTTAACCAAATATTGATGATATTGAGTACCGGTGTGTGTAGTACTGACATCATGATCAATGATTTTCTCAGGAACTAAGAGTTCAGATTGTTCTTCAATTAAAGGAGGATCATCAAGAAGTGGAGTGAGTGGTAAAGTTCCTTTAAATGGTTTAAGTAAACTAATATGAAAAGAGTTATGAATAGTCCAATGAGATGGAATATCTAATCTAAATGAATTATCATTAATTTTTTCTATGATGCGAAACGGTCCATAATAGCGTGGTGCAAGTTTAATTTTAGGATGCTGCAAAATATTTTTTGAAACGTCTTTTAATGATACGCAACCATACAAAATCATTTTCCTTGAATTCTTTGGCTAATTGTTTAGTATTGATATTACATGTATATCGCTCTTGACTTTTCCTAATGTGCTCTTGAACATCATGAAGCATAGAAACATGATCATGAGCAATAGAATTAGCCATCGGAATATCAGTTTGGTGAGGGACATGGGAGTGGGAAGCTTTTTACCCAAAAAAATTTCAAAAGGTGCACGACTTGTAGTGGTGTGTGCAGTGTTATTGTAAGTGTAGAGGAGGTACTGGGGTATCTACTTCTATCACTAATCAAGACAAACACTTCCAGTACATCGCCTACTCAAGGGAGGTTCTCTTTAGGGAAGTATACCCTTTAACATTTCTGTGAGCAGGCATATATCAAAGTTTGTACAGAGAGGTAAACACTTCAGAAAATATGAACAACAACACATGACCAAGAAGACCACACACTTCCTGATTCGAATCAAATGGATACAAGATTTGTCAAAGAAATGCTCAGAAAAAAAAAAAACTAATGCTCAGAGATCCCTGGCACTCTATGCAGACAAACACTGGCACTTTATGCAGGGAGACTCAGCTCAATACAAGCGGATAAGAATTTCTCTAGGAAATCAGAATTACAATATCACTATCCCGATAAAAGAATCCAAGGCACTCTCTTACTCTATGGTGCTCATAGCCCTCCACTGGGAAGCCCACACTCTGTATCCACTCCACCGAGTGACTCCCACAGTAGACTTGAAATCACCAAGAGCAAGAGAAGACTTCTGCACGGATACCCGTGTCAATGTAACTCTGAAAGAAATGTACCCAAAAGTGTGTGTACAGTGTCAAATGTATCCCAAATAGCACAAATCCTTTGTTTTTATAGGCCCCAATAGGCCAAGAGAGCTTAGCCGAATCTTCACGTCCATTGATCATGCGCCGGTGGAATGCCCAAAATTAGAGGAGTAGGTCGAATATTCCCTTGATTTGAATTAGATCCACAAAAAATAGGTAGTCGCCGTGACTGGTTGGTGGCAGCTCCATTTTTAACAATTACCTTTCACCTTATTACTTTGCAATTTGAAGCCCTTCAATTATGTAGTTCAAGAAATTGGGATGACAGGTGGGGTAGCCTCAATTCTAGTAAGCTCTTGTACTCCAAAGAAAAGACCTGTTCTGTAAGGCTAGCACGATCCACATTTTCACCGTCATGTCCCCGGATCCATTGCAAATTCTTGAGTCATCCATGCTTAAACTAGTGATAGGTCCTTCAAATCCAGACATTGCCAATCTCAAACCTGTGAGGAACACCAGGAAGGGCCTTCCAAACTTCTGATGTTCGTGTCAGTAGCTCCCACTGCAAGCATCTTCATGTCCACTGTTATTGATCGCAATGTAATTCCCAGAGGCCGAGAGCCGGCCAGGGGTAGGCTTGTGGGTTCTGAGGGGGTGGAGGTGTGTGTGGGTGTGTGCCTGTGTATGTGTGGATGAGTGGGTGTGGGTGTATATGTGTGAAAGTGTGTGTGTGTGCATTTGTGTGTATGTGAGTGTGAAGGGGTGTGTGTGAGTGTATGCATGTGTTTGTATATGTGTGAGTGTGTGTGTGTGTGAGTGCATGTATGTGGTTGTGTATATGTGGGAGTGGGTGCGTGAGGGGGCAGGGAGGGCCACGGGGAGGTGAGAGGGGGTTTTGAGGGATGAGGCGGGGTGGGGCGGAGGCCATGGCGGAGGGGGGGGTGGAGGAGAGTGGGGAGGAGGCATGCGGAAGGGGAGGGTGGAGGAGAGGGGAGGGCGGAGGGGAGTGCGGAGGGCGGAGTTGAGGGGAGGGCGGAGGTGAGGGGAGGGCGGAGGGCGGAGGTGAGGGGAGGGCGGAGGGCGGAGGTGAGGGGAGTGTGGAGGGCGGAGGTGAGGGGAGGGCGGAGGGCGGAGGTGAGGGGAGAGCGGAGGGTGGAGGTGAGGGGAGTGCGGAGGGTGGAGGTGAGGGGAGGGCGGAGGTGAGGGGAGGGCGGAGGGCGGAGGTGAGGGGAGGGCGGAGGGCGGAGGTGAGGGGAGTGCGGAGGGCGGAGGTGAGGGGAGGCCGGAGGTGAGGGGAGTGCGGAGGGCGGAGGTGAGGGGAGTGCGGAGGGCGGAGGTGAGGGGAGGGCGGAGGTGAGGGGAGCGCGGAGGGCGAAGGTGAGGGGAGGGCGGAGGGCGGAGGTAAGGGGAGTGCGGAGGGCGGAGGTGAGGGGAGTGCGGAGGGCGGAGGTGAGGGGAGGGCGGAGGTGAGGGGAGGGCGGAGGGCGGAGTTGAGGGGAGTGCGGAGGGCGGAGGTGAGGGGAGGGCGGAGGGCGGAGGTGAGGGGAGTGCGGAGGGCGGAGGTGAGGGGAGGGCGGAGGGCGGAGGTGAGGGGAGGGCGGAGGGCAGAGGTGAGGGGAGTGCGGAGGGCGGAGGTGAGGGGACGGCGGAGGTGAGGGGAGGGCGGAGGGCGGAGGTGAGGGGAGTGCGGAGGGCGGAGGTGAGGGGAGTGCGGGGGGCGGAGGTGAGGGGAGGGCGGAGGTGAGGGGAGGGCGGAGGGCGGAGGTGAGGGGAGGGCGGAGGGCGGAGGTGAGGGGAGGGTGGAGGGCGGAGGTGAGGGGAGTGTAGAGGGCGGAGGTGAGGGGAGTGCGGAGGGCGGAGGTGAGGGGAGGGCGGAGGTGAGGGGAGGGCGGAGGTGAGGGGAGGGCGGAGGGCGGAGGTGAGGGGAGGGCGGAGGGCGGAGGTGAGGGGAGTGCGGAGGGCGGAGGTGAGGGGAGGGCGGAGGGCGGAGGTGAGGGGAGTGCGGAGGGTGGAGGTGAGGGGAGGGCGGAGGTGAGGGGAGGGCGGAGGGTGGAGGTGAGGGGAGGGCGGAGGGCGGAGGATAGGGGAGGGCGGAGGGTGGAGGAGAGAGGTGAGGAGAAGAGGCATGCGGAGGGGGAGGGTGGAGGAGAGGGGAGGGGGAGAGAGAGAGAGAGAGAGAGAGAGAGAGAGAGAGAGAGAGAGAGAGAGAGAGAGAGAGAGAGAGAGAGAGAGAGAGAGAGAGAGAGAGAGAGAGAGAGAGAGAGAGAGAGAGAGAGAGAGAGAGAGAGAGAGAGAGAGAGAGAGAGAGAGAGAGAGAGAGAGGCAGGGACGGGGGAGGAGAGAGAGAGAGAGAGAGAGAGAGAGAGAGAGAGAGAGAGAGAGAGAGAGAGAGAGAGAGAGAGAGAGAGAGAGAGAGAGAGAGAGAGAGAGAGAGAGAGAGAGAGAGAGAGAGAGAGAGAGAGAGAGAGACAGAGAGAGAGAGAGAGAGAGAGAGAGAGAGAGAGAGAGAGAGAGAGAGAGAGAGAGATGGAGAGTGAGAAAGAGAGAGAGAGGGAGAGAGTGAGAGAGAGATGGAGAGTGAGAAAGAGAGAGAGGGGGAGAGAGTGAGAGACCGAGAGAGAGGGGGAAAGAGAAAGAAGGGGAAAAGAGGGGTGCTACAGACCCCCACACCAAGATTTTGCACCGCCTCGGTGCAATTTCCTTCTCATCTTCTTATTGAATAAAAACAATGGCAAATAGTTGATTGACATGTGGTATGTACAATGATTGAAATTCTTCCAAGCTGACTTAGTTTAGGTACCTTTTCACCCTGGAGATGTTGACCAAGGGAATCCTTTTACCCTGTAAATCTTCTAGATGTACTGCACCATGTGGTAACACCTTGATAACCTTATATGGTCCTGCCCATTTGGGTGCCAATTTAGTTTGAATTGGTGGAATTTGATGCACTAAAACCATGGACCCTTCCTGTACTTCATTGGACCTCAGATACCTGTCATGCAGTCTTTTGCGCTCTTCTTGTGTTACTTGAAGTTTTTGCATTGCTCCTTCTCTGTATTCTTCTAATGCCACCAATCTCTGAATGGGGGGTTCAATTCCAATGGTTTTGATTTCTATTTCCTTTCTGATAATGAACTCGAATGGGGCCAATGCCTCTTTTCCATATACTAAGCGAAATGGAGTTTTGCCAGTGGTTCCCCTCTTCGTGGTTCTGAAAGCCCAAATTGCACCAATTAGTGCTAGTGGCCAAGAGCTTTGATGATCAAAAGATAATTTGCGAAGCAATCCGATCAAAATCTTATTGGAACTCTCTGCTTGGCCATTTGCCCTGGGGTAGTAGGCACAAGACTTTTTATGGAAGATTTTGTACCTGTCAAATATAAACTGGAGCAATTGATTTACAAAATGTGTGCCCCTGTCACTAGTAATTTCCAATGGGCAACCAAATCTTGAGAAAATACGTTTATACATAAATTTAGCCACTGTTAAAGCCGTGCAATCCACAAAAGCTTTAGCCTCTATCCATTTAGTGGCATAGCATGTGGCCATCAAAATATACTTTTTACCTCTTGGTTGCCCAGTTGGGCTAATTGGCCCTATGAAATCAAGACCCCATCGTTCAAATGGGAGCCATCCTGTAGATATGACCAATGGTTGGAAATTCAATCTGGTTGGCGCGGGAGCACACCTCTGGCAGATGTGGCATTCTTTAGAAAACTTGATTGCATCCTTGAAAATATGAGGCCACCATAAACCTTTGTGGATGATTCTATGAGCCAATTCTTCCCCCTTTAGATGTCCTTCATTGTGTGCAGCCTCTAACAGAAGATTTACCTCCTCTGGATAGACACACCTTCTCAATATATCATCCTGACAGTATTTATATAAATTTCCATTTATAAGAGAATATGCTTTGGTTTTCAGGAGCAATCTTCTCTTTTCTACAGGTGTCAAGTGTTCTGGGATCTTTCCAGTAGTAAGAATATGGAGAATTTCATCATACCAACCAGTCCGAATTGCTACTAGAAAAAGATTGCTATCCACCAATTCATCATTAATACCTGTTGCCTTTTCGCTCATTGCCGTGCTGGACACTTGATCTGCCATGTAGTGCTCTTTTCCTGGCTTAATATGAATATCAAAATTAAATTCCTGAAATAGGAGTAACCATCTCCAAATCCTTCCAGCTACTCTAGGTTTGTTTATCAAATACTTCAAGGGCTGATGATCAGAGATAACAATGAAATGTACACTAAGGAGATAATGTCTAAACTTCTGAAGAGCAAATACGATAGCCAAACCTTCTCTTTCCGTCGTACTATAATTCCTTTCAGCTTGGTTAAGTAGTCTGCTCGCATAAGAGATAGGTCTATCCACTTTGTGAGATGATGGTTGAGCTAGAACTGCACCAACAGCATGAAGACTAGCATCTGTATGTACATGAAATTCCAATGACCAATCAGGAATACTTAAAAGTGGAGCAGTACATAGCCTCAACTTTAGTTCACAAAATGCTTTGTCAGCTTCAGCACTCCATGAGAAAGGAATCTTTTTGCTGGTAAGTCTTGACAAGGGCTTAGCAATTTCCGAATACATTCTAATGAATCTTCTGTGATACCGTGCATGGCCCAAGAAACTTTGCACTTCCTTTGGGCTTTGTGGAATTGGCATGGAAAGAATAGCTGTAACCTTTGTAGGGTCAACAATTATGCCTTCAGCAGATACTATGTGACCAAGAAGAGTGCCCTTAGTGACCAAAAAGTGACATTTATCAGGATTCAATTTCAAACCTGTTTTGAGACATTGCTCAAAAATTTCTTTTAGATTTTCCAAATGGTCATGGAAATCTTGAACTGCTGCCCTTCTATCTGTACCTGAAAATACTGAGAAGTCATCCATGAAAATGCGTAGAAAGGTTGTTAACCATTTGCCCAATATCAGATACATCGTTCTATTAAATGAAGCTGGTGCATTCTTCAAACCAAAAGCCATTCGAGTATAGACATAAGTGCCCCAGGGAGTGACAAAGGCTGTTTTGTCCCTATCATCAGGATGAATTACTATCTGATTGTAGCCACTAAACCCATCCAAGAAACTATACAAAGTGTGACCAGCTACTTCCTCAAGCACTTGCTCTGTGAAGGGCTGAGGAAATCCATCTTGAATAGTCACTTTATTCAAAGCACGGAAATCAACACATACTCTTATTTTTCCACTATTTTTCTTGGGCACAATAACCATAGAAGAAAGCCACCTGGAATGTTCTACTGGCACAATTATACCTGCTTCTTCTAGTTTTGTAATCTCTGTTTTTACCGCCTCTACATACTTCGGATTGAGTCGATATGGCCTACTTCTTACAGGTGCAGCTCCCTCAACCAAGGGTATCCGATGTAATCCAAGCTCTTCTGGTATTCCTGTTAGATCTTTGTAGGACCATGCAAAGACACTTTTGTAAGTAAAGAGCAAAGAAGTTACCTTCTGTAGTAAATTAGGATAATGCCGCAAACAGGATGCCAAATGGACTACTTGAGAGTTCTCTTCATCCCCTAAATTTACTTCTTGAACCAATGTTTCAGGACTGGCCTTGTTTGATAAATCATCTCCACTATATGCAGGAGTGGAGTTTAATTTATATTCTGCAACATGTTCTTCCATCCATCCTTGAGGTATATCTGAGAAAGGAAGATCTTCTCTGCCCTTAGGTTCAAAATATTCTACCTCTGATACTTTTATCTGGGTTGCTTCCTCAAGGCTTGTGCTTTCCTGCAATTGCTCATTCTCCAACACCTTGTGGTCTTCATTGCCTTTTCCTGTAATTACCTTATCTGCAACTTCTTCCTCAATTTCATTAATCTCCACTGTGCAACACTCTGCACTTCCCATCATCCAATTTAACAAAGTATCCTCTTCTTGGGGTAGAGAGGGCATTACCTGAGTGTCCACAGTATATCCAGTAGTTTTTCCTGAGTCGAATCCTTCTTCCAAATGTAGTTGCAGTTGGCTATTGGTATTTGTTGAAATCAATAGTTTATTTTTTCCCCAATCTTGCAAGGCTTTTGCTTGTCTCAGCCAAGGTCTTCCCAGGAGCAAAGGATAGGAAGTCTCCTGTGGAAGTGCAATGACAACAAAATCCAACACAAAGTGGCAACCCTGTACTACCATCAATACCTTTTCAATAATGCCAAGTGGCACAACCCGATGTTGATCTGCCAATGTAACCGTGAATGGTGCCAACTTGGTGGGGTTCAATTTCAGCTTCTTCATTGTAAAATCTGGCATCAAATTGATACCAGAGCCTCCATCTATGATCACACCTGTAAGAGCTTCATCCTTTATATAAACTGATAATCTCGAACTTTGGTAGTCTGCTAAGGGTGCAGGAGGAAAATCAACCATGAAACCATCTATACTAGGTGATTGGACCAAGTGAGCAGAGTGTATAATCTTTAATAAATCACTTCTTATTTGTGAATCCATCCTTATAAGTTCATAGAGACTAATCTTGTGATGAATACCTTTCAAGATTTGTTCAATGTTTACCTCCTGTGTATTTTCTTGTAGACGTGTTGGTTGGCCCCTTAGAGAAGTAGTCATTTCTTCATAAGCTCCTTCAATTTCCACTTGGTCCTTCCACCCAGACTTCCTTTCTTCCTCTTTATCCTGCATTCCTTGTTGTTCCCCCCTAAGGTTTGCTGCTGCTTGCCTAGCTCTGGTCATCATGGGCATAGCAGAGGATGAAACAGCATAGGATTGAGTAGTCATACCTTCTACTGGTGGGGAGACTGCAATCATGTGAATTGGAGTAGGACGACCTCTTGGGCAATCCTTGGTATAATGATCTTTGGCCTCTGGACAATGTTGACAGGGAGGTGCATCTTCTGGAAGAGAACACCTATTTTGCATGTGGCCATACTCACCACAACGATAGCACATCAAAGGTCTATTATATCTAGGCTTTGCAGGCCTATTCTCCTCTCTATTAGATGTATTTGAAGTACTAGCATAGTATGAATCCAAAGTTTGAGGGTTACCTCTCTGCTGTGTACCCTTGAGGTAATAGCAATCTCTGGCTTCATGACCATCTTTTCCACAAAATTGACAGCTTACCTTAATAGGGCAATTAGCATTGGAATGTCCATTGTTGTTACAGATTGTACACCAAATTTGTCTCCTTATATCTTGAGTGGTCTTCAAATCTTCTAACTCACGGTGAAGTTGGGCTACTTCACCATCAGTGCGACGCAGTGGCGGCAAGACCTTCTCTTCTTGTTGATTTTGTTGCATCTTTAATGCTTCCAATTCCCTCCTCAGTTGCTCAATAGGATCCAGGTCTGCAACATACTTAGGTTGTGTATCCCCTTCAAAATGTTGCCTTGCTTCTTCAATGCGTGATGCCGCTGCAACAAAATCATTGAGGGTGGCATCCAATCTAAGAGACTCACGAAGCTTCTGCTGAGATGACCTGGGCAGAGCCTTCTCTATCCACTTTTTAACCAAAAAGTCACCTGGAGCATGTGGCAGACGTGCAACAAGTGCTTTTGTTCTAGTGTGAAGTTCATGAAAAGATTCACCTGATCTCAGCTTCAAATTCTCTAGCTGATCTAGAGCTCTTTCCAAAGAATCACTCGGTCTGAATGTTTGTGAGAAATCCGCCTTCAAAGCCTCCCATGTAGTGAAATGGCCATCTACATACTGACTGTACCATTTATCTGCAAGACCCTCCAATGTGGATGGAAAAAGTGCTAGCATTGCATCTTCTCTATTCTGCAGACCTCGCCCACGACATAAGGAGATGAATCTCCTCACATGATCATCAGCATCCTCATAAGCTTGTCCCTTGAAGGTAGGGAATTTGATGTTTAATCTGGAGAGAAAATGAGAGAGATCCTCCATTTGTACTGGTGTTTCTTCGGACGTATCTGAGGAGAAGTCTAGAGTTCTCCTATATCCCTCTTTTGACAATGGTGTCGCACCCAAATCAATAGATAAATTTAGGGAGGACAAAGGGGAGGTAGACTTACTAGTCGTGGTTATTGCTAACTTGTAAAGGCTCCTTTGAACATGAAGAGATTCCTTATCTGCTCGTGTATGGGTCATGTACCTATTCGCAATTGCAATATGGAAAAACACCTCTCACAGAAATGTCAAGGTCCCACCGGGCGTGCCAAACTGTAGAGGAGGTACTGGGGTATCTACTTCTATCACTAATCAAGACAAACACTTCCAGTACGTCGCCTACTCAAGGGAGGTTCTCTTTAGGGAAGTATACCCTTTAACATTTGTGTGAGCAGGCATATATCAAAGTTTGTACAGAGAGGTAAACACTTCAGAAAATATGAACAACATCACATGACCAAGAAGACCACACACTTCCTGATTCGAATCAAATGGATACAAGATTTGTCAAAGAAATGCTCAGAAAAAAAAAAAACTAATGCTCAGAGATCCCTGGCACTCTATGCAGACAAACACTGGCACTTTATGCAGGGAGACTCAGCTCAATACAAGCGGATAAGAATTTCTCTAGGAAATCAGAATTACAATATCACTATCCCGATAAAAGAATCCAAGGCACTCTCTTACTCTATGGTGCTCATAGCCCTCCACTAGGAAGCCCACACTCTGTATCCACTCCACCGAGTGACTCCCACAGTAGACTTGAAATCACCAAGAGCAAGAGAAGACTTCTGCACGGATACCCGTGTCAATGTAACTCTGAAAGAAATGTACCCAAAAGTGTGTGTATAGTGTCAAATGTATCCCAAATAGCACAAATCCTTTGTTTTTATAGGCCCCAATAGGCCAAGAGAGCTTAGCCGAATCTTCACGTCCATTGATCATGCGCCGGTGGAATGCCCAAAATTAGAGGAGTAGGTCGAATATTCCCTTGATTTGAATTAGATCCACAAAAAATAGGTAGTCGCCGTGACTGGTTGGTGGCAGCTCCATTTTTAACAATTACCTTTCACCTTATTACTTTGCAATTTGAAGCCCTTCAATTATGTAGTTCAAGAAATTGGGATGACAGGTGGGGTAGCCTCAATTCTAGTAAGCTCTTGTACTCCAAAGAAAAGACCTGTTCTGTAAGGCTAGCACGATCCACATTTTCACCGTCATGTCCCCGGATCCATTGCAAATTCTTGAGTCATCCATGCTTAAACTAGTGATAGGTCTTTCAAATCCAGACATTGCCAATCTCAAACCTGTGAGGAACACCAGGAAGGGCCTTCCAAACTTCTGATGTTCGTGTCAGTAGCTCCCACTGCAAGCATCTTCATGTCCACTGTTATTGATTGCAATGTAATTCCTAGAGGCCGAGACCCGGCCAGGGGTAGGCTTGTGGGTTCTGAGGGGGTGGAAGTGTGTGTGGGTGTGTGCGTGTGTATGTGTGGATGAGTGGGTGTGGGTGTATATGTGTGAAAGTGTGTGTGTGTGCATTTGTGTGTATGTGAGTGTGAAGGGGTGTGTGTGAGTGTATGCATGTGTTTGTATATGTGTGAGTGTGTGTGTGTGTGAGTGCATGTATGTGGTTGTGTATATGTGGGAGTGGGTGCGTGAGGGGGCAGGGAGGGCCACGGGGAGGTGAGAGGGGGTTTTGAGGGATGAGGCGGGGTGGGGCGGAGGCCATGGCGGGGGGGGGGGGGGGGGTGGAGGAGAGAGGGGAGGAGGCATGCGGAAGGGGAGGGTGGAGGAGAGGGGAGGGCGGAGTGGAGTGCGGAGGGCGGTGGTGAGGGGAGGGCGGAGGTGAGGGGAGGGCGGAGGGCGGAGGTGAGGGGAGGGCGGAGGGCTGAGGTGAGGGGAGTGCGAAGGGCGGAGATGAGGGGAGGGCGGAGGGCGGAGGTGAGGGGAGAGCGGAGGGCGGAGGTGAGGGGAGTGCGGAGGGCGGAGGTGAGGGGAGGGCGGAGGTGAGGGGAGGGCGGAGGGCGGAGGTGAGGGGAGTGCGGAGGGCGGAGGTGAGGGGAGGGCGGAGGTGAGGGGAGTGCGGAGGGCGGAGGTGAGGGGAGTGCGGAGGGCGGAGGTGAGGGGAGGGCGGAGGGCGGAGGTGAGGGGAGGGGGGAGGTGAGGGGAGTGCGGAGGGCGGAGGTGAGGGGAGTGCGGAGGGCGGAGGTGAGGGGAGGGCGGAGGTGAGGGGAGGGCGGAGGTGAGGGGAGTGCGGAGGGCGGAGGTGAGGGGAGGGCGGAGGGCGGAGGTGAGGGGAGTGTGGAGGGCGGAGGTGAGGGGAGGGTGGAGGGCGGAGGTGAGGGGAGGGCGGAGGGCGGAGGTGAGGGGAGTGCGGAGGGCGGAGGTGAGGGGAGTGCGGAGGGCGGAGGTGAGGGGAGGGCGGAGGTGAGGGGAGCGCCGAGGGCGGAGGTGAGGGGAGTGCGGAGGGCGGAGGTGAGGGGAGTGGGGAGGGCGGAGGTGAGGGGAGGGCGGAGGGCGGAGGTGAGGGGAGTGCGGAGGGCGGAGGTGAGGGGAGGGCGGAGGGCGGAGGTGAGGGGAGTGCGGAGGGCGGAGGTGAGGGGAGTGCGGAGGGCGGAGGTGAGGGGAGGGCGGAGGGCGGAGGTGAGGGGAGGGCGGACGGCGGAGGTGAGGGGAGTGCGGAGGGCGGAGGTGAGGGGAGTGCGGAGGGCGGAGGTGAGGGGAGGGCGGAGGTGAGGGGAGGGCGGAGGGCGGAGGTGAGGGGAGTGCGGAGGGCGGAGGTGAGGGGAGGGCGGAGGGCAGAGGTGAGGGGAGGGCGGAGGGCGGAGGATAGAGGAGGGCGGAGGGTGGAGGAGAGAGGTGAGGGGAAGAGGCATGCGGAGGGGGAGGGTGGAGGAGAGGGGAGGGGGGAGAGAGAGAGAGAGAGAGAGAGAGAGAGAGAGAGAGAGAGAGAGAGAGAGAGAGAGAGAGAGAGAGAGAGAGAGAGAGAGAGAGAGAGAGAGAGAGAGAGAGAGAGAGAGAGAGAGAGAGAGAGAGAGAGAGAGAGAGAGAGAGAGAGAGAGAGAGAGAGAGAGAGAGGCAGGGACGGGGGAGGAGAGAGAGAGAGAGAGAGAGAGAGAGAGAGAGAGAGAGAGAGAGAGAGAGAGAGAGAGAGAGAGAGAGAGAGAGAGAGAGAGAGAGAGAGAGAGAGAGAGAGAGAGAGAGAGAGAGAGAGAGAGAGAGAGAGAGAGAGAGAGAGAGAGAGATGGAGATTGAGAAAGAGAGAGAGAGGGAGAGAGTGAGAGAGAGATGGAGAGTGAGAAAGAGAGAGAGGGGGAGAGAGTGAGAGACCGAGAGAGAGGGGGAAAGAGAAAGAAGGGGAAAAGATGGGTGCTACAGTAAGCAAATTGAAGCAATGGCAACTTTTCATCCCAGTTATTAGGATTATCTAATGAATAACAATGCAATAAATCAAGAATAGTACCATTTGTAGCCTCACTTTGTCCATTACTTTCAGGATGAAATGCAGAACTAAAATCTATTTTAGAACCAAAATGTTGAAATAAGGCAACCCAAAAATGATTACAAAATCTAACATCACGATCAGATAACATTACTTTAGGAAATCCATGATGTCGGAACATGCATTTAATGAATAATTTTGCAGCTTGAGGTGCAGTCAAAGTTTTTCTACATGGAATGAAATATGCATATTTACCAAACCTATCAACTATTGTCCAAATCATATCATTATGTGATGAAGTGATGGGAAAACCTGTGATAAAATCCATAGAGATTTGTTCCCATGGTTCATTTGGAATGGGAAGTGGCATTAATAATCCAAATGGTTTACCATGATGACGTTTGACACGCTGACATACAATGCATTGAGAAACATAATGTGCAATATATGTTTCCATGTGTGGCCAAAAGAAGAAATCCTTGCAAGTAGAAATGGTGCTTTGTATGCCTTTATGACCCATGTAAGATGGTTCATGCATTTCTTTAATGACAAAAACTTTGAAAGCTTGGGTTATGTACAATCTATGTTGAAAATAGAGAACACCATTATGAAATGTATAATGTTCATTAGGTAAAGATGCACCATTGTTGAAATTATGCCATGCACATGAAAAATACAAATCAGATGCATAAGTGGAAAACATTTCTTGAAAAGAATGTATTTGTATGGCAGAAATATTATTCAAAACAATAGAATGCGAAGGAAAACGGCTAAGAGCATCAGCTACAACATTAGCTTTATCAGGCTGATATTGTATCATGGGTTGGAAATTTTGAATGAATAATGTCCATTTAAGATGCCTATCAGAGATTAAAGGTTGACTTAATAAATGCTTAATAGCCTGTTGATCAAGTTTGATTAAGACCTCAGAGCCCATAAGTAAGTGTTTCCAAATTCGCAGAGCATGCACAACTGCAAACAATTCTTTATCATACTTACTATAATTCTGTTCTGAGGGCTTAAGCTTCCTACTCTCAAATGCAATGGGATGGTCATTTTGCATTAAAACAACATCTATTCTTGAACCACTAGCATCAGTAACAACATGAAAGGGTTGTGAAAAATCAGGTAATTGTAAAACAGGTGCATGTGAAAGTGCAAGTTTCAGTTTTTCAAATGACTGTTGTTGGGTAAGTCCCCATGCAAATTTTATTTTCTTTTTCAACAACAAGGTAAGAGGCAATGCTAAATAAGAAAAATTTCGAACAAACTTCCTATAGAAACTAGCCAGCCCAAGAAAAGAACGAACATCATTGACTGATTGTGGGGTAGGCCATTCTACTATAACTCTAATGTTTTTCGGATATGTCCTAAATATTCTAGCTTACGTTGAAAGAATTAACTCTTTTCAGGATTAGCATAAAGTGTGTTCTCTCGTAACAAATGAAAAACTGTTTCAACATGCTTTTCATGTTCACTATCATTCTTACTGTATACAAGTATATCATCAAAGAATACAAGAACAAAAGTTTGATAATCAAGAAAAATATTGTTCATCATTCGTGCAAATGTAGCAGGGGCATTAGTAAGTCCAAAGGGCATTACCATAAATTCATAATGGCCAGTTTGAGTTCTAATTGCAGTCTTAAAAAATATCACTTTGTGTCATTCGAATTTGATGGTAACCCGATTTCAGATCAATTTTACTAAAAACACGAGCTCCTCGTAACTTATCTAAGAGATCATCTATTCGAGGAATAGGGTATCTATTCTTTATTGTGATCTTGTTAAGGGCTCTATAATCAATGCACATGCATTAAGTTTTATTCTTCTTCTCAACTAAGAGAACTTGTGCTCCAAATGGGGAAGAACTAGGCCTTATAAGTCCTTTTTGTAGTAAGTCTTTTACTTGGTTTTCTATTTCCTTTTGGTGTAGTGAGCCATGTCTATAAGGTTCTTTATGAGGAGGAGAACTACCAGGGACTAAATCTATGCTATGGTCAAAGAATCCACGAGATGGCGGTAGTTCAGAGGGATACTCACACATAAAGCAATCCTTATAAGTACTCATGAAAGGTTCATATGCATCAGGAAGTGTATGAGTATAGTCATTGATGACATTGACAAAAACAATGCATGAGTTGAATCCGTTCCTAAATGCACGCTTTACTTGAGTGTGACTAATCAATGGAAACGGCTAGAAATCATGCCGTGCAGACAAAGTAATGATTTGACCTTTGAATTCAAACTTAAAGGTATGCATATGGTAGTCAATACGTGGGTTATAATGGTGACGAAAAGGCATACCTAGTATAACATCGTAAGATTCCAAAGGTGCAATTAAAAATGTTCGTGAATCAACATATGGGCCTATGCTAATCATAACATCTTGCACTTCTCGTGTTACATTATAACGACTACCTTGAAATGCAGCTTTCACTTTATACAAGGAAGGAAACGTTTGTAATTGAAGTTCTTGTACTAATAAATGTGAAATGAAGTCATGTGAACTACCATCGTCATGTAGAATTTTAATTAGTTTATTATTGATTGTACCCTGCATGCAAAGTAGAGAGTGAAGAGAGATATCGTTACCCAAGGTACTTAAGTCTTTCTCCAATGATTCCTCTCTCCAAACAGGAGGAATTTCTTCATTGTGGACCTCCATGTTATGCAATTGAGCTGTAGCCCGTTTCATGTGAAGAGGTCACAATCTGCACCTTATTTTTGTATGTCCAGGTTTACCACAATTCCAGCAAGTGATTCGTGGTCGCTTCTGTTGGGCATCCATCGCTGAAGTTTGAAGAGTAGGTGTTTGGTTGGTTGGAGAGATGAAGCAATAGGTAGAGTTGAGTAATTGTATTGTGGAGGACGAGGAAAACTAGGTAAGATGGGGCATTAAAAGTACTCTTCATAGAAAATGTAGGTTTAACAGAAAATGGTCGTTGACGTGGTTGTTGTAGTCGGAGTGACTTGGTTATGGACTGGAATTCTTTTTCTGCATCATAAGCAAAAGATATAGCCTTGTTGAGGGTTGTAGGCCGTAGCGTGTGAAGCTTAGCTTGGATTCCCACTTCCAAACCATCTTCATATTTCTGCTGCAAGATATCCTCCGCTACTTCTTCAAGCATTCGAAAAAGTAGTAAATTTTGCCAGAACCGCTCCGTGTAAGTTGTACCGGTATCACCCTCCTTCCATGTAAGGGTCGTCCATGCACGTCAAACATGCAAATGGTATTGAGGAGGAGGAAAAGAATCCTTCACTTTCTCTTGGAAAGCCTTCCGGGTTGTTGGACGCTCCGTACTGTGCCGCAGGACATTCCACTAGAGTTGAGCTTTACCTACTAAATAGTTAGTGGAAAATTTAACTTTTTCACTTTCATCATACATCTCATCAGTATAAAAATCATCAAACTATGACAACCAGGAAAGGACTAAAGGCCCATCCTTTCGGCCATCAAATCATAAAAACTGGTAGTTTCTAGTACCAATCTTCGAATGAGTAATTTCAGATTGGGCAGAAACAATAGATTTTACTACTCTCGTAAGGTTGTCTTCTTCAGTTTGTATCTGTTGGAGGACTTCATCAGGTTTCCGAAGTTCATTCTGAGCTCCTCGAAGCTCACGCCGCAGGAGCTCTAGTTGTTGTTCAAGTGTTGCCTCAAGTAGATGTGAATTACTGTAATCCTCCATAGTGCTCTTGGACGCTTAAGCTAGTGCTTTCCTCTTGGGATGTACCCTCAGGAAATGTACCTTAGCAGAGTGTACCCTGTCATGATGTACGCTGGTGTACCCTCAGAAGTGTACCCTGAGAAGTGTACCCTAGGAAGTGTACCCTCGTGTACCTTGGTGTACCCTGAAAAGTGTACCCTGAGACGCGCGGCGTCGCGTCGCACCATGCCACCTTGAAAACTGAAAGTTATGTTAAATTTAAGGAGAGAGAACTTGAGTATCAACACCAAGAGATGGAGGAGTGGTTAAAGTACTCCCCTTAAAAGTAGGAGGCTGTGGGTTCAAGTCCTCCTACCTTAGGGAATCTAAACCTCTCTATTGCCACTCAAAAATTGAAATCGCCTCGCGCGTAGCCAACGGCTACCAACGGTCGCCAAGGGAGCCTTGGGTGTCAATGTTGCCAATGTATTGCCTAAGTTATTGCCTAAGTTATTTGCTAAGTTCTTTGCCTTAGTGGACGCCTTGGAGTAAGCGGAAGGAGTAAACGTAGGTGTAAACGTAGAAGCAAACGTAGGTGAAAACGTAGGTTTTGGTTCTGGAACTAGAATAGCAACAGAAACCGGAACTGGAACAGGAATAGGAAACAAAAACGGAAACAGAACCCTCTGTATGGACGCGTGCAGAGCTCTGATACCACTGTTGTTAGGATCTTGCTCACGCCCATACAGAGACTACGAACGTTCAAAATACACAGAAGAATAGACGCAACAAGAGACGAGACAGAACGCAAGATTGGGTGCAATCTCCTCCCATGCACTCTGTTTCGACAGTCCACAGAGTGCATGTATTTATAGGAACTTTTGATTACGTCAAAAAGGGTGGTTACATGAGAGCGGCTTCAAAAAGCAGGCGTGAAACTAAAAGTTGGTAACTTTTACAGAAAGCCATTGCTTTCAATAACAGAAACTGCGGTCTATAACGACCCTTATTCTAACCATTACTATTCTAACTGTTGCTAACAATATAACCTTCTACACAGGTTTATTTACAAGCTAAGTGATAATTATTCGGACTATTGATGTCCGCCCTTTCACGCCTTGCACGCTCCTCACGAAGCTTCAGCTGCTATATCAAAAACATCAAAAATACATTAATACATTAATAATATAACACTTTAACAATGCATTGTTCAATAATAATTTAAGATTCCAACAATGCATTGTTCAACATATTCCATGTTACACTCCAACAATGCATTGGCCAACATATTCCATGTTACAATCCAACAATGCATTGGCCAACATGTTCCATGTTACACTCCAACAATGCATTGTTCAACATATTCCATAAGTTATAACACCTCACTTGGAAGCTGTCAAGAGAATTTTGAAGTACCTTAAGGGTACTCAAAATCAAGGTTTATACTTTCCTTGTAATTCAGATTTGGACATCAAAATATACTCAAATGCAGATTAGGCAGGTTGTAAGGATGACAAGAGGAGCACCTCAAGTTATCTCTCTTTTGCAGGTGATAAGCCCATTTCATGGTCTTTGAAGAAGGAACCTACTGTTGCTCTATCTTCAATAGAGGCGGAATACAAGGGGTTAGCAAATGCTACACAAGAAGCCCTATGGATCAGATTGCTATATGCAGATTTAGGACTATGTGCTTGTTGATATATTTAGGTAGTGATGTGTGTGAACAATCTAGGACCGTGATGGCACTTTTTCCCCTATTTAAGAGGTTTTCCCTCCCAACTTGTATATACGCCTATTGCCCTAATGAGCTACTATTTTTTGTACATTCTAGTGGTAATACATTCAGTATTGTGTGTTGTGCTCCAAGCTTCTTGTTCTTCCTTGTGCTGTTTGCGTGCTTCCATAGACTTCTAACTCCAACAATTGGTATTAGATCAGGTAGCTGCTTCATTTAGGCTGTCGTCTACACCTCTCCAATTGTAGTGTCAGGATTGCATGAATTTTGGTGAGCATACTCAGTGTGTTTTTGAGATCAAAACGGCTTCGCTTTGTGGTGCGAAAATCACGTTCTGAGCTCATTTCGGCCTCGCAACACACTATCATAGTGCTTGTGCAGGCTATTTCCTCTTTTTGTGCCAAAGGTATAGACCAATTTTGGTTCACCAGTATAAGGGTCTCGAAGTCTGCTACAGGTCTAATAGAATTCATCTGGGCAATTCTATTCAAATTTTTGAGATACAATCAATTTTCTACATCAAGGTATTTTAGTCACCGGCCATGGCTCAAAGTAGTGATGTATTCCATATGTTGGCTGCTGAGGATAAGTTGGATGGTACCAACTACCTATTAGGGGCTTATATGATGTGACATGTATTGGTTGCAAAAGGACTATGGAACATTGTGCAAGGTGTTGAGAAACATCCTATCACACCTGCAACTATTACAACTGTAGGTACTGAAGTTGATGTCGAAGGTGTCGACGATGATGATATTGTGCATATTCTTGTTCATGTTGCGGTTTTGCGGCACCTACTCTAGAGCAAATTCCTTGGGATGGCAGAGATGCCCAGGCACATGTATTGATAGCTGTGTCTGTCAAACGTGCCATTATTCCTCACATATTCTCTTGCAAAATAGCTAAGGATGCTTGGGATACACTTACCACATTGTACCAAGCTAGGAATGAGGCTCATGTTGCTTACCTTTGAAAATAGTTGGAGAGTGAGCACATGAATGAAGGTGACTCTATGGACAATTTTCTAACAAAGATCAAAGACTTAAGGAACAATTGATTTCTACTAATGAGGTTATACCAGATAGCTCACCTGTGCAAACCATTCTGAATGGTCTTCCTGATTCATATCAGAGTTTTGCTTCTACTCTTCGGTTGATGATGGAAGGCAATCGAAATGACTTGTCATTTGAAGAGTTAATCTCTGTTCTATTGCAAGAAGATCAATCTAGGCAAAACATGTCCATTATGCATGTTGTAGATCAAGGTTTACTGGCTAGTCACAAGGGCAAAGGAAAATGGAGCTCTTCAATTAGTAAGCAAAAATCTATTAATTTTGCACAATCGAAGAGGGAAGACAAAGATGAAAAGAAATCAGAAGAGAAAAAATTGTTTTGCAAGTACTGTCAAGGAAATGATCATATCATAAAGAACTGCCCAAAACTGGCTACTAAAGAGGCAAAGAAGAAAGAGGCTAGAATGGGTGTTGCAGAGGCCTCTACACCTAAAACAGATTTTGCTAATCTTGTGCAGGAAGAAGAATGGGCATTTACTACCGTTTCAGTTTTGAACCATCTTCTCATGAGCAGTGCATGTCTGCAGTAGACTAAGATGTTTTGGTACTTTGACAGTGGGGCGACCAAACATATTACCTCGCAATGCATTTTCTTCTCTTCACTTCAGCATGCCCCTACAAGGAATATCGTTACATGTGCCAACAACTCCTCTTATCATGTTATAGGAGTTAGTAAGATCATTCTGACTACTGTTGATGGTAGTTCTTTCACCTTGTCACATGCTTTATTTGTGCCAGGGATCAAGAAGAATCTGTTATTAGTTTCTGCATTAGCCAAGATTGGCTTGGTTGTGAAATTTGTTGATGACAGATGTAGAGTTCATGATCTGTCAAATGGTGATGTGATTATTGCTTCTCACATTTTATGTCCTCGGCTGTATAAGCTCATAGATTATGAAATATTGGTGAATGATTTGGCATGTGTTGTTCATGATTCTCAGGCTATTTCAGATGGAAAGATTTGGCATGCACGCTTTGGTCATCTGAACTTTGCTAGTTGGCTATGCCTGCAAAAATCTGAAATGGTGTCCTCTTTGCCCAAACTTGAGGCACTCGATACACATGTATGTGAAGACTGTATTTTGGGAAAAATACGATGTTCCTCATTTCCAAAAGATGGTTTAGTTTGGGCTACTCAGAAATTGCAGCTTGTTCATAGTGATGTCTGTGGTCCTGTGTAGACACCCTCTTTTGGAAATTATCTTTACTTCATAACTTTCATTGATGATTATTCAAGGCATGAATGGGTATATCCAGTGAAAGCAAAGTCCTAAGTGTTCATGTGCTTCAAATAGTTTTTGGTTTTGGCCGAAAATCTGTCAGCATGTAAAAATGGGCATCCTCTGTTCTGATTGAGGGGAGGAATATATGTCTTCTGATTTTAATGCGTTTATGGCTGAACGTGGGATAAAACACTAGTGTAGAATGCCATATACACATCAAGAGAATGGAGTTTCTGAATGGAAAAACAAGTCACTCATGGAGATGACGAGGTGTATGGTCAGGAGTCAGGTGTTACCACATAGTTTCTGGCTTGAGGCTATCATGTGTGCAGCATATGTACTTAATATGTGTCCCACTAAAGCACTGCAATCTATCACTCCACATGAGGCTTGGCATGATTGCAAGCCATTTTTTGCTCACTTCCGTGTTTTTGGTTGTTTGGCATATGCATTAGTGCCTGAACAACATCACAAAAAATTGGATGATAAAGTAGTAAAATGTATTTTTGTTGGGTATAGTTATGAAAGTAAAGGCTATCATCTCTATCATCCACAGACTAAACGCATTTTGGTTAGCCGTGATGTTGTTTTTGTGGAAGATGCTATTCATCCATTGCTTTCATGTACTAAGGAGACATCTGTTAGCTCCAAAGACATGTATGATACTCTGCTGCCTTTTTTTTTTCCAGGTAGACAGTCTAGTGCTGGTCCTAATGAGGCAACTTCTCAGCCTTTGGAGGTTTCATGTGATGATGCAGATCATCCCATTTTTTATGCAGATTTACATGATGCACTTGTTGATGAGAGAGATGATATTGAGAAGGCAAAATGTATGCCAAAATGGCCGGTGTAGACTTTGTGTGATAGCAAATTAGATGCATCTCTATCATATCGTACTCGTTCAGGCTCTGAGTGCCTCTTTTGCACCAGATTGCTATGCTATGGTTGCATCTAGTCTCAGTGATGAGAATGAGCCTGTTTTGTTTGATGAAGCACAAATATTAAAAAACTTGGATGGCTTCTGTGCAATCTCAATATGATGCTATAATGATGAATGGTACTTGGTCTTTATGTGACTTGCCTTAAGGCAAGAAGGCCATTGGCACTAAGTGGGTATACAAGTTGAGGCGTAATCCTGATGGAACAGTTGATAGGTGTAAGGCTAGGCTTGTTGCAAAGGGTTATGTGCAAGAAAGAGGCATTGATTTTGATGAAACCTTTGCACCTACATGTTGAATGACAATTGTTCGTAGCATCTACGCACTTGCAGCTCACCATGGTGGGAATGTACATTATTTGGAAATTAAAACAACATTTCTGAATGGTGACTTGCATGAAGAAGTTTATGTTCTTCAGCCCCGTGGCTTTCTACAAAAAGGGCATGAAAACCAGGTGTGCATGTTAAAGAAGGCATTATATGGTTCAAAGCAAGCACCATATGCTTCATATCAAAAGATACATGCCTATCTGATTGCACATGGTTTCGAGAAAAATCCAACTAAAAGCACCTTATATGTCAAGAGTGCTAATGATGTACTTCTGATCATTGTGGTGAATGTTGATGACGTGCTGCTCACTAGTCCTCATGAGAAGCATATTGATGATTTTAAGGCTGATTTGCATGCCTCATTTGAGATGTCTGATTTGGGCCATTTGCGTCACTATTTGGGCACTCAGTTTATGCATGTTGATGGTGGAATGGATTTTGTCAGATGAAATATATTCACACATTATTGCAGTGTTTTGGCCTTGAAGACTGTAAACCTATTACCACTCCTATGGGGAGAGGTTTAGGACTGAGTCTTCATGATGCTGGAGATGCATTTGATGTTGTTCTCCTTCACTAGCAATTGGATGCTTGATTTACTTATGCATTACTCAGCGAGATATTCAGTTCTCATAGATGAGCAGGTTTATGCATTGCCCAGGAGTCAAGCATTGGTAGGCGGTTAGATGCATCTTTTGCTACTTGAGTGGTACTCGACTACTTGGGTTGTTTTATCCCAAGGGGGGATCACTACCGCCAGATTTGCATGCTTTTTTTGAGTCTGATAGGGCTCGTTGCTATGACACTCATATGTCCACTAGTGGCTTTTGCTTCATTCTTGGTAGCTCATGTATATCTTGGTTGAGCAAGAAGCAGCCTACTATGGTCAGTTCCAGTTGTGAGGCTGAGTATAGGGCAACTTTCACAGCGACTGTTGAGTGTGTGTGGCTCAGATGCCTTATGGCTGATTTGGGTGTTAGTCAAACTTCCGCCACCACCATCTTCACTGACAGTCAGAGCGCATTGGCAGTTGCGATGGACCCTATGTTCCATGCTCGCACTAAGCACATTGAGGTGCATTATCATTATGTGAGGGAGAGGTTCTCTACTGGGGAGATCAACTTAGCACATGTGCCCACACAGGAGAACATTACACACCTTTTCACGAAGGCTCTGCCTAGGGAGAAGTTTGAAGCTTTCCGCAAAGCTTTGGGCTTACTTCCTTTTGTGGAGTGATTTCCACATCGCATGGCACATAGGTGGTGATGGGTGTGAACACTCTAGGACTGCCAGAGCACTTTTTTCCCTCTTTAGGAGTTCTTTTGTCCCCGGCTTGTATATATGCCTATTGCCCTAACGGGCTACTAATCTTTGTACATTCTAGTGGTAATACATTCAGTTATGTGTGTTGTGCTCCAAGCTTCTTCTTTTTCCTTGTGTTGTTCACGTGCTTCTGTAGACGTCTAACTCCAACAATGCTAATTCAACAATAATCTTTGGTGACAATACAAGTTGTTTACATTTTGCAGCAAATCCTATCTATCATGCTAGGACCAAGCATATAGAGGTTCACTACCACTATGTGAGAGAGAAATTATTGAGCAAGAAGATTCAGCTTGCATATGTATCCACTAATATGTAATCTGCAGATTTATTGACCAAAGCACTTGATGGTACTAAACTTTGCAGGTTTAAAGCTATGATTGGATTGTAGGACATTCAGGAGGTTTGATGAAGAAGACCAAGCCAAGATGTTTGGCTTGAGGGGGAGATTTTGGTGCAAATGCCTAGCCTTCACACTTGCTAGGCATTGGAAGAATCTATGTACAAATCATTCAAGAACTACACTACCCACTGCTTGTAAACTTTGATCATTTACTTCTTGTAAAAGATAAATCCTAGAGAGAATATTCGAATCACATCTTCCCCATGGATTTAGGAGTGATAAAGCTACGAATTCATCTTGGTGGAATAACTCCTAACTTGAAGGAGCACTTTTAGGTAAATCCAAGTTTGAATTTGAACTCAAACTTGGAGGCAAGGCATCTATAAAAGATGGTTGTAAAATCTCGCAGGGTACCTCTCCATTCTAGAGCCTTTAGTTGATCAAATTGTAGAGATTGTGTGGCTTACACTATAGCCTACACCTCTCACTATCATTGTGCATTATTCTTCATGCCAATGATAATGTACAACATTGTCATATAATACAATACATTATTTATTATCTCTGTTGAGTTCTCTGCCATTGTCAGTGAGAAGAGTGTACTTGTCTTGCTCCTATCTCAGTCAATACCCCATCATTTTCAATCTTCTATGGCGCGTTGGAATTATCTATAAGCTTACTACTGTTGGAGTTAGACGTCTGCGGAAGCACGCGAACAGCACAAGGAAGAAGAAGAAGCTTGGAGCACAACACACAAGACTGAATGTATTACTAGAGAATGTACAAAGATAAGTAGCCCATTAGGGCAATAGGCGTATATACAAGCCGGGGGAAAAAAACCTCCTAAAGAGGGAAAAAAGTGCCCCGGCGGTCCTAGAGTGTTCACACACATCACTACCTAAATATATCAACAACTACAAGTTGACAATTTTTGAAGGCTTTTCATTCAGCCAATGGGGAGAAAAGTGTCTTGAAATTTGAAGTAATATAGGTCTGGTACAGAGCAGGGAATGCAGTACCAACTCATTTGTTGAGGTGTCTATTCATCTTTCCCAACATAACCTAATGTCTAGGTTCACAAAGAGCATCTATTACCATCAAAGGCTACACATAGATCGCATCGAACTTGGAATAAACAGTTTCAAAAATGTCTGGGCTCTCACAATGGCTTCTGCTCATAATTGGGGCCTTAGAACTTAGAGCACCATGGAAAAACAAATCATTATCCACTTGTAAAAAGAGGCAATAAAGAGTCAGACACATCTTTTTAGCTAAGTGATGTCTCTTTGATACATGAAACTAGAGGCTAAATTGCATCTTTTATAGAATCAACATCATGGCTAAATAGAATGTGTTTATTCTATGGATGATAGACAAGATGGCCTTAACTCTCAAAAATCTACCTAACAAAAATACATATCAGAACCTTATCATTCAAGTTCTTGCATTGTTGTTGAGGGATAAATGCATATGCCCAAAATCTATAAATGTGCAAAACATGTCTTGCAACAATGAAAAGCCTCAAATGGAGTGATAGACTAGATGCTTTGGTTGGACACCTCTTAAGTATATCTACTACACATATAAGAGCCTCAACCTAGAAGCTATGTGGTAAAAGGTGAGTTTTGGCCAAACACCTTGCCATTTCCATGAGAGAGCTATTCATCCTCTCACAAAAGTCTTTTTGGTGAGGTGTTTGAAACACTTTACATTGACATTTTATCTCATGCATAGACAAAGATGCTTTGAAGTTAGAAGACATATATGCCCTCATCAATTAGAATGAAAGGTGCCCATTTTACATGCTAAAAGATTTCGGGCCATAATCAAGAATTGTTTAAAAGACATAAACACTTCAAAATTTTCTTTCAATGGATAAACTCCTACAAACCTAAAAAATTCATTGATGAATTACATGAACTATAAATAATTCCCAAATGAACATGTTTGGATAGCACCACAAACATTATTATTAATAAGCAAGAACATATGTTTACCTTGAACTGAACCATAACTTGGGAAGAAGGAATGCTCTATTTTACCTTGAATATGACCTTCTCAAACATGTTTAGAAGCTTCATCTAGTTTGCATAGAGAGGATACCATTTTATATTTCTACAACCAAAGAAATCTAGGTAAATTCAAATGATGAAAGCATGCAAGCCAAAGCTTTGCATCTATGATAGCCTAAGAGGCATGAACTACAAAAGATAAAGATTTCATAATCTATGAGCTTATATATCCAATGACATGAAATGCCATAATGAATGATAGCATCAACATTCGAGGCATCATTAATTGTAAACCTTTCATCAAAAAGTTTGATAACCAAGCCATATTGCCTAATACTCAAAGTAATAACATAATTTTCTTGATCAGTAGCATATATATTGCATCTAAACCTATAAAAGGACAATTATTAGGACTAATCAAATTGATATTTCTAACTCCCATTATAGAATAAGAGTACTTGTTAGCACATGTGACATTTTACCTTGTGGTAGCAAGCTCAAGTTAAGTGAAGTGTGAGAATCTTCTCACAAAGATGATTCAAAATAAATGGTGTGTGCACTACTCTCATTCCATCCTATGTATAGTCTTCCTCAAAGATTAGAAATATTCTAGAGTGCTCTAGTGTGACATGTGGCCATCATGCACACTCACTCTACTTTCTAAGGTGGAACCTTAGGATAACACTCGAGCTAGAATCCTTATCAACATATGATCTTGTCCCAACACACATTGATATATGATCCGACTTGGATCTATCTCTAGCAACCTCTCCCCCTTCGAGAGATTCATTTCCTCAATGGTCCAAGAGGAGACTAAGAGTGGAAACACTTTCAAGTTACCCGATAATCTAGAGCAAACTAGTTTTGCATGTTGTTCTCCTACATAGCATTTCCTATGAAATATAGAGTGTCACCTCTTTCTACTGATGGAAAATTTTGAAACGTATAGCCTTTGCCTTAGCAAATCTTTCTATTTCTTTGCCCTTGCTTCAAATTGTATAAAGTATCTGGATCTTCCACCTAAGACACATGTAATTTGAAGACATTCTATGTGAACCTACTAAATATTTTTCATTATTTCCTTTGTCTTCTACGTATGTCTAGAATAGCTCTATGGCATAGATGCAACCTGGAGTTATGGGATATATGCTATAGTCTATCTCAAAACCTAGTGAGCTAAACGTCTTCCAAAAGCATTATAGCTATATCTATCCCATTCTTTCTTCTATTCGATGAGAGATATGTCTCAACCTATAGATCTTAGAAATTCTTACATGACTTCCCACTGCTAGTCTCTAGCAATGGCATTCTAATAAGAATTTATTTTCCCTTTTGTTCCAAACTGTTGGAGTCTATACTTATTGTGTAATAAACTACATTTTTCTCTACACATAGAAATGTGCACTAGCCCTCATGGCTATCTAGTTACAGTAAATAAATAAGAACTAGATACGTAATTTATAGGTATCCCAAACTTGTAGGTGTCCTTAGAGTTATTTTATAAGGTCTCAAAATACCTTGAGAAATCTTGCCCCTAAATTGTGTAATCATGAGACCTTGGTAAAAGTAGCCCTTCTCTTCATTTCTCCTCTCAGTTGAAGGGAAATTCTCTTTATTAAATTTATTTGAGGTTTTCCATATTCTCATCTCTTTCTAGATGTATTACTTTAAAGCTTTATCTTTTAAGTTCTAAATTTATTCCTTTTGATCATATTTCTACTATAATTCTTCTTGACCATGCTTTGATAATGAAACCACCTAGACTTTTTAGCAACAAAACTACCAAAATTTCTTACTCTAATAACCTTGCAAACATTTTCCCTTGTCTCAAGACCTCCCTTGGTCTCATATTTGAATTTTTTTCATTAATCTAAGAACTAAACTCAATGATAAGTTTTATGTGATATCTACTATTATACTATGATATCCACAAATTTATATGTTTACCTGATTAGAATGCTACTAATCATTGTCTTGGATCACTACTATACATTATATACCTTTGGGATCCCTAGATGCCTTTCTCAAATCTACTTGACTCATAGAATCCTAAGATCTAGGAATTCTCACCTTACCTCCTTTTCCTATAGGTACCTTAGGGTCCTTTCTAAGATCTATTGATTGAGAAAATCATAAGATCTTAGGATTCATACCTCTTCGAATTTCTTACTATTGGAATTAGTTTTCCCTATTTTAGCCATTGCTTCAATCAGAAGAGTATGTTGAATCAAAACCTAAGTTCTTATAATGTCTTGAAAGAATACCTACGAGCAAAGTTCTCACTTGCAAGCCTTGATGTAAATAAGTTAACCTTTTAACTCATTTTACTTTGTCTCTTTAACTTAGACAATCTAAATTGAGTCTAACTTTAGAGCTTTTAGTTTTATAATTAGTTTATTGTGTGTCCATCAATTAGACAAAAGGTTGGTCTCTTATTACTATACTCTAGAAAACTATATGAAGTTAGAGTTTGTCCATCAATTAGACAAAAGGTTGGTCTCTTATTACTATACTCTAAAAAACTATATGCATGAATTTCTCCAATTGCTCCATTATCCTACAAGAACATCTCTCAATGATATTTCGGGTATAAAAGTAGGATCTTACCTCATTTGTTGCCGTCTCGAGGAGAAGAGACGAGCTCTCTCTTATGTCCACACATCCTGACTGCTTAGGCATAGTGCAAGTAGGATGGAGAGCCATTGGGTGGAAGTTTGTGCATTTGTGAGCCTCCACGGGAAACTCACTCCTATATGAGGTGACAATGCATGCTCAGAGCCTTCTCATGGGGATTCCTAGCTCCCTTGGGGGGCTCTTCACACCCTTCTATTGTTGTAGAAACCATAAAAAATCTCAATAATGCTTGCCACCTCCATCTATGAGCATGAAGAAGTAGATCAAAGAAAAACAAAATCCAAAAAGCAGCTCCAGTGCATTATCTTTCCATAAATAGAAAAATGAAGAGAATAATCTACTCTCTCTCTCTCTCTCCCTCCTGCCCATGATCTTAAAATACCAAATGTGAGAATCTTCTCACAAACATCCTTCAAAATAAAAATGTCATCTGTGCTACTCTCCTCCCATCCTATTTATCCTCTTCCTCCAAGATTAGAAATCTTCTAGAATTCTCTAGGGACCAGTGAGCAACATGTCTTGAACATAGACAACAATGATCAGAAGCACATCATTAGCACGCTTAACATATAAGGTGCTTTTAGTTGGATTTTTCTCAAAACCATTTGCAATCAGATAGGCATGTATCTTCTCATACCAAGCACATGGTGCTTGCTTTAAACCATATAATGCCTTCTTTAACATGCACACCTAGTTTTCATGCCCTTTTTGCACAAAGCCACGGAGTTGAAAAACATACACTTCTTCATGCAAGTCACCATTCAGAAATGCAGTTATAATTTCCAACTGATGTACATTCCACCCATGATGGGCTACAAGTGCAGAGATGCTCGAAATAGTAGTCATACGGCATGTAGGTGCAAAGATCTCATCAAAATCAATGCCTCTTTCCTGTGCATAACCCTTTGCAACAAGCCTAGCCTTATACTTGTCAACTGTTCCATCATGCTTATGCTTCAACTTGTAAACTCACTAAGTGCCAATGGCCTTCTTGCTAGGAGGCACGTCACATAAAGACCAAGTACCATTCTTCATTATAGCATCATACTCAGATTGCATAGCAACCATCCAATTTTCTGAATTTTGTGCTTTATCAAATGAAACAGGCTCATTCTCATCACAAAGACTAGATGCTTCCATAGCATAGCAATCTGATGCAAAAGAGGCACTATGAGAGCCTGATCAAGTACGATATGATAGAGGTGAATCTAATTTGCTGTCACGTAAAGTCTGCACCAGCCATTTTGGCATAGTTTTTGCCTCCTCAATGTCATCTGTCTCACCAACAAGTGCATCAGGTAAATCTGCATCAGAAATGGGATGATCTAAATCATCATATGAAACCTACAAAGGCTGAAAAGTTTCCTCATTAGGACCAACACTAGACTATCCACCTGTAAAAAGAGGCAACAAAGTACCATACATGTCTTTGGAGCTAACACATGTCTCCTTAGTACATGAAAGCAATGGCTGAATAACATCTTCCACAAAAACAACATCACGGCTAACTAAAATGCATTTAGTCTGTGGATGATATCGAGGATAGCCTTTACTTTCAGAACCCAACAAAAATACATGATCCAATTTTCTATGATGTTGTTCAGGCACTAATGCATATGCCAAAAGATGAAAAACACGGAGATGTGCAATAGATGGCTTGCAGTCATGCCAAGCCTCATATGGAGTGATAGACTACAGCGATTTAGTCTAACACCCATTAAGTACATATGCTACACACATGACAGCCTCAAGCCAAAAACTATGTGGTAAAGACTGAATCTTGACCATACACCCCGCCATCTCCATGAGTGACATGTTAATTGTTCAACAACTCCATTCTTTTGAGGTGTATAGGGCATTGTACACTGGTGTTTTATCCCATGTTCAGCCAGAAATGCATTAAAATGAGAAGACATATATTCCCCCCCTCAGTTAGAGCAGAGGGTGCCCATTTTACATGCTGACAGATTTTCAGCCAAAACCAAAAAGTGTTTGAAGCTTATGAATACTTCAGACTTTGCCTTCAATGGATATACCCATGCATGCCTAGAAAAATCATCGATGAAAGTCATGAAGTAAAGATAATTTCCAAAAGAAGGTGTTTGCATAGGACCATAGACATCACTATGTACGAGCTGCAATTTCTGAGTAGCCCGAATTGAACCATCTTTTGGAAAGGAGGAATGCTGCATTTTGCCCAAAATATAGCCTTCACAACCATGTTTTTTGGGTGCCTTAAGTTTGGGCAAAGAGGAGACCATTTCAGATTTCTGCAGGCGTAGTAAACTAGCAAAATTCAAATGACCAAAGTTTGCATGCCAAAGCTTTGCTTCTGACATAGCATGAGAATCATGTACTGCACATGCCAAATCATTTATAGATCTTTCATAGTCTATAAGCTTATACAACCCAGGACATTAAAAGGCCGAAGGAAGAATCACATCGCCATTTGACCGATCATGAACTGTACATCTATCATCAACAAATTTCACAACAAAGCCAATCTTGGCTAATGTAGAAACTGATAATAGATTTTTCTTGATCTTTGGCACAAACAAAGCATCGGACAAAGGGAAAGGACTACCATCAATAGTAGTTAAAATGATCTTATCAACTCCCATAACAGGATACAATGAGTTATTGGCCCATGTAACAGTATTCTCTGTAGGGGCAGGCTCGAGTCAAGAGAAGAAACTACGCTGTGAGGTAATATGTTTGGTCGCCCCACTGTCAAAGTACCAAACATCTGAGTCTACTATAGACATGCACTACTCATGAGAAGATGGGCCAAAACTGCAAACAGTAGTAAATGCCCATTCTTCTTCCTGCACAAGATTAGGAGAATCTATTCTTGGTATAGAGGCTTCTGCAACAACCATTCGAGCCTCTTTCTTCTTTGCCTCTTTAGCAACCAGTTTTGGACAGTTCTTTATGATATTATCATTTCCTTTACAGTACTTGCAAAACAATTTTTGCTTTTCTGATTTCTTTTCATCTTTGTCTTCCCTCTTCGATTGTGCAGAATTAGCAGATTTATGCTTGCTAGTTGAACAGGTCCATTTTCCTTTGCCCTTCTAACTAGCCAGGATGCTTAATCTGCAACATGCATAATGGACCTGCTCTGCGTGGATTGATCTTCTTGCAATAGGACAGAGACTAACTCCTGAAATGACAAGGCATTTGGATTGCCTTTCATCATCAATCAAAGCGTAAAAGCAAAACTCTGATATGAATCAGGAAGACCATTCAGAACGGTCTACACAAGTGAGCTATTTAGTATAACCTCATCAACAGAAATCAACTGTTCCTTCAAGTCCTTGATCTTTGTTAGAAAACTTTCCATAGAATCACCTTGATTCATGTGCTCACTCTCCAACTGTTCTCGGAGGTAGGCAACATGAGTCTCATTCCTATCTTGGTACAATGTGATAAGTGTATCCCAAGCAGCCTTAGCTATTCTGCAAGAGCGAATATGAGGAATAATGGCACATTTGATAGACAAAGCTATCAATGCATGTGCTTGGGCATCTCTGCCATCACAACGAATTTGCTCTACAGTAGGTGCAGTAGAAACTACAGCACGAACAAGAATATGCAGAATATCATCATCTTCGACACCTTCTGCATCAACTTCAGTACCTGTAGTTGTGACAGTTGCAGGTGTGATATGACGTTTTTCAAGACTATGCACAATGTTCCATAGTCCTTTTGCAATTAATACATGTCGCATCATATAAGCCCACAATGGGTAGTTGATACCATCCAACTTGTCCTCAACAGCCAACATATGAAATACATCACTGCTTTGAGCCATGGCGGGTGGCTAAAATACCTTGATGCAAAAAATTGACTGTATCTAAAAAAGTTGAACAAAACTGCCCAGATGAGTTCTACTAAACCTGTAGTAGACTTTGAGATGCTTATACTGGCAAACCAAAACATGTATATACCTTTGGCACAAAAAGACAAAATAGCCTACACAAGCACTACAATAGTGCATTCGGAGGTCCAAACGAGCTTAGATCGTGATTTCGGCACCCTGAGTATGCTCACCAAATTTCATACGAATTTGAGACTACAATCGGAGAGGTGTCGACCGATGCCCTAGATGAAGCGATAACCTAGTTTGATACCAATTGTTTGAGTTAGACGTCTGTGGAACAACACAAGGAAGAAGAAGAAGCTTAGAGCACAACACATAATACTGAATGTATTACTAGAGAATGTACAAAGATAAATAGCCCATTCGGGCAATAGGTGTATATACAAGCCGGGGGAAAAAAACCTCCTAAAGAGGGAGAAAAGTGCCCCGACAGTCCTAGAGTGTTCACACACATCACTACCTAAATATATCAACAAACCTCACCGACTCATGCTCTTGTTCCAATGCACACTGTTATATGATCCTGCTTGGATCTATGTCTAACATGAAGAAATTATGTTCCGAGGTAATCTGTTTAGTTGCATCATTATCAAAGTACAAGACATCCAATTCTACGACAAACACACATTTCTAATGAGAAGATGGGTCATAGGCATAGACACTGATTAACGCCCATTAGTGATTTTTAACAAGATAAAAAGACTCTCTTTTACGTGTAAAGGTCTTTACAAGAACGATTCAATTTCTTTTGTTCTTTGCCAGCTTTGGAGGTAATTTAGGTCAACACTATATGACATGATCATTTTCCTTATTGTAGTTGCAAAATTAGTTCTCCTTTCATATTTTCTTATTATTTTTATCTTCTTTAATTGATTGTGTAGCATTAGTAGATCTCCACTTACTTGTAGATGAGCTCCGTTTACCTTTGCCCTTTTGAATATCTAAAAAATCTTGATATAGAACGTGCATAATTGACCTATTCTTGCTAAACTCATCTTCCTATAGCAAAAAATATATTAATTCCTCAAAAAATGAGGCATCTAGATCTCCTTTTATCATCACCTAAAGAATAGCAGATAAACTTTGATATGAATCTCAAAGAACCTCACGAATAGTTTCCAAAAGTAAACCATCTAGCTAAACTCCTTCATCAAAACTCAATTGCTCTTATGAATCATTTCTCATTGTCAAAGGGCTCATTGAGACTTTTTCATTCATATGCTTAATATCTGATCATTTCAAGAGCTCAAAAATATGAGCCTCATTTCATGTCTAGTGTAATGTTGTCACAGTATCCAAAGCATCTTTCCCTATTTTACAGGAGCAAATATAAGGGAAAATAGCACATTTGACAAAAGAAAGATATCAATGCATATGTGTGTGCATATTTGAATCTCAACAAAAATCTCTATAATGGTTGCAACAACCACCACAATAGGTTGTAAATTGAAAATCATCATCTTATACACCTTATTCGTTCACTAAAAAGGTAATATTAGTCTCTAGGGCAATGAAGTGGGTTTTGAGTTGTTGAAAGGTGGATGTCATGCTCATTAGGATGGATTCTAACTTGTTCATTCTATCAAGTGAAACCACTATATTTGTAAGTATTCTAGGATTTTCACAACACCCTATGAAATATACCATAAGCCTTCTACTAACCATCATGCCTACTGACAATCATCAATTCATACCATCTAATGCATCCTCAATAGAAAGATGTAAAATAAATCATTACTTTTAGATATGGTAAGTAACTAATTACCCTAATGTGAGAATTTGATTGTATCACAAAAAGTTCAACATAAATATCAAGTCAAGCTCTAGTAGACCTATAGCAAACTTTTAGATGCTGGTATCGAAGAATCAAAACTTTTATATATGTTTGGAAAAAGTACAACATTAATTGCGAAGGACATTAAGAGACCAAAATAAGATCAAATCAAACTTTTGATGCCACTAAGAAAACCTTTACTGAACTCCTTGTTGCTCGAGTAATGCTGAAACTTTTTTGTGTGATCTTGAGATTAGGACCCAAAGGGTGTCGATGATGACATAGAGAAAGTGATGAGCTACTATGATACCTGTTGTTGGACTTCAAGGTTTGCACAAGCACACGAACAACACAAGAAAGATACGAAGCTATGAGAAAAACACCATAAAAAATGTGGTACCAATTGAATGTAACGAGCTAAGTTCCCATTAGGTTTATAGGAGTATATATAAGATAAGAGGGAAAACCTCTTAGAGAGGAGAAATATTTCCTCTATGGTCCTAAGAGTGTTCACAAACATCGCTAAAAAAATATATCAACACATAATATATAAAAAAAGCAGCATAGAGAAACCATGAGAGGTCCTATGATGAGAGAGGAGCGGCGTCACAATTCCCTAGAATAGGAGAATCATGGAAGAGATGAAAAGTGACTCTTCGTAGAAACCCAATGGAAACTACATTTACTAAATACATTCCTCGATTATTGATGACCACTTCGAATGCAAAGAAGTGAAAACTCTTGAATCCTCATTACTAGTGTCAAATCAGATCATCATTCATTCCTAGTCTTGTAGTATGCAACCTACTTCTCTATTGAAGAAGATCAGCATCCTCACCCAAGATCTTAATGTCACTAAACCATATCCACTTTATGAATCCAAACCTAATTATTTTTGGAAAAGATGTTGTTTTCCTCTCGTGAGTTATATTTAGTTTATTGTTTTGCTTTTTTTGGAGGAAACATTTTTATTTAATTTTCAAAAATATTAATACAAACATTTATTTCTTGCTAATGACATGGATTAGTAGTTTTTTATGCAATCGAGCTATCTCTTTTTCTTCATTATGGCTTGGATGCATATCACTTTTTCTTTTTAGGTTAACTTTTAAAGTTTATTGATGCCCTCTCATATAGAAGTTTCTATGAGTATGCCAGAACGAGAACATATATCCAGAATTCCTCCTTAATTATCCTGTTTATGAGTAGGCAACCCTTTGTACTTTAGCAAATCCCAAGGGAAGGCACCATCCGTAATCTAGTTCAAAAAGATTTATTAAACCTTAGAGAAGAAAATCAATTCATCTTCTATCATATTCTAAGGACTTCTTGGATTTGTTCCATGAGTACCAAACAAATGACAAGGTCTTTGATTTTCTTTTTCTATCATTGAAATCTTTCGAAATAGAATAAAAGTGACATTTTGTGTATGCTTTAATCATTTTATTCTTGAAAGCAACACTTTCAAGGATTTTCACTATTCAATTTTGGTCATGAACCTTGATCTTAAGTCCTCGTTTGAACTACCCTTTGGTTTTCAAATTTTAAGGCTACCTTTTCCTCCATTCGCGTTGGTGGTGAGGTATCTTTTGAACTTTATGATAAAAGTTTAATTTTTATTTTTTCATCTTCTTTGTCTACGAACAACTTTTTCATATAACAACTTTTTTATTCTTCTATCATTCAGGCTACCTTCTTCTCCATACAACTTTTTCATGTAACCATGAATTTCTATAGTACGTTTTCTATCCTTTTTAAACACGATAGACTAAAATGATATGCGCGCAGCATACAAAGGAAAATAACCGTTCTAGGGTGAATGCTTCTTTTGATATACCCATTTGATGCATTTCAAAGATTTTGAAACCCAACTCGGCATCTTAATATAATCATTGATTAAATAGAAAATTAGATTTCTCTTCATTGGATAATAGTATCAACTTTACATACATGCAGAATTATACTAGACTAGATGAATAAACGCATGATTTTCATATTGCGTTCGTTTTATCAATTTCATGTGTTTAAAGGAAAACGTTTCCAGAGTGTAAAGCATGATGTAGATTTCTAATATCTGATTTTTGGTATTACGTTTAGTTTACCAATTTTGAGTGTGGGAATAAATGGGTTATCCTAGTTGTATGCATTATTCCATCAAGTTTCAAGCCTATAAGCAGAGTTAGTCGAAAAAAAGCTTCGTTAATAAACAAGTAAAACTAAAAATAATAATAAAATTCCTCGCGATGGTGACGTACAATCAAATGCGCACGCGACCTCAAGAAGTCCCTTCTACTTTGATATATGGAATTACGTTGAACAAAAGAGAGGTTCTTTGTCGAGAATCATTAAAAAGACTATCAGGTTCTCGTTGGAAAAAGGTTCAGCCTAGTAACAGAACATAGTTAGAATGAAGATCGTCAAATTCCAAGGGGAAGAAGTCATATGTAATAATACGTTTTGAGTATCCATACAAGAGACCGCTTCAGGATTTGTTTCACAAGTTTCAGTTGAAGGAGATTCATGACGATTCTATGGATATTAAACGTCTTTGAGGAAGGAAAAACCATTTATATGAGGGGATGTAATGAGTTGAATGGGCCAAAGCAAATGATCACGTATTAAATCTATAAACAATTCAGATAAGCATGTATTATATCAGTAGCTTATAGAGGAGCGAGTACATAAAGTTGGTTTGTGTACCAGGATTGAAATTGGCCATGTATAGAGGTAACACGCTGATGGTCACACATCTCGCGATGCAATGCATATAGTTATTAAAACAATTCAGACGACAATGGTTTTTGGTGTAGTCGATAATACCTACTGGTACAGATCTATAAGACTTCTTTTTGGATAATCGACATCGAGATCAGGATGTATGTTCCATCAAATGTCGATGATCAAATCTGAATCGCTGTACCAGTACCTAGTGATTTTTATGAAAATTCATCTATATGGCGGGCGCCAAACGCTCTTGGATTGCTCAGCCGCGTATGCAACAAGCTACGTTCGGTAGCCTGATTGACTAACGTCGAGCTACTTCGCCGTACATATCTATTAGCCTGCAACGGGCGGCTCACGAGTATTTGGCCAGCTCTGCCGCCATGGCTTATTCTAGGGAAGCAAGAAGAAAGGTACAACATTTGGTGCTCTAATGCAGACAGACACAGGGAGTACATACATATATATAGTCTAGACTCAAAGCTCTGCGTTCATAATCTATGGGAATTGATCTCCTTCGAATGTCTGTCCAAATCTCCAGGAAGGCGGTGCAACGTCGTATGAGGTCACAGTACGGCCGTCGTCTGTTGTTACTTGAAATGCAAGGGCTTGCCCTACCAGCTTCATGTCGGATTGCCAGTTCTGACCCCAGTTCCGTTTCATAGCCATCCACCCTGTCGTTGAGCCTTTAATGGAGACGCTTACGATGGAGCCACTGCCGCCAACGTTTGTCAACAGAACCAGATTGAAGTTTGGGTTGCCGTTGATCGTGAAACGGACACCACCCTTCTTATTGCAGGGGACCCTGCAATGTATTCGGAGGTCCTATCACTGTCACATATGGAAGGCGGAGGAGAAAAAAAGACCGACATAATAGAGCTTACCTTCTGTACTTGACCGGTACTATACCTCCTTTGTACCTTGCTATCTGCAAAAACGCAGGCTGAGACATATCGAAGTGCTTGCGTGGTGGGTTGCACCACCCTCCGTTGTCGTTTGACAGAGCAGGATTGGGCGGACAGAAGTTTGTAGCAGTTAAAGTGATGGAGGGGCTCCCCGGCAGGCACCACTGTGGGCTGTTGTAGCATGTGAGCTCGAAGCACGCCCCACACGTCAGTCCGCTGTTGAAAAGGGCAGTGCTCAAAGCTGCCGTGCTCGTTCCATAACCTTGACTGTAGAGGTCTCCATAGCCGCATGCTCCAGCTTCAGAACGATACAAAGGAGGACTTGCGATTAATGAAAAGCACGGACCAAAAAGAAACATCTGGGAGATGATCTTACCCATGGTGCCCGATGCATCGCTTCCCCCGTAAAAGGTTGCATACGCCTCCTGCCAAGAGTAATCCACTGCAGCAATGGATGGAAACATGACAACAATGGCCAAGAGAACGCTGTAAATAGAGGTAGCCGAATCGACAGAGCCCATAGATGTCGACTGTTTATGCAGTTCAAGCCTCTAGTTGAAGTTATCAGGAGAAACTACACAGGACGTCGGCCCTGTCCTGTACACATGCAAGTCTTTCGAGCTAGAAATGCATAGGAGATGTTTTCAGCAAATGTCATGTTCGGAGCGGTAGCCCTAGGTAGGGTTTTATAGGAGAAGACTATCGTGATCGAAATATGTCGCTGCCCGTCCAATATGGCGAAATTTACGGATATAGATCATCTGCTTGCAGGTCGACGCCGCCGAAGCAGCGCTTGCCGTGAGGCTGAGCTGATGCGACTCTTCTGGATGACCCACGTTATAATCCTCAGCTCTCCTTTCCCGGCCCCAGGCGTGAGGTGTTGTCGACGACTTCTGAGTGCAATCAAGACCACTACTACGTGAATTCTCTCTCTCTGTCTCTCTCTCTCTCTCTCTCTCTCTCTCTCTCTCTCTCTCTCTCCATTTTGTCGCTCTCAGACCGAGGTACCATTGCACCTTCCGTGATTGTAGTCTGCACCCACGACGGATCTCCCTTGAATCTGTGTGCCCACCGACAGGCTTCCACGAGCGATGCACATTCCGACAAGAGAGTCCATCCTTCGCCGCTATCCCCGCGGCACCGTAGCCTTGACTCGTTGCCCACAAATGCAAGTCGTACGAGCCTTTTTGACAAATGACTACGGCCGAAGTTCCCAACTCCGTGATCAAATCAACCATTTCCTTAACAATTTTGTTCTCACGTCTTCACTTTCGGCTTCTCATTTTTCTAATGTCATGTTTTGACGTATGTCTTTAAGACATGAATATAGTACATGCACAAGTCAGTTATGTCTGTAAGAAATAAATACGTTGCATCTCTTGTCTGGTGGGCCAAATCCTATTACCATGAATAACAACGAATAAGCCCATATACTCAACTATACCTCTGAAATAAGATTACTTCGTTAACTGTTATTTTGCATTTGTAATGTACAAAGTGCTTGACTCCAGCAAACAACTGGATTCTCAGATAGTTGTGTTGATTATGAAAATGAAGTAGTCCGACATAGAGGCCCAGAAAGCGGATTTCCCGTACATCCGAGCAAACAGAACGACAATGGAGAGAGGTTTAACAAGACTACGAAAAGAGAGAGCTCTAAGATACATAAATCCTGAAGGCCAATCGCCTTCTCTCAATATTATGATGTTTAGGAAGGATGTCGAGCAGCATATGTTAAGGGCGCAACCTATTTCCAATAATTAAAACTACCTCCAATCGCCTTCTCCTCTCACTTTCATGATAAATAAAGAGTGAGGTGGGGATTCGAGTCAACAGAAAATTACGAGAGGATTTATTTATTTCTTAAACCTAATAAACTTAATCATATAAATGAAAGAGACACACTAGAGAGTTAGAAAGAGACACAAAGTAGGCTTACAATCCTACCGTTCATCATAGGGGATCCACTTTCTTTATAGTTTGTTTCCTTGAAATGCGAAGATCGTTGACTGCATGGCGAGGAGGTTTGTTTGTCTAGTCAAGGTCGTATTAACTAAAAGGTTTATTTGTGCGGTCAAGTTCCTCGATCTGCCGCCAAAGTTTTCATGCACATCTCTACTTTCATAATTTCCATAAATGTGGTTATCGCATGGTCTTCTAGAGGACCATCGAGCACTTAATCCCTTCCATCACGAAGAGCCTGCTACTAAGAAAGGGGTTTTCCATTATGCTTAATCTTTCTGACATAACTTAAAAATTAACAACTTCACGTACAAGAGAGAAAGAGATGATTGATATCCTCTTCAGCCTTGAAGCCTTGAAGCATCTCTTACACCAACAAGGGGCCCTAAAATAATTGTACGTTTTGATTTTGATCCAAATAGCCGGATGCAAGATGTACCAGAGGATCATCATTTTCATCTTATCGATGAGAGGATTTCATAATCCTTGAAACGTTAATTCCGATTTAATTCCTTGTTCTGTCAGTGAATCCATATTTGGTATATCCTATGGTGGAATTCCCCCTTACAGCCATGTATGGGGATCTCTTCTATTTCTTTGTCATTCTTCTAAACTATGCATTCAACATTGGGATCACACACATAATTTAGAAGGCATAATTCTTCTCTCTCCCAAGCTTAGATATAGCTTCTCAGCTTACATGAAGCATCATAGCATGTACGAGACCATGGTAGATGTTATCCTCTATAGTCTTATAATTAGTGATGCAATTCTAACACAGATTTGACATGTAGAATCCCTTGATCCAAAGTCGTTTGGGATTCTAAGCATCGTTGTTGAATAAGAAACGTGTTTCTCCATTTCCTCTAAAAGCTAGGCAGTGTGCTTGCATCATATTCCAATGCCGCCAGTAGGAAAATATGACCTCTAAACCTATGGTGAAATGTTTCATAGGATAGAAGAGGAGAGTTATGAGAGCAAGAAATTTCTCGAGAACCCTAATATGGAGAGGTTTAGTCTATTATCACATCACATATTAAGACGCACATAAACACATACACATACATAGATACACACATAAATGCATACATACATACATACACACATAGATAAACACATATAAGTACATATAAATATACTTATACACACACATACACTCACATGAACAGACCACATACACAAACACACATACACACATACATACTCGCATGCACACATGCATACACAACACATATATACACACATTCATAGACACACACATACATCCACATGCAAAAATACACACATAAACACATACACATACATACAACACACATATATGCATACAAACACGCATATACACATATATATACACGCTCAGGCACATATACATATGCACAAGCGCGCGCGCACACACACACACATATATATATATATATATATATATATATATATATATATATATATATATATATATATATATATATATATATATATATATATATATATATAAAGAGAGAGAGAGAGATTGTGAGGCTGTTCTTGTATCTTTTATTTCATCTTTTCCTTTCACTCCGCATCCAAAATCCACAGAAAGGAATAAATAAGTTCAAGTTGTTTTCAGCGTATTAGAAAAACGTTGTACTTCGTGCACAAAAAGACACAATTTTCCCTCTATTTGATGTATGGAGGTTCTGATGAATAGCTGATATGTTGTGATGCCTATATATATATATATATATATATATATATATATATATATATATATATATATATATATATATATATATATATATGATTTTCACATGGCAAAGGGTTTGTCGAAAATAGCATTCTTAGTCTCTCTCTCTAACGCTCTCAATTGCTCTCTTTGTTGTGTGCAAAAGCAATTAGTACCTACTCCTCTCTGTAAAGCTATTCTTGATGCCCTCGTTCAATTGTCACACTCTCAGATCTTGGGAAAAAAAAGAGTATGCATAATATTAGAGGCACAGGAATGATCATATGAGTGGTGAGGGAGAGAGTTATAAATTTTCAAACATGAAAGAGTGTAGAGAAAACTCTCAAAGCTAGAGATGAAAAGACAAGATGAAATCATAAATAATTTAAAAGTCTTCAATCTAACTTAAACTGTGAACTAAATACATTACTCAGGGTAAATTCGCAAAATGAACTAAAGTAATACAAAATGGTGAACAAAAAACCCTAGGCTCATTGGTGACACATTATTCGTAATCTTTCCTTATACTTCAAAACAACGTATTATTTTCAAAGGATATGCCTCCCATGAAGCTGCCACATAAACACTCTTCCACCCACATTCCTACTAGCACCTTTCTTCTAATATAGTCCAGAACGTTTTGTCAATCTTTTACATACTTAAAAACTAGGTTAGCAGAATAGTTGCACTAATTTGTATCCATTTGTCTCTACTTTTATCACTTTCCATTCCATTTGACATCCAATACGGATCCTTTCAAGATTTTCTGCTTAAAACCACCTATAAAGTGATTGGAACAATCATTTGAGTAAATAGGAAACAAATCATTAATATTTTTATCATCCATCCAAAGCATTAACTTTCGATAGTTTTTTCTTCAACTGAACCGTTTTTCAAAAGGAGCCACTAAATCCTTCCTTGAGACAAGGAAACATTATTGCAATGTTGAAACAAAAACGAAAGAAAAATAAAATCTTCTTTTAATACATATGGTTCTAGGAATACTTATGTTGTTCAAACCTTGATCCAAAGAAAACTTTGTATGTCCTTGTCGTTATTAGGTGGTATGACACCATATGTGAGAGTAAAGAAGATTAGTTTTTTAAGATATTGCCATAGTTGACATGGGTGAATTTATTTTAAGGATACTAAGAACGTTCTACTTATAGTCGGTATATATGGTAATATGGGGTAAAGTAATGAATTCACGATTATTGCCTAAAATATATATATCCTTGTAGCAAGAAGTATCATTCTAAGAATTATAATAAGCTTCAAAACACGTTTTCAATCTAAAGAAGGAAATAATGGAGAGAGGGATTAAATGTTACATATTTCCTATTTCCACTAGCAAAAAAATATCTTTATCATATTGTTGGGGATGTAAATGTCATGCAACCTTAGTCCTATATTCATATACATATATCATTGATAGAGAATTGCCTCAAAAAGATCATTGTGCATTTTTAGGCTCCCACTGGTGTCTGCACACCTCTCCTCTCATCTCTCTCCCTCCATTTCCTCCTTGCTCCCCTTGTTCAGCCCACGAAAGCCCTTCATTAGTATAAGAGCTTGTTAAAGGTTTGTGTGCAAGGAGCTTCAATGGACGTTTAGGGTATAAGAGTTGAGTGTGCAAGCCCACATCCTCTTGACATCTACTCGGTATTTTGGCCATAACATGAGCTAGAAACCTCAGATTCCCACGCTTTAAAGTTCCATGCATAGCTAGGAAAAAGAGCTAGTTTTGTCAAAAGTCCTAGTTTTGAGTTCTAGTCTGCCAGAAGTTTGAAAAAAAGAGATTGATGTAGAAGTTGAATCTACAATCACTTGAATAGCAGATCACTCTTTTGGCTATAACTTGAGTTTTAGAGACTAGATCAAGGTGATTTAAAGTGCTATATGTAGCTTAGAGAAGCATCTGCATCTTTTTAAGAAGGAAATACTTTTAGATCCATACTGTTAGGTTGCCTTAAATGCAAAATATAGAGACATAATATTGCAAGTGAAGATGAAAATGGCAATAGATGCTTCTTTTGGCTATCTTATCAGCTATACAGGTCAAGTGAGGAGTTCTAAATATTTCTATGTAGCTAAGAAATAGATCTTCATGTTTTCTCAAGAGATTGCAAGACATTATGGAGTTTGGAGCATAAAACTTGCAACATATAAAGTGTCATATTTTCTCTATGAAACCCTAAAGATAGTTTAAGATTGAAATTATCTTCAAATCTCTTTTGAGCTCTTGGTTGAGAGCCTCATTTACACATCTATTTCTCACCTTGATTGGCAATTATTTTAGCATATGATCATTGATTTGATTATCTATTTGCTATTTTGATTCTTTTGGCCTATGTGGATGCTAGCTCCAACATGGTTATTTTGGTTGTACACCCATTTTACAAAGGATATGTTGCCGAAATTGCATTGACTTTTATGCTAGAAGATTAGTCTATTGGATCTTGATGCTTATGGGATGGCTTTGAATCTTTCTTTTATCTCCATTCACTTGGACTCGATCACACACTATTCGTGACAGATAGGATCACTTTGTAAGATTTATTCTTGAGCAGGATGTGTATCACCATTGTATTGGCCTATATTGACACCAATGCTTATCATTTGTATTTGGAATAATCTTTGGTTGGATTAGTGATAGGTTACTCATTTTTCTTTTGTTGTTGGTTACCTTGTTTGAATTGTCAGTTTAGAGAGGATACTCTTGTTGAATTTTTCCAAGTATTCTTTTACATCTAGTTGGCTTTTTTTGGAGACTTGGTGAGTAGGCATATGTTCATGGTCTTACTTGCATGCTAGATGTAGGTTATGTGACAGGTGGTTCACATGGGTTTCTTCTTCAGCAAGACATTTATAATTTGAGTTATGCATATCTATATGCAGGTGTGATATGATTAAGGATAGAATATTGTTTCTAGACTCTTGTTTCATTGGTAGTCTCTTGGATTTCTAGCATGATATCTTAGCGGTTTGATGGTACTCACTTTTCAAGGTGGAGAGGTCAGATGTGGCTTACATTTGTTTGTGTATGTTCACATGTATATACATAGAAATGCACAAAGTCCTTGTGACATGTTAGACCATGTATGGATGGATATGGATGAACTAGCTAGGTTCACTTTCTAATTACAACTTGTAGATTCCATATATGATCCTATGATGCATGAGGGGTTGAGTAATGCATTATTCCAAAGACTAGATGATATGTATGCGAGTCCATTGACCCACATGAGTTGTAGATCACATCAACGACTTTGATGTTGGGATTGCGTTCATGAGGGCCATACTGGACAAGATTGCTTTAGGTGGATGCGACGATGAAATTAGAGACATGCACGTGATGCACGTCGGGTCGTGGTTTTACGAGAGTCTATGGTGATTCATTATGGTAATGATGGTAATATCATTTTCACGTATGGTTCATCTCATAGTTCCTCTTGTTCATTGCATATCACACATATGGCTTGGGTGCTTGATGTATTAACCACTTTATATGTCATGCCAAGTCATGGGTGGTTTCATGGATTCTAAGATTAGAGTATTGGATGTGTGCATATGTCTGATGGTACATAATATGATGTGGAGAGTACTACACATGTATGTCTCATAATACCTAGTGGAGCATCATTTACACCCAAACACATACATTATGTGCCTTCATTCCCTATGATCTTGATTTTAATTAGTTAGTTGCAAGAGAGGAGATGTTATGCATTCCTTGGGGAGCTGCCCTTTTACTTGCAATTGGGATAGTTATCCTTGTTGGAGGTGCTAGGATTGGAAACATGTATCCACTACAAGTACTCCATGTGAGATATAGTCTCTTCTCAGTGGGAGTTTAGCCTTATGTGCGATGTGAGACTCATCATGTCTCATTCTTTCCATCTATAGATAGGTCTATTGACATTCATGATGTGCATGTATGGCATGATTCGGATGCTTAGATGGATGCACATATAGAGTATATTTTGGATGATCATGATGCTTATATAGAGAATGATTCTATTGATCATATAGATGCTCATGTGGAGAACATTTTGGATGATCTCGTTTAAGATCATGATGTGACTGCTCATAGAGAGCATTGTGATGATACTCAATTAGAGTTAGATCATCATTTTGATCTTCATGTTGATGTTGTTTTAGTTACTTCTTGTGGAGCATGATGATAGACTTGGTGTAATAGAGCATGATAGCTCTCATCTTACACACTATGTGATAGAGCATGTTATCTCAGAAGATGCAGAGCTAGACACATCTTTATGTTGTTTGAGAACATGGATGATTTGGATGCTAAGGACTCACTAGTTCTGTAGTCATTCTTAGACTTCCCCATGCCATATGTTGACATGGATATTTAAAGACACACTTGTTTCGATGATGGTGCCTTAGATGCCTTAGATACAAGCATGGCAGACATGCTTATGTGAGGAAAGATATCACAAGTTTCCTCAATATTCTGGAGTCTCATGTATGAATTATTATACTATAGACTAGACATTATAGCTGCCATTGGAGCATTTGCACTTGGAGTTTTCATTTGTTTCATGATTGACATAGGCATAGAGTGAGAGGGAGCTTTGTAGGACCTTCATCATTTCTCGTGTAATTCATATGTGAGCTCGAGTCTTGTCAATATGGTTCTAGAGCAGTTTGAGGTGCATAGATACACCCTGTTTTAAGTTGGTGTCAGTTGATTGGTATGGGTTGAGATCCAGACTCCTCCTATACATCATTGTATAGTCTTAATCTTGTTAGTGCTTGAAAAATCGAGGGTAAGCTTTGGATTGCTAAACTTATTTCTCATAGCATAGTTTATCATTTTAGATGATTCCACTTGCAACCATTAGCTATCTAAGCTAATTGAATTCCCTCAAAATGAATTTCATTAATTATTACTATACTCTGAGCACTGAGGAAAGAACTATCAGATTTATAGACTAAAATAGCAAGTTTTGTCATGACACTTGCTATTCATCAAGTAGTATGTTTTAATTCAATTGTTATCAGCTCCAAAGTACATACATACTTTCTTGGTGTCATTTGCAAGTTAAAAGTGCCTACTACATAACCCTAAAGTGTATTAGTTCAGGTACAAAGCATGTTTTAGTAGTACCACCTCACTTCCTTAAGGTATCCATCCATGTCTTCCAACAGTGGTATGAGAGTAAGTTGAGGTAAAATGGGAGATGGCTTCCCTTCTTTCATTGATAAATTGGACAGGAATAATTATTCAGCAAGGTCCTTGAGGATGAAGACCTATCTACAAGCAAGCAGTCTCTATGGATACATATCAGGAGATGAGGAGATGCATGTATTCAAAATTAAAGGTCAACCTACAAGAGAGGAGCCAGAAAGACTCAACTCATGGTGTGCCAAAGATGCTTTAGCCAGGTCATATCTACTTAACTCTATTTCTCACTTCGTTCTTCCTCACATTAGGAATTGCAAAACTTCCCAAGGGTCTTGGGATAATCTATCTTCATATTTTTCTTCCAATATAAGAACTAGAAAAAATCAATTATGGATTGAGTTTACTACTCAAAGGAAACAACCTAAGCAGAATGTTTCAAAATATGTGACCAAAGTAAAGGATGTGGCTGACCAATTGGCAAGCATAGGAGAGGAGATTGAAGAGGAGCAAATAGTGAGACAGATAATCAATGACATCAAGGCAGATGATAAGTGGGAATCTTTCACAACTGCTATGGATCTTTATATGGATATGCAAATCCCTGATCTTACCACTCTCATGGGACAACTCTTTACCCATGAAGCCAAGCTCAACAAAAATAGTGAACCATCAAGAGTTAACAATTCTTCTACCCTATATACAAATAAAGGAAATTCTAAGGATAAAGGAAAGAGCAAGAAAGTTGAAGATGAAGGTACTACTTCTCAAGCTAACTATGCACTGAGAGGTAGGAATTCAAGCAAAAAGTGCAGAGGAGTTAAGAAAGGTAGGGGGAGACCTTTCAACTCTTCCTCATGCAACATATGTGGACTGTCTAATCACACAATAGATGAGTACTATAGGAACTTCAAGAACTAGAGAGGAAGAGGATTTCAAAGACGGGGCTACTCATAATCAAGAGGAACATTCAACCATAATCAAGGATACAACCATGGCTACAACAACAATTATCAAGGAGGATACAAATCAAGGAAAGACTTCAACAACTATATAGAGGATCAAGAAGATTCTCTTCTCATTATGAACATGACTTCAAAACAATGTAAAAATGATGAGCACCTCTTCTATATTGACTTAGATTGTTCAAACCATGTAGTAGGCAATGTAACTCTCCTGTCTGATCTTGAAGAGCCCAAGGGAAAGCACCAAATGCAGACAGGTGATGATACCAAGCATTCAGTTGTCAAGGTAGGAAATGTCAAAAATTCTTATGGGAATAGGTATTTCTTGAGCAGATTTATTTATGTACCTACTATCACAAAGAATTTGATGAGTGGTGGATATATAGTGGAAAAGGGCTTGCAGGTTAGGTTCAATAAATTTGGAGCTTTTGTGGAGGACCCCCAACATGGATTTAGAAGAATTTTCAAGGGAGAAAAAACAAGTAGATAGTTTACATTTGAGCTCGACGACAGTAGAAACATTGCACTTTATAATTATAAGGATCAAACATTGTCTGAGTTAGAGATATGGCACAAAAGATTGGGGCACATTAGTGAGAGAAAATTGAAGTAGATATGTAGAGATCAATGTGTAATCAAAATACCTAATGTATCCATGCAACATATGATCTATAAATGTGGTGCATGTCACTTTGATAAATCACACAGGTTACCCTTTACAAACAAAGGCTATAGGCATGAGGATTATTTGGAAGTTTTCCACACAGATGTGTCAGGACCAAGAAAGGACCCTTCAATTTGAGGCTCAAGGTACTATGTGTCATTTATTGATGATTTCAATAGGTGGACTATCTTGTATTTCAGAAAAAAAGGATGAAGTGTTCAATTGTTTCAAGAAGTATCTTGCACTTGGGGAAAATCAGACAGGAAAAAGCCTAAAGAGGATAAGGTTAGATGGAGGGGGTGAGTACTTCTCCAATGAATTTGATGCATTTTTGTAGGACAGAGGTATCAAAAGGGAGATCACTACTAGATATACTCCTGAAAAAAATGGAGTAGCAAAGAGGAGGAGCAGATTGATTGTGGAAGCAGATAGATCATTGCTAAATGAAAAAAAGGTTGCCTAATTACTTCTGGGCAGAGAGTGTTTCTACTGCCACTTATCTTATTAACAGGTTACCTTCTAAATCCCTTGATGGGATGACCCCCTATGAGGCATGGCATGGTAGGAGACCATCACTTGAACACTGCAGAATATTTGGTTGTGTTGCTTATGTGCATGTTCCATCTCAAATCAGGGGTAAGTTAGACCCTAAGGTAGAGAAAAGCATCTTCATAGGGTATGACATAAATAAAAAAGGATACAGGTTGTATAATCTGCTGGAAATTTAGTAGGCCCATAACTAATACCACAAGTCCAAGTCTCCATAGGTCTAGGATCTACAACATAAATTCTAGCAATCTTCCAATATTTAGAAAACTTGGACATACAACACTTAATCACACAAATGATGAGATAAAGATAGAGAAAAATTGGATAACATGTGCAAAGTGTTACGTAAGCCACTGTTTACTCACACTATCATGTTTATCAATGTTCAATGTACAATGTGGGAGCAAAACTCTCAACCACTCTATGTGATGAAAACTAGATGGATGAGTGAATGTACAAATGTAACAAACATATTCATATCTATGGACAGAAATCTGAATATATATGAGACATGTGACCTAATAGGTTGTAGAAGAGTGAATATGAGTGACAAAAAGAGGAAGGATCAGTATAAAATTGATAATCAACAAACCCTCATCTGATTTTAGGCTATGGAAGACCCTAAGTCAGATACGTGTGTGAAAGATCACATACTTACAAAAGTAGCAAAGAATGCTAACAATTTTGCTGTCAGAAACCCTCAAACTCATATGATCATATCTTCCCTAAGACCTCATCCAAATATGCAATACACGTACTGATTCTCTTGTACCTATGTCGAATAGGAATCCTCCTGATATGGATGCCACTGCCTTCATAAACTCCAAGTAGTACCTATGTGCATAAAGAGAATATGTACCTAAATTCTTAACATAAGATTCTCTTGTACCTATGTCGAATAGGAATCCTCCTGATATGGATGACACTGCCTTCATAAACTCCAAATCTTATGTTAACCACCATCCGATGTCTTTGACGTACACCGAAATCTTCATGTAGAAGACAATCTTCAAATATATCATGTGAATGGCCGATCCACACCATCAAGCTCCTGCGGGATAAATCCTCTCCATAAGCAAGAGTGTGAGCACACTCTTCTTCTCCAAGAAGAACTCCATAGCTGCTCCTCAAAATGCTCCTAGAGTGCACATGGCTGCCCCGTGTGTGCTAGAGCACCACCTCTACTGAGGGAGCAAGCTTCCAAAGCTTGTGTTTAAATAGGTGACGGATACTAAACAATAAGTCAAGCTTGTTCTTTTATAATATTAGATTAAGCTCCAAAAGCCCTTCCAAAAGCACATAAAGTTATTTGATCACTACGATCACTATGAAAACAAAATCCATCGCCATCCATGTTTGTCAAGAAACGTCTTCGCCATCTTCGTGCTCCTCTCCATTATTTTCAAAAAAGCTAAAACAAAAAACTGATAGTTCTCTAACATCTTACTGCTAGGAATCGAACTATGGTGGATTCGATAGGATCCCAATGCCTTAACCATTGCGCTAGGTGCTTTTTCTTATAGGAGTAATAAAACAATATATAGATGTTCTACTTACTGAGAGCTTTTAGACTGATAGGACATTATTTGCCAACAATCCTCCCTACAATGTCATATTGGTACAAACTGAACTGAACATGTAACTTCATTCATCTTCAAACTTTATAAGCTGCAAACTATTACAAGCTTGAACTTGTACTCCTGAATTGATCTTCAAACCATTTCTTCAAAAGTTTTCTTCACAACTGAATTTGACTTTTCTTCAAACTTCAAACACCTGAACTTGCTGAATATGAACCATAATACTTTAGATAATCTGCAATCTAGATATCCAATAGTGTACCCATCAAGCAATCAGTTGCTTGATAACAATTGTAGCAAGTACTAACTCTGAACCTGCTATCTTCAGTCTTCTCAAACCTGAAAACATACACTAGGATCCACATATTTGCATTTACCTTACAAAAGTTTTCTCAACGTACTTCTGATGTGTCATGTAAATACACTAAACAAAATCAAGAACTCAATCCTGGAACCTGTGACTGACAAATCACAATTTAGTGTATTATGAATAGTGTTAGTTCATCTCTAATTGTACTCAAGTCAACTCAACTCAACTAAACTTAAATCAACTCATGAGTCTTATAAAATAATTCTATGATGTCATCATGTCTTCAATGTGTAAATCCTTCATACATCTTTCTTTCAGAATCTGGTATAAACATATATGTGTGCACCTCTAAAACATACCTCTCTAAAATATCAACCTTCTCTTCAATAGAACTCTAGAACCTTCTCTTGAAGAAGAACACCTTGATAGGAACATTCTCCAGACATTCTCCTTCTTCCTTCTTCTTTCAAAGCTGGAACATAAAGAGAAACTGACAAAGGAAATATAGGAATACGTGAAATAGGAATACTTGTAGATATGACTTTGCATTCTTTTACGTATGGCTGAAAATAAGTCTTCATTTTTCACCCCCTGGATGCCTTAACACTAGTATCGAGAATTCTTCAAAAATATTAGACTTCATGAAATCTGGAACATCTTCCTTCTTTCAATAAATTTGAACTCCAGTGATCAATACCTATATCTGAAACAAAAATCTATGAAACCTTTTTATTAGCACTTTACACATGCCAATAGCTTTCCATGTCATTCCTCAGCTTTCCAAATTATAGAATAAGGTTAGTTGATCGATCATAAAAACCTTACTAAAAGCATTTTAGGATTCATAACCTTCTGCAACATAACAAGTATCATCTTCTATTCCTGTGCAACACAAATTTGATAGATTTTGAATCTTTGACTTACTTCCCCCAATGCTAAGAACCTTCCAAACAAAGGATAGACAAATGAATCATAAATACTTAAGATCTTTAAGACCTTCAAGATCAACCAAGATCTTACAAAATCATATGAGATCATCCAAGATCTATGATCTCTGCAACAAAAAACCTATGTAGAGTCTGCTCTCATCAAACCTTCATGATTGAATATTTGATTTGCTACTTGAATGTCTCCAAGTGTCCATGCTTCTCACATAAAGTTTTAAAACTTTTCTTCAAACAAATCCTTCTCAAGAATATGCAACTCCTACTTGAAACATAAGTGGACAAACTTCTCACCTTGAGAACTCCAAAAGCTGCAAGTTGATACTTCATATCTTCATATTCTACCTGGGTGAAATGTGATAGTACCTGCTTGACTTCCTTATGGCTAACTCCACTTCTCAATCAAGTGATAGGATCTGATGGAACACCTTTTCGAATATAAGCATGTATCCAAAACTCAAGACAATCATAGAAAGTAGATTCTCCAACTAACTAGTACATCAAAAATCTGAATTTTCTAAAGTTTTCTAAAAATATTGAATATGAGGTAACCTTTCCAAACACAAAACCTCAACCCAAGTCTTCAACATCTGCTACAAAAAAATCTTTTACCTCAAGAGTTAGATAAAGAAGAAATATTTCTTTGCATCTTGTCATATACCAAGTAGCTCTGTATTGACACTCCAAGAATTCTTTGAGGGAACATATAAGCTGCCTGCTTAAAAAATCTTCAACTAAAACATAACTCATACACATATGAGTCACAACATATATCTGCTGCTTTTCTTTCTCTCAATGTAATTCTTTCTCAAAACCTACTAAAACATGACCAAGTATCATGCAAAACAAGCAACTGCTTATTCTTTAGATTATCTTCACAGAAGATGTTATCGTAGACTTGTCTTTGGATGTAGAGGATAAAGTAGGAAAAGTATATGGAAAATATGAGAGAAAAGGAAGTCTTACTTTACCTTTGGATATGTTGGACTTTCTTCTTCTACATCTTTCTTCCACCTGATGATGATGTCAACATCTTCAAACTTCTCTTGCATTCCTTTTGTTTTCTTCATCTTGAAGTAGCACGGACTCTTGACTTCTTCAAATGAATTTTTCTCTTCCTCTACTTCTCAGAGTAAGAGACAAAACAAACATGGTAATGGAAGTGAACATAGAATCATGTTTTACAATCTCCTCATATCTTTGAATCAAAACTCTGCTTCAAATGTGACTGATATGACTGAATTCACCAACCTTTTACCTTGAGCTGGCTGAATACTGAATTACCTCTCTAGTGTACCTAGATCAAATTCTGTACCTAGATATCCAACCAACTTACAACACAAAATTGGTTAAGAACAAAACTCATCCCATCTCCAAATTTGTCTTCTTAGATGAGCTTTCTTGCGATGAAAGAGATCTCTCAAGAAAATCTCTAGAAAAACCTCTAGATACCTCTTTTGACGTAGCCTTTAAGTTTCAAATAATGAAAGTGTATAAAAGCATTCCTTGAATCCTTCAAGTCTCTTCATAACTGCTCTTCTAAGATATGACCTACAAATGATAATCTGATAGTAGAAACCGATACCTGTTATTTGATGTTAATCTATTTCCTTCATCTTCTCCAAACCATTGTTCTTCCTTGAATTTGAAGTAGTCTTCTCTTTATCAAGTCTTGGTCTTCAAACAATACTTCTGTAAAGTATTTTCATACTCTTCCAAAAGTATTCGACTGCTCACAGATCATCAACCTCACACTCCACATTGATGAATAAACATGTAACTGAATTGTCTAATTCTCAAATCTTTACTCATCTAGATTAAGTGTGTATGTCAAATGTCAAATGTTAGAAGATGCTCTTAAATCATATGTTGTAAACTTGGAAGTCTGGGAACTTGGGAATCTAAGAGCTTGAATGAACTCTGATATCAAAACCCTAAAGCTTTGATACCAAATGTTGGAAACTTAATAGGCCCATAACTAATACCTCAGGTCCAAGGTTCCATAGGTCCAGGGTCTACAACATAAATTCGAGAGATCTTCCAATATTGACAAAACTTGAACATACCACACTTAATCACACAAATTATTAGACAAAGATAGACTTAATCTTCCAATATTGACAAAACTTGAACATACCACACTTTACACATGTTGTGTAACACTTTACACAACATGTGTAAAGTGTTACGTAAGCCACTGCTTACTCACACTATCATGTATAACAATGTTCAATGTACAATGTGAGAGCAAAACTCTCAACCACTCTATGGGATGAAAACTAGATGGATGAGTGAATGTAAAATGTAACAAACATATTCAGATGTGTGGATAGAAATCTGAATATATATGAGATGTGTGACCTAATAGGTTGTAGAAGAGTGAATATGAGTGACAAAAAGAGGAAAGATCAGTGTAAAACTAATAATCTTCAAACCCTCATCTGATTTTAGGCTATGGAAGACCCTAAGTCAGATACGTTTGTGAAAAGATCACATAAGTAGCAAAGAATGCTAACAAGTTTGCTATCAGAAATCCTCAATCTCATATGATATCTTCTCTAACACCTCATCCAAATATGCATAAAGCATACACGTACTGATTTTCTTGTACCTATGCCGAATAGGACTCCTCCTGATATAGATGCCATTGCCTTCATAAACTCGATTTAGTACATGTGTGCATAAAGAGAATATGTACGTGAATTCTTAACATAAGATGAAAATCCTATGTTAACCACCATCCAATGTCTTTGAAGTACACCGAAATCTTCATGTAGAAGACAATCTTCAAATACATCATGTGAATGACCAATCCACACCATCAAGCTGTTGTGGGATAAATCCTCTCCATAAGCAAGAGTGTGAGCACAATCTTCTTCTCCAAGGAGAACTCCATATCTACTCCTAAACATGTTCCTAGAGTGCACATGGCTGCCCCATGTGTGCTAGAGCACCACCTCTATCGAGGGACCAAACTTTCAAAGCTTGTGTTGAAATAGGTGAAGGATACTAAATAATAAGCCAAGCTTGTTCTTTTATACTATTAGATTAAGCTCCAAAAGCCCTTCCAAAAGCACATAAAGCTCTTCAATGACTCCGATTGCTATGAAAACAAAGTCCATCGCAATCCAATTTTTTTAAGAAACGTCTTCGCCGTCTTTGCGCTACCGTCCATTATTTTTGAAAAAGCTAAAACAGAAAACTGATAGTTCTGCGATGTGTTGCTGCTAGGTATCGAACTCTGGTGGATTCGATAGGAGCCTAGTGCCTTAACCAGTGCGCTGGACGCTTTTTCTTGTAGGAGGAGTAATAAAAAAATATGCAAATGTTGTACTTACTGAGAGCTTCTAGACTAATAGGACATTGTTTTCCAACATATAATTCCATCCAACAAAGGATTTATGGTCAATAGAGATTTTCTATTTGATGAGAATGATTCTTGGTTTGAAAGTGAATGCAGGAAGGTCAAATTGCCATATGAAATGGAAGAATAATTTCTGATTCTCACCAAGGAGGAGCCAAGAACAATTGAAGACATTAAATTAGATGATGAGGACACCATCAACTTGGAAGAATTTAAAGCATGGAAATCAAAAGGCAAGGTCAAGATGAGGAGGTTGGAAGATATATCTGAATCATCCAACCAAGCCTTAAGGAGATCACAAAGAGAGAGTAAGAAGCCAATAATATATTTTATTAATACATATAGATGATTGAACATATCTGTCTACTTCTCTACTATGACTACTTAGAACAGTAAGCTTTCTCTGGTCATATCTCAGTGAGTTCTCAACAATTTTGCATAATCTATAGCTTGTTGGAACTAGCTTGAAGTCTACTTTGTGCTCCAAAATCGCAAAGCATTTGCTTCAGCCATATTGAGAAATTATCGTCCAACTGCTCACTAGTCATCTACTAGTTAGTCCCTAAAAAATCGGGGGTAAGCTTTGGATTGCCAAACTTATTTCGCAAAGCATAGTTTATCATTCTAGATGATTCCATTTGCAATCATTATATATCCAAGCTAATTGAATTCCCTCAAAAGGAATTTCATTAGTTATTATTGTACTATGAGCAATGAGCAAAAGAACTAGCAGATGTATAAACTAAACTAGCAAGTTTTGTGACACTAGCTATTCATGAAGTAGTCTGTTTTGATTTAGTTGTTTCAAGCATCAACTCCAAAGTACATAGGAACCTTCTTGGTGTCATTTGCAAGCTAAAAGGGCCTACTACATAAGCATGAAGTGTATTAGGTCAGGTACAAAGTAAGTTTTAGCAGTGCCACCTCACTTCCTTGAGGTATCCATCCATCTCTTCCAATAGGTTGCAATACTTAAGTAAGGGACTCCGTAGGTGAATATGGAATCGACTTTTGTTGCTATACAAGAAGATATGCTCAATGAAGATGTGTATATTTGTGGGTTTGCACATCTATTGGAGGTAAGAGGCATGCTTATGAGAATCGAGAGTTTCTACTAAAGTGTGGGGAAAAAGCACATGAACGTGTTGAATCCAGCGTGTATGTAGTTGGAACGATGCTGAGAAGAATATGTATGTGGAACTCGCCGATGAGGAGATTAACACTTACAACCTTGGTATATGTATGTCAATAGTCTCTCTATTGAATCTTTGATCGGATTAAAATGATGATGGCACTATAGATTCAAACAACTATGCTTTAATGTGGAAATGCCCTACAATCCATGTACATAAGGTGTGTAGGAAGATCAGAAAGTGCATATTCAAGAGGGAGTTCTGAAGAATGAAACAAATTTTTTTCTCACACAAAATCTTTGTTTAATGAGTGCTAAACTACATGTGGCAAAAAGGAATAGAAATGTATACTTTTCTTTTAAACAAGAACGATGTAGTTGATGCATAGTTATGGTGTGGAAAGTAAGTACTTCTAGTTGATGATTCTTTCATTCATTCCCACACTATGAAATAAAAACCATGTTCTCTCGCTTTTTCAATCACTTGCGAGAAACACAACAAAGTATATTTTATATGCATCTCGCCTATGTACTTATGAATGATACTAACTATATGAGTATAGATCTCCATTTATGCATAAGTTTGGAAAGTCCTATATGAGTATAGGTCTCCATTTATGAAGAACTATATGAATATAGGTCTCCATGATACAATGTCGAAGGATCCACAGTGCCAAAAGCCTATAAATATCTTTACAATTTTACATCCTTAAGTGTTATACATACACAAACTGCGAACATCGACAAAGAAAAGGAACAACTAGAAGCTAATAAAATGGAAATAAAACAAACATCAAACATAAAACATATAAAATTCATGAAAATTCAAAGAAGAAACAAGATGTGGTTTCTCCCTAGTTTGATAAACACTTTGTGTCCAACTAAGGATAATCAGACAACCCATTATGCAATACATGATACTAACAAAGAGTTAGAGATATCTACAAGGTTTGAGGTGATCAATTATATGTAGCGGATGAAAATTATGAAGGAAATCTAGTGACTGAGTGTGAGGATGAAGCTCAAGATTCTTCCTTAAGTTATGATACTAGAAAAGTTTGACAATGATTCTAAGCTGATAAAAAATGATACATCTTTGAAAACACATGATTAAAATACACTTTATGAACTAATGACTCGTTTACATGAGGATACCAGAAGCAAGCATTGTATGTAAGTGATGTTGCACTCCATGAAGAGATATATGTGGGTGATCCTAAATAAAAGAATGAGGAGGATAAATCATGGATTGATCCTCTAGGAAATGATATGTATGTAGGTGATGAAAAACACAATCAAGAATAGATTCAAGATTTGATGCCAACATATAAAGACATAGCTCTTTGTCTTGATTATGATATGCATAAACACTTGCACAATCATTTTTAATGAAGCATAAAGAACTTGCATTTCATATGTAATGAAGGAGATACAATCTCTACAAGATATGTCTACAAAACTAGGACAACACAAAGATGGACATATGACTCTCTTGGACTTCAAAGATGATCATGAGTTCTCCTCTCTTATTATAGCATGCAAGCTATCTAGAATCGTTAATAGAGGTATTCCTTGAAGAAAGTGTTGAAATAAGAAAACTATGGCTAGACTTTGAGATCAAGCCACATCGACCTTGCACTAGGACACCAGAACAACTCTGTTATGGCTCATCCATTTGACAACCATGTTATATATATCATGTGGTACTTTAACCATCCTATATCATTTATTTAAGCCTGCTTGAAGCATTTGGACAACTATCAAAGATTTTACATCTTTTGGAACTTGTATCTTAACCTATATATGAGGAGCATAATTACATGTAATGAAAAAGTCATCCACATAAATGCATACATATACGCACATGTCATCTATATGTTTCACATAAAGTTAAGGATCAGCATGACTCTGTATGTATCATTGGACCATAAGATATTTTATGAGCCTTTCTTTTCATGTCCTCAGTGCTCGCTTAAGACCATACAATGCCTTCTTTAACCTGCATACATGTTTAGGACATTTAGCATCAACATAACCATCTTGATGTTACACTTATACTCTTTGAGAATATGTAGGTTCATTTCCTTCTTTCCTCCTTCATAACAATAGGTTCATTTTCCTACTCAAACTTTGTCATATAAGAATAATGTGTATTCTTAAAAGATTTACAAATACACCTTTGAGGTTTCTTACTTGTTGTTGGAGTTATTCTTACCTCCAATATAGGTGCTTTTGCTTTTTTATTAGAAATATTTGATGACTCTCCATATTTATATAGACCACCAACTTCTTCTTTGTCATCATTGAATTCAACAAGTTTGATTTTACCTTTAATTTCAACATTTAGAGATGATTATTCCTTTGATATTCCATTGAAAACTAGCTCTCTCTCTCTCTCTTTCTCTCTCTCTCTTTCTCTCTCTCTCCCCCTCTCTCTCTCTCTATCTTTATCCAAACTTGTCGTCTCATCACTTAAAGTTCTTGTGGGCTTAGGTAAGCACTCATCTCTTTCAACTTTATCTTGTTTGTCTTCATCCATGACTTGCAAACTTCTCTTATCTACATACGATGAAAGTGACTCATCAAATTTTACATCTCTTGAAAAAAACTATTGGAATAAGGAGTATAGCATCGATATCCTCTTTGAATATCTGCATAATCAAAAGATATATATTTTTTTTATTTTGCATCTAGTTTTAGTCTCACTTCACTAGGTAATATGCACATAACATATGGAACCAATAATTTCAAATGAGTAAAACTTGTTCTCCTTCCATGCCATACTTTATACGGTTTCAAATAATGAGCTTCAATAGTAGGAAACCTATTCATAATGTGCACACTTGTGCTAGCAGCCTCAACCCAAAAACAATTAGGAAAACACATACCATTTAGAATGCTTCTACTATGATTTTGTTTCCTCTCTCTGAAAATCCATTTTGTGTGGAGTATACCTACATGTCACTTGTCTTTTAATACCTTCATCATACAAAAAATTAGTAAAGTATTGAGGGAATTACTCTCCCCCTTCATGAGATCTTAGCTTCTTACCACATCTTCCACTTTGCTTCTCTACAAATGATTCAAACTTCTCAAAAAAGTGAAAGACTTCACTCTTATGTTTAAAGAAGTGCTCAAATGTCATTCTGCTATGATCATCACTGAATGCTACATAGTAAGTATTAGCAACCAAGGATGCCTCTTTAATAGGTCCCCACATATCCATGTCTATAATATCTAGCAGCCCATCACTTAAGTAGCTTCAATGCTTGAAATATTGTCTACTCTACTTGGCCATTTGACAACTTTCACAAAGATTCTTGTTGCATTCAACTTTAGTGGTCAATGTGACCTTTTTTTTTACAACAACTCAAATGCAAAACCTTAAAACAACCTTAGCAAAAATGTTGAATTCAAGATGAAACATGAACTTAAATCAGGTTATTAATCAACTTCTCTCTCTCCCTTCTCTCTCATTACCTCTCTCTCCCTCTCTCACTACAATCAATGTCCCAATCCTCTATTGAAGAACCCAACTATATGCACTTAGCTTACGCTATGTTTCCTTTATACATGTAAAGGAAAAAAACCAAATTTTCTCACATTACATGGAAGATGCAAAAAGCATATAGAAAGGGTTTCATACACACTCACAAACACACATACACACATAAAGTTTTACAATTGGAAACACAATTCAAATACGTAGGAAAAAAGTTAAAATTATCAAAATCAATCCAAATTTGAAAAAGTATTTTTATTAATTGATAAGGTTAGTGATTTTTCCAATTCAAGTCATGTGATGTGTGGTATTTTAAAGGGATTTTTTGTGAATGAAGTTACAAATTTGGAGAATAAAATTGATGATGTGACCAAGCATGTAAATGAATTATCCATATGAAAATTTAAACATGGACAAGAAGTTCAAAGTTTATCTACAAACGTACATGATAAAACCCATATCTTTGACCATAGGAGATCCACCCATAGGGCTATGCATAGGAGAGTGAAACATCCAATAAGATGCTTTTGGTGTGATCAATTAGGCCATATGTATGATGAGTGTCTTCCTTATATATGATGCATGTAAATTGCTCTTAGTCACTACAATTGACCATAAGATTTGTGATTTTCATGCCCATATTCCTTTGCATTTAAACTTAGGTAGAGGAGGGATGAGAGAATAATTTGATCAAACTAAGTTTAGACCTAAAACATTTAAAAAAATTCAAAAATAGTGGAGACCTAAGAGTTATGACAAGGACAAATTTTCTAAACTTAAGATATATGATGAAAGGAGTTTTGGTGAATCTATGACCAAATTTGAAACTCAAAGTAAATTCTTTGACAATGAGAAAAATCTTCCTAAACCTGATTTTATGAGTAAAAATGATAATCAAACTAAATCTATTGATATGCAAAGATGTGATCAAATTACATTGGACAAGCAAAAGACTGATAAAGTCGTATATGCATGGATAAAGGATGATGAAAATGAAATAAAAAAATCAATAAACTTTGCGAAAAAGAAAATTACATATTATATGAACTATGAGCCTAAATTCTTAAGAATGAAAGTTTTTGATCATGATAAATTTGATAAATGAAAAATTCAACCATATCATGACAAAAGTATTCACAATAAATTTGATAATGACATACATACACACACACACACATATATATATATATATATATATATATATATATATATATATATATATATATATATATATATATATATATATATATATATATATTATATGAATTTTTCTCTCTCCTCACATTATTACTTCATGGTGTCGAGCGTTCGGGTTCTCCTAGAAAACACACATAAGAAGGTCTGGAGAATGGAAACTCAACATTTTTCTTTGAAATTCTTACAACCATGAAGCATAACACCCTCTTATCCATCCGCCTTTGCATCATAAATCAATGTTGAGTTCTTTCCAATTGCCTTGAAAGAACTCCTCTACATTTCATCACATATACCTTCCTCTTTTGCAAGTCACCTTTCACCACAAATAGTGAGAGAAGATTATCCCCCTCTCCTCTACATGCACGCCACGAAAGATTTCAGCTTCCATGCATAACTTCCATACTCCATGTTTGTAGTCCAAAACTATCGTCATCTGAATCAACTTATGAAAATTGCTAGAAATGTGATTCAATAATTGTTTTCTGAATTCACTTCATCCTCTTGCACATACTGAATGTAAGTTTACAACATGGTATTACTTTTATTATTAGAAAATATAAAGGTTGCACAAGTTTCTATTGATGTTATTAGTTCCATAGAAAATTTTTGTTCAAGGATAGACATCCAAAAATTATTACATGATGAAACATGTATCATGATGTTGAATAAAATATACAATTATTCCAAACTCATCCTTTGAAATAAGGCAATTTGTCTTTGACTACCAAGTGAAAATCCATCCATCCATTCAAGGAAAAATGTTTCCAAAATAAGTACTCTATGAAAAACCTCAAACTCGAGTACTTTCAAATAGGAAGGTGAAATTATTCCATATGTGCATGATCATGAAGTACCCATAAGTCATCTTTTCTCTGCTTTAAACTAATAACATCCAAGATCCATGAAAAAATGACTTGGAAACTCAATAAATTCAGAAGAAAACTAAATTTTTTTGTATCATAGCAACCCAAATGGAAAGCTTAAAAACATCTATAGCCAAATGATTTAAGTCAAGATGTGAAAAGAAATTTAAATCAAGTTATCAATCAGCTTCTCCCTCTCTCTCTCTCTCTCTTTCTCTCTATATTTTACTCTTATTATCTATCTCTCTCTCTCTATTGTTCTCTTTCTTTTCTACAGTGCAATCAACTTTGCATGCTTGTCATGCATCACTAACTATATGCAATAAACTTCTCATATGTTTTCCTTTTCACATGGAAAGACCAAAGTCAATATTCAGACACGTGACATGTACAAAATTCCCACCAAGAATTTCATTAAAAGTTTTGATGCAGTTCTTCATGAAAATTGAGATCTAAGTCATCATTGAGAGTTTGTTTTGAGTGCATAGTCAAAGAACAAAATTTATTACTACTAGATATAATGTGTTGATCATATAGAACACGAATTAATCCTTAAAAAACCATCAAAGACAATTGATACCATGAAAATCAGCAAAGAAATGTGTTGCTCAACTAAACACGGCACCCTTCAAACTTCGTCATAGCTTCCAACTAACTTAGTGCAAAATGTCTTTTTCATTCGATTATTGTCTCATATTTTCTACAATAACCTAATAAAAGATACTATTTGAGATTTTAGGTACTTATATTCGTAAAACCGAAACATGCTATCCTTCCTCCTATGACAAACTTGAACTTCAAAGAAACATCATGGAATCAACCATTTTGTAACATTAAAATGAAGACCAAGTCTATATTTTGAAAGTTTCATTTAACCATTCCTAAGATTTTAATAACTCCCAATTCCATAAGTCCTTTGCGCATGTATTCCTTTTTCATGTTACAACAAATTAAAGAGTAACTTCTCCCTCCTTTCCTCTTTTGCGTAGTTCGAGTAAGCTAAAAATTTAGATTCAAGAACTAGAGTCACCTTCTTTAGTCATGGGAAGAATTATTCTCATAATCCATCCAAGCCTAGTATTTTTATGGCAATAATTTAAATTGAAGAAGATTATTTGATGCATTTTCTTCATATGATGCAATGCAAAAAACATCTACTAAGCGTATCATGTATAGTATCTTCCCTCTCTCTCTCTATCTCTCTATCTCTCTCTCTCTCTCCTAAGTTTATCAATTTGAAGCTACAAATCTACAATAGCTTCATAAAACAATGCATCATCCAAAGTAGCACTCACATAAGGTAGGGCGCACTTTAGAGCATCTAAATTTGGCTTCTTGGGAACCTTCATAAATTCACTTTCAAGTCCAACATTGTAGCTCAGATCATGCCTTATAATTGTGAGATATATCAAACTTCTCACAATTTTCCTATACATAGTAGCTTTTTCCAATGCTTCACCTTCTATAGTATCCAACTTCATATTCCGATCTAATGGCATAGAAATTGGCTTACAATCATCCATAGCATACCTTTGTAGCATACTCAAGGCATATTGCCTTTGTGAGATCCATATAGCTATTTCTATATATATAACTCAATGCCCACGAAATAGTGCAGCACACCAAGATCTTTCATGTCAAATTCCTGCATAAGGAGTTGCTTTACACCTTTAATGCCTGCTTCATTGTCACCTCCTACAATCAATTGATCAAAATAAATAGCCACAATCGTGTTGCCATCATCACCCTTCCTTGCATATAATTAATGATCTGCATCACACATAGAAAATCCAATGGTGCTTAATTAGTTAGAAATCCTTACATGCCAAGCATGAGGGGCTTGCTTAAGTTCATCCAAAGGCTTTTGCAACCTACAAAAATATTTTGGATGCTTTGAATCTTCATATCCTTGTGATTAATCCATGTATACTTTTTCATGTAACTTACCATGTAGGAAAGCATTCCTCACATCCATATGATGCAAAGTCCATCATTTTGTTGTAGCTAATGCAACAATTGCTATGATAGTAGACATTTTAGCTATAGGGCTGAATGTTTTCTCATAATCAATGCCATATGTCTATGCATATCCTTTTTCTCCTAATCATGCTTTATATCTTCTTATGTTGTAATCAACGTTGTCGTCGGGGTTCATGGAAAGGAGGGTAAAAATTTTCCAGAAGTATTCACATGATCATGTGAGATTTGACCTTGAAAGGATGATCGTGGGGTGCTTTCCTTAAGTGGCTGAAAGTTTTTATGTTCACAAACACAATACACTCACTTGGAAGCAAAACATTAATAGTCCAACTCGACTTCGTGTCTCATAGCTCAAGTTCACAATATCTAAATTCTTTTAACGTTTAGGCCCAAAGTTGCGAATTGTCTCACGAACTCTATACATGGAGTACAAGCAAGACTTGCAACCTTCGAACCCTTTAAATCAGTTCCGTAAGGAAGGAAGAGCAACCATTAAACTTGGAACTTAAAAATGTCGATCAAAATAGGTTTAGAATATGTTTTTCCTTCCATTAGCGAGCATTAAAACAAACATGGATTTAAGAGATCCTGTATGAAATTAAGATTACTTTCATCATGTCAATGGCATTTTTAAGTCATCGAAGGAAAGAAAAAGGATTTATGCTTCATTCAGTACATCATTTTCGATCGATGTTTGTAAATAAAGAGAAGTACAAAAAAATAAAGTCAGAAACATTCTTGAGAATTAGCTAAATGTATTCGTAAAGCAACTACATAAAGCACGAAACAAGAGCACAGTGAATAATAATGACACATATTACCTCAACACTTTGAAGAATTCGTTATGCTGACATTGTCAAGTGAGCTAGACAAATCTCCTTCAGTCTCCACGCAATATGTGGCAGCCTTTTCCTTTTTTCTCTCAGTTCTCTCTTACTGAATTGAGAATCAACGATTACAAATGTCTTTTCTTCCACGCAGAGTAATCAAGGAATTTTCTCCTCTTCCAGTTCAGCAAAAGCTCAGCTTTCAGATCATTGTTAACTCGAACAAATGCAGCTTCTCTCGCCTTGAGTTCATGATTGTTGAGGATCATGGGTGCTCAACCAAAATGTTTATTCTTCAACACAAGAACCACTTTTGAATGCCCTGTTCAGTAGTTATGATTCTGCAAACCACACGATCATACTCGCTAGCGATGATTTCTGTGCTCAGTGTCTGGCTTTTATGTCCATTGATGGAACAATAGCGTCATCTCATATAGTGCAAACTCATCACCACACCACAAATCATTCCTCACAACACTATCATGCCTCGAACTGCGCTAGGGGAGTAGGTTCGCTTATGCAGTTGGAAGATTCGAGGAAGGAATGCTCATCTTCGAGCGCCTTGCATTGCAGATCAGCGGCAGACAATATATCAGGAGATTTGTATGATCTGTTGTCGGTGTGTTTTTTGTCTACCTCTTCCTTTCCTTCGTTTCCTGTGCTGAGGATTTCACACACAGCAGACACGCCAGATCATTGAATAAGATCATTGAATAAGCAACTGGGAATTGGAAATCTCCTAGCGAAGATCATGCCTATTTTTTTTTTGTTTCAATCTATAGCAGTCAGTTACGTTAGAAATCAAATTCAAAGCAGCGTACATTATTTTGATTATTAAAAGAAATATGTAGAGGACCAGCTTTCCGCATATTACAAGCAACAATAGATGCAAGTTGATGCACCATCACTTCATCTATCATCATTCCGAAGATATACTCAATGGACAAACATCTTCAATTCACAATCCATGATGAGAAAATTACAAAAATCTACAAACCCATCTACTCTGGATCATCGCTTGCAAGTCTGCTGTGACAACGAGATGTATTAGCATGCACAAATGGCTCACATATTGCACTTAAGCGCATGAGCCACCAACTATAGCTTTGAGAACCTGTCTGCTATTTGCACAGGAATCAAGTGAATTCCGCAAACAAAGGATGAATCAACACAATGAACTGAAGCCTTCATCATCAACATCTACTGGTTTCCGAAAATCCTAGCATTCAACAACTCTGAAATCGAATTTTAATCTCTGCTGTCGCTTGTTCAACGCCCATCACTTCTAAACTTCTGCAAAATCGCTTCACAGGCTTGATGAAATTGATTGCTGAAGTTTCAAACTCTCTGTTCTCTGTACCTTCTCTTCACATCAACTCCAACAGCTTCCTCTTCTATGCGCGACTTCAGCCGGTTATTCAAGCTAAAGCAGCCCGCAATAATCTCTGACAAGCTTCACCCCCAGATATATAATTCCGATCTTTCTCCTTTCGTCAACTACCGGTCCTCAATCTCTCCCCGTAGCGAATGAGTCTTCTGTTCCTTAACTATTATGCAATTCCTATTCCAAAAACTCTATCCTGCATGTATCCCCTTAGGTAGCCCCTCCTTTTCATGCACGCCGGTGGAGCCTCTGGAAACCGATATCTGAATTGACTGAAAAACTTGCTTCCATCCAAAAGGAAAAATCATCCGCGCTCCCCCCCGACGATTCCCTCTTTCTCCTCTCCACCAAAATATATGCATGCCTATAAAGCCTCCTCTTTCTCTCGCATGCGTTGGTCCCTTCGACCTGCCAAAAAAAGAAAGAGTGCACCCCCCCACTCCCAAAACACATATCCACCTCGCTTTATTGTTGTGTTTCAAATGTTATATTTACATGCGACTTATGTGCATTTACATACATGCAAAAGTGTGTTCACACGCACATTTACACATGGTTAATTTGACTTCGCGCACATATTCCCATGTAAATATGTATACAATACATACTCACAATCATATATATTTCAAGCACACATACATGAACATACATTTATGCACATGCATATCTATCTATGCACATTTATGATTCTCGTGAATTCAAACTAAACATTTATTTTCAGGTTCAAGTGATCATTCAAGGAGTGAATCAACGATTACTTGCCTTCGATGAAGACAAACTCAACTGAAATATACCACACGTAAATATACAATTGAGAATTCCTTCACGGACGATTTGGTTGCTTTCATCTTGTTTGTGGTCCTCCTCTTTGGATCTTGACCACAACGTTGTGCTTTACCTTGTAAACCCAGTTGTAGCGTGTGGGTTTCTTTCCTCGTGGCAATGGAACATGCTTCCATGTTGTGTTTCGATAAAGTGCAGACATCTCCTCATCCATAGCTTTTTTCCAATCTGCATTTGAATTTCATTTTCAAAACAAGAAGGCTCAACATTACCTTGCTCATGTATGCACAATGATGAGCCATGTAACTGTCATATGTCAATCATTGCATCAAATTCTACATCCTCCTAGATCTTCTTGGTCTTGGGTCACTTCTTCTTGTATCATCTATGTGTTCCTTTCTTAGTCCTAGATTCTTCATAGAGGGAAGTGCAAGTTCCTCATCAAGGCTCTTTTTTGAACTCTTTAAACCTCCCTCAATGTCTTCAAAACCTTTATATGTTTAATTGCCAAGAGAAAGCTTTTCTTTACGTTTCTTGGATGTATTTAATGAAATTGGTGGACTCAAATTTCCACAAAATCTTCCACTCCATGGGTTTGAGTTGTAACTATTGCTTGGTGATGCATCTATTCCACTCAAAACTTTAGATTTTGCACTTGTTTTATGAGCATTTCTTTGTCATTTGGTCCACGAGTAAGTCCATCTTTGGCATCAGCATAAAAACTTGACATTTCATCAAACGCAACATCTCTATTTACCTTCACCTGTTGTGTGACTAGATTTTAACATTTATATCCCTTTTGCTCAAGGGAGTACCCAGTGAAGATACACTTTTGTCCTTTTGGATCAAGCTTCCTCCTCAACTCGTCTCAAATATGCACATATAAAATAGAGTAAAAAACTTTCATATGTGATAAGTTTGGCTTTTTACCTATGGACTTCTCTTTATGTGTAGCTTGATGTATAGTAGAAGTCATAATTCTATTCATGATGTATACAATAATTTGCACAACTTTTGCCCAATAAAAATGAGGCATATTCTTCTCAGCCATCAAGACTCTTGCTTCTGCAATATGCCTATTCTTGTGTATCGCAACACCATTCTGTTGTGGTTTGTATCTACATGAAAATTAACATCGATTTCCATGACTTTTAAGAAAGTTGTTGAACTCATTTGACATGTATTCACCTCCTCCATCAGACCTTAATGTCAAAGTTTACTTTCTTGTCTGATTTTCCACCATATCCTTATGTTTTTGGAAGTCATTCAACACCTCACTCTTCTCTTTCATGAAATATACCCATACTTTCTGTGTATGGTCATCAATGAAAGTAACATAAAACCTGAAACCACCCATAGATGTGGTCTTTGCAAGATCCCAAACATTTGTATGTACTTTTTCTAGCACATGCTTACTAACATGCTTGTCATGTGAAAATGATGTTCTTGATTGTTACCAAATTGACAGGTTGCACATACCTTTTGCATCTCTACAACCTTGAAATTTGGTAGTCCATTGACAATCTCCTTTCAATACATCAATTTTAGTCTTTGCAAGTTTGCATGTCCCATTTGTTTATGCCAAATCTCGATATAAACAATAACTTCTACACCCTTTGCAAATCTCGATATCAACAATAATTCCTGCACCCTTTGCAAAAATTTCTCAAATGTTGACATTTAAGGTGAACATCCTTCCCACTTTGATTCCATTGGAAATCACTCTTCCATCTTGTTTGTACTCTTCTATGTATAACCCATCAACATTGAACTTAACTTTTAATCCCTAGTCAACCACTTGACTAGTCGAAGCGAGATTCTTTGGTATAATTAGAACATAAAGTACATCAACAAGATGTTTTACCTTCCCATCCTCGATAGAGAATGCTATGTTTCATATATGCTCGATATCAAGTGATGTGTTATCACCTCTTTCAACATATCTAGGAACTGGTAATATTTGCAAACTACTAAACCTGTCTACTCGTCATGTGATTTGAAGCACCAAAATCAACATATAAGACATTACCATTCGATTTTGAATCATTAGCAAACATCCTATTCATCATGTGATGTTGAACCATAAACACCTTCTCAAAATCATATACACTTGTGGATGCATAACTTTTTTATTGACTTTTGGTATTTTGATTTGTCAACCTGCAATCACGTTCAAGCTATCTTTGTCTACCACAATTCCAACATCCTTTACTATCATTACCTGCATCATTTCTTTGGAAATTTTTGTGGTCTCTTTAGCTCCCCTGCCTGGAAAGTGTCCTATACCTCCTGTATGACCTTGGTCTTGGTTACTTTTTCCTCTTTCACTTCAAAAACCCCTATCCCTAACCCTTTGTCTCCTAGAGTAGAATACCTACTCAAAACTAGGTTTTCCTTGGGAATTTGAGTCCTCACCAAGATTCTTTTCTTCAAAGTCGCTCCTTGCATCACTAAGTTCGATTCATGTAGGACTTCCACTATTCCATGATCAACTTTTAATTGAATTCCTTGGTCCACTAAGGACTATGTCTTTTGTTTCTTCAATTGAAGTCTTCCTTTACTCATCTTCATTTGTCTGCATACATACATTTAAAGAATATCAAGTTACAAGCTCACCAAATTTGACATACCTTGATACCTTTAGAGCCTTTTTTGTGGCATTATAACATCAATATCCCTTTTTTTCACTTGCATACCCTATAAACAAAACCCTTTCTGATCCACCATCAAGTTTCCTCCTTAAATCACTTGGAATCAACACATAACAAGTACATCCAAACACTCTAAGGTGTTTTACATCTGGCTTTCTATTTTACCAAGATTAATATGGTTTTCTATCATGTATACCTGATGTGGGAGCCCTATTCATGATGTATATTGCAGTCGTTGCTACATCAACCGAATAGCAATTAGGAACCATTTCGTTCATCATAGCCATAGCACATTATGAAATCTACCTGTTCTTCCTTTTTCCTACACAATTTTGTAGTGTTGTGTAGTTACCTATGATTTTTCTCTTCATTCAATTTGAATTCAAGAAATCAAATAGTTCATAGGAGACATATTCTCCACCCCCATGTGACGTTAAACATTATTTGATATATTTTTCACATTCCTTCTCTACAATTGCTTTGAACCTCTAAAGTAGTAAACAAAATTAGACTTATGATTCATAGAACTAAACCAAGTCATCCTCCTAAAATAATCAATGAAATATCTATTACCTTCAATTGAGTTCTCCTTTGTTGGCCCCAAAAATGTTTTACGAAGTAGGTCAAGTGGATGATAGCTCACATCATTGCTTTCCTTGAAGGTTAACCTAACCATCTTACCCAATTCAGAAGCTTCAGACTACCTCTTGAGATTGTGATTATAAAGACTTGGTAACCATAGCACTAACATCTTCCTTTCCATGTCTTTCAATCTCCTAGTATTGACATGTCCATACCTTTTGGGAAATAGATAGAATTTCTGTACCCTTCTACTTCCATATGTGAAGGAGGTAGTGTGGTTGTTGAAATTTAGATTCACATCTAATGTGAATAGCCTTTCCTCCTTTCAGCCTTTGGCTATCAATCTATACCCTTCCTTAGGGTTTTTCACAAACAATCCCTTCTGATTGAATTTTACCTACAATCCTTTCTCAACCACTTGACCCATAGAAACAAGATCTTTGTGATTTTGGGGACATGAAGAAAATCTTGCAAGAACTTAGTCTTGTGCGAGCCATCCACTATAACATCACATATGTGTGTAATAGCATAGTGGCTATCATCACCTGTCTCCACCTTCCCTTTGGTTAATGGCACCTGCAAGTTAGAAAGTAAATCCTTGTTGCAACACATGCGATTGTTGCACACTATCAATGTACCATGTGTTTGATCCTTGTGTCTTGTAGTAACTCATATACATCAAATGTACAATACTTTCATTCTCATTCATAATAGATGCATCGTTACCTTTTCCTTTATGTGATGACTTGGTCTTCTCCCTTAGCAATCTCTTGCAAAGTGGCCATACTTTCCACATATAAAGCATCCTTCTAAGTTGTTGATTTCTTGATTGTAGTTTTAACGTCCTCCTCTTCCTCTAAACTAATTTCTCGTTCATGTTGATGACGAGATCTTGTTTTATTGGTCTTGATCATGATCACCATTTGATCTTTTTCTTTTCCTTCCTAGACATCTGCCTTAATCTCTTCCTCTACCTCTTCCTTTGTCTACATAAAACACTTAAGGTTCACTGTCCTTTGCCTCTTCAAGGCCACCAATCCCTTAAAATTTGGAGGAGTATCTTTGATATATACAAAAGTTTTAAAAGCCTTCAACTTTCCATGGTTCTTAAACCCATTAAAAGTGTATGCAACTAGGCCATCATCATCTATGTCACACCCTATGGATCCCAATGCATCACTTACTTCTTTGATTTTCAAAAAAGGATCATTGAAATAGCTACTAGGTATTTTCCTCAACTTACTGAGTTCATTACTCAATTGAATCTTCCTACCTTTGTTTGAAGTGGAGTATAGTCTTTCTAGGTTTTCCCATACTTTCAAAGAAGTATCTTAATCTTGTATATGCCCTATCATTGTGTAGAGGAGGTACAGGGGTACCCTCTTTTTGGAATGTCAAGTTGTATACACTTTCAATACTCCATCTACTCCAGGGAGGTTCTACTTAGGGAAGTATACCCTATAACATTCCTATGTGTAGGTACATTTATTGAAAATAGAGACACTAACAAAAGAAAACTGTACAGTCATGGAGAAAGGAATAATGAAAAGTACAAGTAAGAGAGAGGACCCAACTCTTAGCTCCAAAAAGGATTACAAAGGATAAAAAATGCTCCAAATGCTAATATAGTGAGCTAGAATGCCATTCCAGAAAGTGGATATAATCAACACAAGTACTAATCAGGAAAAAAAGCTCTATAAGAATGAAGCCCCTATCTTCAGAAGGAATACAAGAGACTCACACAAAAGACAGTCTCCAAGCCACTGAATCAATCTATAATGCTGATAGCCAATTCCACTAGGAGGTCCACGCTCTCTATCTTCACCATAGAGTGACCCCTAACAATGCACTTGTAGCACTAGAGTGCAGAGTGGTCAAGTGAATGGTGTCAGATAATACCACCACTAAAATATGCCCATTGTGGTCAAAGGAAAAGATCTAAGATGTGCTCAGTGTGTGTGTGACACCTACTTTTATAGACTCCAAGAGGCCAACAGGGCCTTGTCGAATCCCAATGTTCACTAAATATGCACCAAAGTGATTGCGCAAAAATGGAGGGGTAGGCCAAATATGGCACTAGTAGCCAACCTTAATCAAATGCTGAAATTAGCTTCTCAATTATAGCTTCTGACAATATTCATTGCTTCCATTCCTTTTGAAAATTCATAGAAATGATGGAGCCTATCAATATGTAGTAATCGTGTATTGGAGGTAGACGGAGGAGTGTTTCTAATGGTTTTCGCCATTTAGGTGATATATTGAAGGTCTTAGGCCCTACTATTCCAAGGTAGAAAATCTCTAATCATCCTGATTATACCTCTCCCACATCCATCCGAGTCCTTGACTAGAGTGAAAGATCATGGTGTACCCACAATCCATTTGAGGTACCCAAGCACGTTTCATTCCTCCATTTGGAAGTTTCTCTAGCTACATCATTCCAATTTTCATTGTCATTTTGCTACTTCAGCTTGTTAGTTAATTTCTTGTAGCTTTCTTTTAGCTACTAGTAGTCTTTCATCTAACTCTGGAGCCTTATGAGAAGATTTTGAAGTGTGAGTAATATCACTCCCCTTTGATAGGTAATTGTCATGATCCTTCTTAGCATGTCCATTTGAAGCTCCAATATTATTCACCTCTCCTCCTCTCAGAATAGACTCCTTTTTCTTCCGTGAATAATCACTACAACATATGAGGGGCATACCGACACTACCTATACCTATGGTCATGCTCGGCGTCGGTATAAAGCTTGGAAAAATGTAATTCAGCATACCGATGGTCACTTGACCATTGGTATGACCACTTAAAATGGATCGTCAGGATGTTTTGTGACCGTCGGTATGGGCATCAATATAAGTATCAGTATGGGCATCTGTATGAGTGCCGTTAATTTCCACTAAACTACCGACGCCTATACCGATGCCCATATTGAGGCCGTGTTTTAAACATATCGGGAACCTGAGAGCAAAAATCAACATTTTGTGCATCTTTTACACTGAGTACTACTTGCTTCTGTCAAACTTGCATGTGCCAACTAAATTGTGACCTGCATTGTCTTGTGCACAAACACACACAAATCTCTCTCTCTATGCACACACACTCTCTCTCTAGATCTTGCATCTTGGAAAGTGGTTCCCGTACTCTTACCCTTTTTCTTTCTCTATGCATTATGTTTTATAATTTTTCTTCTCTTTGATTTTGCAGAAGTTTTTTGGCATCGATTAATTGGAACTCAATGAGAGATGACATACATTATGCTTTCATGACAACGATCCAAAAGAGGGACATAGCTGTAAGTGATTGTTTTATTCTCTATTGATAGAGCGATAGATAGAGAGAGAGAGATAGAGAGAGAGAGAGATAAAGAGAGATAAAGGCAGATGAAAGAGAGGAAGATAGAGATAGAAATAAAGAGAGTTGAAAGAGAGAAAGATAGAGAGAGATAAAGAGAGATAAAAAAGATAAAGATAGAGAGAGAGAGATAAAGAGAGAGCGATAAAGAGAGAGAGATATACAAATACATACACACACACATACACACATGCATATATACACACATCCATACACATACATATGCATACATACATACACACACATGCATGCATACATGCACACACGTGTACACACATGCATACATACACACACACATGTACACACATGCATACATACACACACACATATACACACATGCATACATACACACACATACACACACATATACACACACATACATACACACACATATACACACACAAGGACATGTACACACATGCATAGATACACACACACATGCATACACACACATGTACACACATGCATACATACACATACACACATATGTATACACATACATATGCATACATAGAGACATATACACATGCATGCATACATAGGAACACATGTACACACATGCATACATGCACACACATATACACACATGCATACATACACACATATACACACACATACATACACACACATATACAGACATGCATACATACACACACATACACATATATAGACATGCATAAACACACACACACATACATACCCACACACATACATACCCACACACATGCATACATACACACACATGTACACACATGCATGCACACACATATACACACATGCATGCATACATACACACACACACACCTGTTCACACATGCATACATACACACACGGACACACATGCACACACATGCACACACATGTATACATACACACACATGCATACATACACACACATGCATACATACACACACATATAAACACATGCATACATACACACACATATACAAACACACATACATACATACACACACATATACACACATGCATACATACACACACATACATACACACACATATACAACCATGCATACATATGCACACATACACATAAACACACGTGCATACATACACACACATCTACACACATGCATACATACACACACACATGTACACACACGCATACATACACACACACATACACACAAATGCACTCATATACACAAATGCATACATATACATATGAATATGTACAAACACACATATACACACATGCAAATTAAATATATAAAAATAGGATTAGGGTTTTTGATATATATATATATATATATATATATATATATATATATATATATATATATATATATATATATATATATATATATATATATATATATATATATATATATATATATATATATATATATATATATAATAGCATTAGGATTTTAGGGTTTTTAGGCTTTTTATGATATATAGAAAATAGGCCTTTAGGATTTTTAATATATGTAAGAAATATGATTTTAGGATTTTAACATATTACAAACACACACACACTCACATATATACATAATTAAATATATAAAAAATAGATCTTTAGTATATATATAAAAATATAGGTCTTTAGTATAGATAAATGCACACATGCATACACACACACACACACTCATATATATATATATATATATATATATATATATATATATATATATATATATATATATATATATATATATATATATATATATATATATATATATATATATATATGTATGTATGTATGTATGTATGTATATAGGATTTTAGGGTTTTTTTATCAAATTAAATATAAGAAAATAGGACTAAATATATAAGGCAATGAAGTTTTGCATCGTTAACTCTGAGCCATGCAAAAGTGGTTAGAAAAGTATGAGCTTGCGAAGGAGACAAACGTAAAGCAAAGAGATCAGTTTTGAAAGAATCTTTTTTCTCAATTTTTGCCCCTTCCAGAAGGTCTTCAACCTCCTCTACCCTTTCCAATGAGCAAATGGCTAGATACAACGAGTTCACAAGCAAATGCAATGGGTGAAGATATCTCTGAAGAAGAAGAACTCGCAAAGGAATGTGATTGGGAGTATTCTAAATACGATGCACTATGGTCTCATGGATGACATTTTTGACTCGCATGAATCGATAAAAATAGATCTACTTTTGATAGTGGGGTGATGGTGAACTTTTTGCAAAAAAGTAGAGCAAGTGCAAGAGAAAATATTGCTCAAGAAGGCTAGATAGATTATTATGGAGTGATTCAAGATATCTTAAAGCTGTCCTTTAGGAAGTTTGATTACTTTGTTGTGTATGTGAAATGGTTCAAAGTAGTCACCTCTTGAAGAAACACAACAGTGAGGTAGGATAAAAGCGGTATGTTTCAAGTCGACTGCACAAAATTATGGACGGATGAAAGAGATACAGTTCTACTTCCCGGACACTATGATCAAGTTGTTTTTATACTAGATTCGAAGGAACTAGAGTGGCTATTTGTTTCACAAGTCTCCTGTTGTAGTAGAAAAATTTGTGAGAACATAGATGTATAAGAAAGTTCATTTGTAGTCGACTATGAGATTCATTCGATAGTCGAGGAGGAAGAGATCATTGTCGGAGAAGAAGAGGTACATGAAGAGGAGGAGATACACGATGAAGCAATAGATGATGATCAAGAGGAAGCTCACATAACAAGAGATTTAGAAGTCATCAATATAGAGATAGATATTCTCCATGCATCAAATCTCTAAGAGGATGCTAGAATAGAGGAGTTTTCAATCAAACACTTGTACGTACTAATTTTTGTTTATTTTTTTGCTATGTTCTTTTGTACACTACCATTACTCTATATTACCTTTATTATCATATACTACTTATTTGAGTTCTTTTGCTATAGAGCACGATGGGATACAATACTTCAATCACTCCACATTTCATGATAGAGGAGCAATGATTAGAGTTCATATCTCAGGTACCTCCCGCATATATGGCCGCTGCATCACAGTACTGGATCGCTTGTGGTAGCAGTCCCCCGACCTCACTCCTTGCAGCCTCACTCTTGCCGGCCTCACTCCTGCTGGCTTCACTCCCACCGGAGTCACTCCTGCCAGTGTCACTCCTGTTGGTGTAAATTACAAGCCTACACATTTGGCTCAAAGGATGCATTGAAGTTTATACATACATGAAGAAGCATAGGAACATATGCTAGTGGTTAATTACCACTTTATCTCATTGTAAAAGTCAAATTGACATGGAATCTCTTGTAATCACCTACCAAAAGGATTTGTGGAAAATTAGTTGTTTGATTGAAAGAATATCTCCAAGCATTTAGGAGCTTGATCATAGGGAGCCAAAAGTTTGAATTTGAATTTAAAGTTTTACTCATTCCTTATAAAAATGGACATGAAAAGTTGCGGAAAAGAGAGAGCACTCCCGAGCCTATCATTACTGATTTTTGAGTGTGTGTGAGGTCTACACTCTAGCCCACACCTCTCTACACCATTTGGCAATGATATTCATGCCAATGGAGTTGTATACAAATGTTCATTAATACATACATTCACATTGTCCATCTTTGAGTTCTCTGTTAGTCTTCTCAAAAGTCTATCAACTTGTCAAGGGCATATCTCGGCCAAATCCTCACCACATTCAGTGATTCAAAGCTTGTTGGATTCAGTTAGAAGTAATCTACATGCTATCAAAGTTTGAAGATATTCTATTCAGCCATTGTGAAGAAATCTGCGTCGAGGTGATCTCTGGTCATTTTCTGCTACAGTCCTAAAAAGTCAGGGGTATAACTCAACTTGTTAAATTGATTTCTCTTAGCATAATTTATTATTTTACATCATTCCACTTGGAATAGGTATCTTACTAAGCTAATTAGATACCCCTAAAAGTAAGTTTTCCAATTCCTACTGTGCAGGTCATACTAAGCAAAATACTCAGTAGGTATCAAGACATAAATAGAAGGTTTTCTTGAGTTTGTGACTTCCAAAGTTATCTGTTTTGATTCAATCATTACAGACATCATTTCCAAAGTACATAGGACATTTTATGGTATCATTGGAAAGCTAAGGAGGTCTAGGTATCAACTCTAAAGCAAAAGAGGGTTGGTACAAAGCAGGCTTAGCAGTACCTACTCAGTCTCTTGGTGCATCCATCCATCTTTCCCAACAGTGGTATCAGAGCAAACTAAGGTAAAATGGGAGATGGTTTTCCTTCATTCATTGATAAATTGGACAGGAACAACTATCAAGCATGGTCTCTAAGGATGAAGACCTACCTACAAGGAAGGAGTCTCTATGGATACATCTCAGGAGATGAGGATTTGCCCTCATTCAAAACAAGAGTATTACCAACCAAGGAAGCACATGAAAGACTCAACACATGGTGTGCTAAGGATGCATTGGCAAGGTCTTATTTACTCAACTCTATATCTGATTTTATTTTGCCACATATTAGAAATTGTAAGACATCCCAAGAGACTTGGGAAACCTTTTCATCATATTTTTCCTCCAACACAAGGGCTAGGAAAAATCAATTGTGGATTGAATTCACAACATTAAGGAAGCAACCTAAGCAAGTTGTTTCAGAATTTGCGACCAAGATTAAAGATGTAGCAGATCAGTTAGCAAGCATAGGAGAAGAGATTGAAGAAGAAAAGATTGTAAGGCAAGTGATCAATGGGATCAAGGCTGATGACAAATGAGTAAGCTTCACCATAGCTATGGATCTTTACATGGACATGCACACTCTAGATCTTACAACTCTCATGGGACAATTATTTACTCATGAAGCAAAGCTCAACAAAAATGGAGATACATCCAAAGGTAATAACTCTTCTGCCCTATATACTGATAAGAAGTCTAAAGATAAAGGCAAAAGCAAGAAGGTGGAAGATGAAGGTTCTACCTCCCAAGCCAACTATGCAGGGAGAGGTAGATCATCAAGAGGAAGAGGCAGAGGAGGTAAGCCAGGTAGGGGGAGATCTTATAACTCCTCACCATGCAACATTTGTGGTCTATCAAATCATACTATAGATGAGTGTTTCAAGAATTACAAAAATCAGAGAGGAAGAGGATATCAAAGAGGTGGCTACTCACAGTTAAGAGGTAGATTCAACCATCACCAAGGCTACAACAATAACTACAACAACAACTACAACAACAACTACAACAATAATTACAATGGCAACTACCAAGGAGGATTCAAATCCAGGAAGGATTACAACAACTACATAGAGGAGCAGGATGACTCTCTTCTAATCATGAACATGACTTCAAAATTAGGTACAAATGATGAACACCTATTCTACATTGACTGAGGATGCTCAATTCATGTGGCTGGCAATGTAGCATTACTCTCTGATCTTGAGGAACCAAAAGGTAAGCATCAAGTCCAAACAGGTGATGACACAAAGCATTCTGTAGTTAAAGTTGGAAATGTTAAGACTTGTGATGGAAATCAGAATTTGTTGAGCAGGGTACTCTATGTACCAACCATTACCAAAAATTTGATGAGTGTTGGTCAGATTGTGGAGAAAGGTTTGCAGGTCAGATTCAACCAATATGGAGCATATGTGGAGGATCCAAGACATGGGTTCAAGAGGATTGCTAAAGGAGAAAAATTAGGTAGACTTTTCACTTTTGAGTTGGAAGATACAAAGAATATTGCACTCTACAGTTATAAAGATAAAAAACTTTCAGAGCTTGAGATTTGGCACAAAAGGTTAGGGCACATAGGAGAAAGAACCCTGAAACAAATGTGCAGGGACCAATGTGTGCTTGGGATACCTAATGTATCCACACAACATATGATTTATAAGTGTCGTGCTTGTCAATTTGGGAAGTCTCACAGGTTACCCTTCTCAAGAAAAGGATACATGCATGAAGACTACCTAGAGCTTGTCCACACAGATGTATGGGGACCAAGCAAAGACCCCTCAGTCTTAGGTTCAAGGTACTATGTATCTTTCATTGATGATTATAGCAGATGGACTGCATTGTACTTTATGAGGCACAAGGATGAGGTATTTAATTGCTTTAAAAAATATCTTGCATTAGTTGAAAACTAGACAGGAAGGAATTTGAAGAGGCTAAGGTCAGATGGAGGAGGTGAGTACTTCTCCAATGGATTTGAAAACTTCTTGCAGGACATAGGGCCCATCAAAAGAGAGATAACCACAAGGTATTCTCTTGAACAGAATGGGGTAGCTAAGAGAAGAAATAGATTAATTGTTGAGACAGCTAGATCTATGCTTAATGAGAAAAGGTTACCTAACTATCTATGGGTAGAGAGTGTTTCCACTGCCACTTACCTCATAAACAGGTTACCATCTAAGTCTCTTGATGGCATGAAACCCTATGAAGCATGGCATGGTAAGAGACCCTCACTTGACAATAAATATTTGGATGTGTAGCATATGTACACATTCCCTCTCAGATAAGAGGTAAGCTAGACCCAAGTCTGAAAAATGCATCTTTATTGGGTATGATTTAAATAAAAAAGGTTACAGGTTTTATAATCCCATCAATAAGGGATTCATGGTAAGCAGAGATGTTGTCTTTGATGAAAATGATTCTTGGTATGAGAATGAATGCAGGAAGGTCAAGTTACCCTATGATTTGGAAGAGGAATTTCCAATTCTTACAAAGGAGGAACCTACTCAGAATGAAGCCTCAAGTTCAGATCATGAAGATACTATCCACCTTGAAGAATTCAAAGCATGGAAGTCCAAAGGCAAAATGAAGATGAAGAAGCTTGAAGACATACCTGAATCTTCAACTCAACCATTTAGAAGATCACAAAGAGAAAGCAAGAAACCTATCAGATATAGGTATGATACATCTCTTGTTACTAAACATTCTGTTTATCTTGCCAAAGATTTGTCAAATGAAGAACCAGGGTCTTATGAAGAAGCAAAAACCAAATCAGAATGGAAAGAAGCTATGGATGAGGAGATTGAAGCACTCAAGGAGAGTGACACATGGGAGTTAGTACCTAAGAAGGACTCAATGAAGGTAATAGGATCCAGATGGATCTATAAGCTTAAAAGAAATTTTGATGGCACAATTAATAGGTACAAAGCCAGATTGGTAGCCAAGGGTTTTGCACAAACCCAAGGCATTGACTATGAGGAGACATTCTCACCTGTGGCCAAGATGCCAACCATCAGAGTGTTGGTAAGTATGGCTACATCAAAAAATTGGAATATGTACCAATTGGATGTCAAGAATGCTTTATTGAATGGATGGATTTCAGAGGAGGTATATATTTCACAACCTCCTGGCTATGAGGACCCTAAGAAGGTAACATATGTTTGCAAATTAAAGAAGGCTTTATATGGATTGAAGCAGGCACCTAGGGCATGGAATTACAGGTTAGCTACATATCTCCAAGACCAAGGATTTGTCATGAGCAAGGCAGATACTTCTCTGTTCATCAAGAGAAGTAATTCAGAGGTAATATACCTTTGTGTTTATGTTGATGACATCATCATTACAAGAAATGATGTCAATGGAACCAGATATATCAAAAGTCAAATGATGAAGGAGTTCAAGATCAATGATCTTGGTCTATTGAAATATGTTTTGGGACTTGAATTAGTCTACACTAATTCAGGGATATATATTACTCAGAAAAAGTATATTCAAGACATGTTGAAGAAGTTTCACTTGCAGGATGCCAAAGTAGCAAGCACTCCAATGGAGGTAAACGTAAAGCTAAGTGCCCATGAAGGTGATGAAGTCAAAGACATTAGAGGTTATCAAAGTATGGTGGGTAGTTTGAACTATGCTACCTTAAGAAGGATAGATATTGCATATGGAGTTAGTGTGCTAAGTCAATTCATGTACAAGCCAAGGATACCTCACTTAGAGGCTGCCAAGAGAATTCAAAAGTATCTCAAGGGTACACAAAACCATGGTTTGTATTTCCCTTACACTTCAAATATTGATATCAAAATTTATTCAGATGCAGATTGGGCAAGATGCAAGGATGATAGGAGGAGCACTTATGGATATATTTCTTTTGCAGGTGACAAACCAATTTCATGGTCTTCAAAGAAGCAACCTACTCTTGCTTTGTCTTCTAGAGAGGCAGAGTATAGAGGACTAGCTAATGCCACACAAGAAGCAATATGGATTAAGCTTTTGTATACAGAATTGGGTTTATTCACTAGGTCTCCAATAATCTTTGGAGATAATACAAGTTCTCTTCACCTTGCAACTAATCCTATTTATCATACTAGGATCAAACATATAGAGGTCCATTACCATTATGTGAGAGAAAAGTTGATAAGCAAAGACATTCAACTAACCTATGTTTCAACCAACATGCAATGTGCACATTTGTTGACTAAAGCTTTGGATGGAACCAAACTTTGCAAGTTCAAATCCGTGATTGGATTGCAGGATATACTTGAAGATTGAAGATGAAGACTTAAGCCAAAATGTTTGGCTTGAGGGGGAGCTGTTGGTGTAAATTACAAGCCTACACATTTGGCTCAAAGGATGCATTGAAGTTTATGCATACATGAAGAAGCATAGGAATATATGCTAGTGGTTAATTACCACTTTATCTCATTGTAAAAGTCAAATTGACTTGGAATCTCTTGTAATCACCTACCGAAAGGATTCGTGGAAAATTAGTTGTTTGATTGAAAGAATATCTCCAAGCATTTAGGAGCTTGATCATAGGGAGCCAAAAGTTTGAATTTGAATTCAAACTTTTACTCATTCCTTATAAAAATGGACATGAAAAGTCGCAGAAAAGAGAGAGCACTCCCGAGCCTAGCATTACTGATTTTTGAATGTGTGTGAGGTCTACACTCTAGCCCACACCTCTATACACCATTTGAAAATGATATTCATGCCAATGGAGTTGTATACAAATGTTCATTAATACATACATTCACATTGTCCATCTCTGAGTTCTCTGTTAGTCTACGCAAAAGTTTGTCAACTTGTCAAGGGCATATCTCGGTCAATTCCTCACCAAATTCAGTGATTCAAAGCTTGTGGGATTCATCTTGAAGTAATCTACATGCAGCCAAAGTTTGAAGACATTCTATTCAGCCATTTTGTAGAAATCCGCGTCGAGGTGATCTCTGGTCATTTTCTGCTACATTCCTAAAAAGTCGGGGGTATAGCTTAACTTGCTAAATTGATTTCTCTTAGCATAGTTTATTATTTTACATCATTCCACTTAGAAAAGGTAGCTTACTAAGCTAATTAAAAACCCCTAAAAGGAATGTTTCCAATTCCTAATGTGCTGGTCATACTGAGCAAAATACTCAGCAGGTGTCAAGACATAAATAGAAGGTTTTCTTGAGTTTGTGACTTCCAAAGTTATCTGTTTTGATTCAATCATTACACACATCATTTCCAAAGTACATAGGACATTTTATGGTATCATTGGAAAGCTAAGGAGGTCTAGGTATCAACTTTGAAGCAAAAGAGGGCTGGTACAAAGCAGGCTTAGTAGTACCTACTCAGTCTCTTGGTGCATCCATCCATCTTTGCCAACAACTCTTGTGGGTGATGCTACTCCCACATGAGGTATGTCTCTTAGCTTTATGACTCCATCATGACCATCTTCTCAGCCATCCTCTCATGGCTCTAGTAGTAGATGTGTGTGTTCAACACCTCAGCATGATACAAGTCATGGCCCATCTCGTAGGTCGAGGTCACGCTCTAGAAGAAGAGGTTCTAGGAGTGGATCTATAGGTAGCTCTCGAGGAGGAGACTGTTGTGGAGGTAGTGCAACGGACGTTGTGTCATCCACTTCTATTCCTAGAGCGAGTACTCAGATGTAGGTATGCCATGTGGTACACCACATGGAACACCATGTACACCTTAGGGTGCTCATGACCATGATGATTCCAAGGTGTATAGTATCCATGATGGAGCTTTGGTGATGGATGCGGCCAAAATGGCCATGCATCATCATATACACTAGCTTTGCTCGATATAGTTTGGACACTCTATCATGTTCAAATGGAGTGAACAAGATAAAGATCGTAAAAATTATATCACAGAGATGATCTATTAGGAGTTTCGGCCAGTGCATGGGTATCCTCTTGTCAGTTAAGAGTGGATTCTGCACACCACATGTCGAGTTATGTCCCATCAATTATTTGAGGCTCGTGATGCTTTTAGAGCAGGCTTACCAAAGCTTTTATGGTTAGACGCTGAGGAGTGGGATATGATTTGCGACGAGCAGCAGTAGACTTCGACTGATATCGCCAACAGCGAGGTGTCGCAACCACACGTTTAGATATGGTTGGACCATCACATTTGGGTAGTGGCAGATATGACACTATGCATTATGAATTTGTAAGTACCATTTGGTTTCTTGAATTTGTTTGTGTTAAGCATGTCATGTATGTTCATCTAACGTTTTGTATATTTGTTGCAAGAGTTGGCAATGGATCATCCTCCAACACGAATGGAGGAGGCTTATGGATAGCGTCATGGATTGATTGCACTATTCGAGGAGTTAGAGGGACACGATGCGAGTGTTTCATGGGAGCATCTGCAATGAGGTGATGAATTCAAAAACTTCCTTTTTACTTGTTGTTTGTAATCTCATGTGAATTTATCTCAATTCATGAATGTTCTTTGTTGCACGGCTTCTGATAAGGATGTTTCGATCCTTCTATGCATGTGTATGACAGTGGTGTGCCACAATTTTGTATTTGGCTCATATATGGCATTGGTGCACTAGAATCTTGTATTTCTGTTATAACTTATGGAATATGTTGAACAATGCATTGTTGGAGTGTAACATGGAATATGTTGGCCAATGCATTGTAGGATTGTAACATGGAATATAACATATGGAATATGTTGAACAATGCATTGTTGGAGTGTAACATGGAATATGTTGGCCAATGCATTGTTGGATTGTAACATGGAATATGTTGAACAATGCATTGTTGGAGTGTTAAATTATTATTGAACAATGCATTGTTAGAGTGTTAATTTATTGATGTATTAATGTGTTTTTGATGTTTTTGATATAGGAGTTGAAGGTTCGTGAGGAGCGTGCAAAGCGTGAAGGACGGATATCAATAATCCGAATAATTATTATGCGTAGAAGGTTCTATTGTTAGAAACAATTAGAAAAGTAATGGTTAGAACAAGGGTCGTTGTAGACCATAGTTTCTGTTATTGAAAGCAATGGCTTTCTGTAAAAGTTACCAACTTTTAGTTTCAAGCCTGCTTTTCAAAGCCGCTCTCATGTAACCACTCTGTTTGACATAATCAAAACTCCTATAAATACATGCACTCTGTGGACTGTCAAAACATAGTGCATGGGGGGAGATTGCACCCAATACTGCGTTCTATTTTGTCTCTTGTTGCGTCTAATCTCTGTGTGTTTTCTGCATCCGTAATCTATATATGGGCGTGAGTAAGATCCTAACAACAGTGGTATGAGAGCTCTGCACACGTCAATACAGAGGGTTCTATTCTTTGTTCTCCGTTTGCGATTCCGATTCCGTCTCCGGTTCTGGTTCCTGTTTCTGTTTCTGTTTTTGTTCCAGAATGAGAACCTAGGTTTTCACCTACGTTTGCTCCTACATTTACACCTACGTTTACTCCTTCAGATTACTCCAAGGCGTCGACTAAGGTAAAGAACTTAGGCAATACATTGGCAACATTGGCACCCAAGGCTCCTTTGGTGATCGTTGGCAGCCGTTGGCTATGCGGGAGACAATTTTAATTTTGAGTGGGAATAGAGAGGTTTAGATTCCCTAAGGTAGGAGAATTTGAACCCACAACCTCCTACTTTCAAGGGAAGTACTTTTACCACTACACTCTTTCTTGGAGTTGTCACTCAAGTTCTCTCCTCTTATCTTTAACATAACTTTTAGTTTTTACTTTTGAAGGCGGCATGGTGCGACGCGACACGACGCGTCTCAGGTACATCTTCTCATGGTACACTTCAGAGGGTACACTTCCCAGGGTACACCAGGGTACATCAGGGTACATCCAGATAGGGTACTTTTCTGCTAGGGTACATTTCTTGAGGGTACATCCCGAGAGGAAAGCACTAGCGTAAGGGTCCAAGAGCACCATGGAGGATTACAGTAATTCACCTCTATCTGAGGCAACACTTGAACAACAACTAGAGCTCTTGCGGCATGAGCTTCGAGCAACTCAGAACGAAATCTGGCAACGTGATGAAGTCCTCCAAAAGATACAAAACGAGGAAGACAACCTTACGAGAGTAGTAAAAGCTATTGTTTCTGCCCAATCTGATGTTACTCATTCGAAGATTGGTACTAGAAACTACCAGTTTCTACGATTTGATGGCCGAAAGGATGGGCCTCTAGTCCTTTCTTGGTTGTCACAGTTTGATGATTTTTGTACTGATGAGATGTATGCTGAAAGTGAAAAAGTTAAATTTGCCACTAACTATTTAGTAAGTAAAGCTCAAGTCTGGTGGAATGTCCTGTGACATAGTACTGAGAGTCCAATAACGTGGAAGGCTTTCGAGGAAAAAGTGAAGGATTCTTTTCTTCCTCCTCAATACCATTTGCATGTTCGACGTGCATGGACGACCCTTACATGGAAGGAGGGTGATATGGTTACCACCTACACAAACCGGTTCTGGCAAAATTTACTACTTGTTCGAATGCTTGAAGATGTATCAAAGGATATCTTGCAGCAGAAATACGAAGATGGTTTGGAAGTGGGAATCCAAGCTAAGCTTCACACCCTATGGCCTACAACCCTCAACAAGGCTATATCTTTTCCTTATGATGCAGAAAAAGAATTCCAGTCCATAACCAAGTCACTCCGACTACAACAACCATGTCAACGACATTTTGTGTTAAACCTACATTTCCTATGAAGCATACTTTTAATGCCCCATCTTACCCTAGTTTTCCTCGTCCTCCACAATCCAATTACTCAACTCCCCCTGTTGCTTCATCTCTCCACCCAAGCAAACCACCTGCCCTTCAAACTTCAGTGGTGGATGCCCCATAGAAGCGACCAGGAATCACTTGTTGGAATTGTGGTAAACCTGGACATACAAAAATAAGGTGCAAATTGCGACCTCTTCACATGAAACCGGCTACAGCTCAATTGCATAACATGGATGTCCATAATGAAGAAATTCCTCTTGTTTGGACAGAGGAATCATTGGAGAAGGACCTAAGTACCTTGGGTAATGATATCTCTCTTCACTCTCTACTTTGCATGCAGGGTACAATAAATAACAAACTAGTTAAAATTCTACATGACGATGGTAGTTCACATGACTTCATTTCACATTTATTAGTACATGAACTTAAATTACAAACGTTTCCTTCCTTGTATAAAGTGAAAGCTGCATTTCAAGGTAGTTGTTATAATGTAACACGAGAAGTGCAAGATGTTACGATTAGCATAGGCCCATATGTTGATTCACGACCATTTTTAATTGCACCTTTGCAATCTTATGATGTTATAATAGGTATGCCTTTTTGTCACCATTATAACCCACGTATTGACTATCATACGCATACCTTTAACTTTGAATTCAAAGGTCAAATCATTACTTTGTCTGCACGGCATGATTTCCAGTCATTTCCATTGATTAGTCATACTTAAGTAAAGCGTGCAATTAGGAAAGGATTCAACTCATGCATTGTTTTTGTCAATGTCATCAATGATTATAATCGTAAACTTCCTGATGCATATAAACCTTTCATGAGTACTTATAAGGATTGTTTTATGTCTGATTATCCCTTTGAACTACCAGCATCTCGAGGATCCTTTGACCATAGCATTGACTTAGTCCCTAGTAGTTCTCCTCCTCATAAATCACCTTATAGACATGGCCCACTACATCAAAAGGAAATAGAAAACCAAGTAAAAGACCTGCTACAGAAAGGACTTATAATGCCTAGTTCCTCCCCATTCGGAGCACCAGTTCTCTTAGTAGAGAAGAAGAATAAAACTTATCGAATGTGCATTGATTATAGAGCCCTTAACAAGATCACAATAAAGAATAGATACCATATTCCACGAATAGATGATCTCTTAGATAAGTTATGAGGAGCTTGTGTCTTTAGTAAAATTGATCTTAAATTGGGTTACCATCAGATTCATATGACACAAAGTGATATTTTCAAGACTGCATTTAGAACTCAAACTGGACATTATGAATTTATGGTAATGCACTTTGGACTTACTAATGCCCCTGCTACATTTGCGTGAATGATGAACAATATTTTTCTTGATTACCTAGCTTTTGTTCTTGTATTCTTTGATGCTATACTTATTCACAGTAAGAATGATAGTGAACATGAACAGCATCTTGAAACAGTTTTTCATTTGTTACGAGAGAACACACTTCATGCTAATCCTAAAAAGAGTTACTTCTTTCAACATAAGTTAGAATATTTAGGACATATTATTTCAAGTGAAGGTGTGCATGTGGATTCGAAAAAGATTAGAGTTATAGTAGAATGGCCTACACCGCAAACAGTCAATGATGTTCGTTCTTTTCTTCGCTTGGCTAGTTTCTATAGGAAGTTTGTTCGAAATTTTTCTTATTTAGCATTGCCTCTTACCTTGTTGTTGAAAAAGAAAATAAAATTTGCATGGGGACTTACCCAACAACAGTCCTTTGACAAACTGAAATGTGCACTTTCACATGCACTTGTTTTACAGTTACCTGATTTTTCACAACCATTTCATGTCGTTACTGATGCTAGTGGTTCAGGAATAGGTGTTGTTTTAATGCAAAATGACCATCCCATTGCATTTGAGAGTAGGAAGCTTAAGCCCTCACAACAGAATTATAGTACGTATGATAAGGATTTGTTAGCCATTGTGCATGCTTTGCGAATTTGGAAACACTATCTTATGGGCTCTGAGGTCATAATCAAAACCGATCAACACGCTATTAAGCATTTATTAAGTCAACCTTTAATCTCTGATAGGCATCTTAAATGGGCATTAATCATTCAAAATTTCCAACCCATGATACACTATCACCCTGGTAAAGCTAATGTTGTGGCTGATGCTCTTAGCCGTTTTCCTTCACATTCTGTTGTTTTGAATAATATTTCGGCCATCCCAATTCATTCTTTTAAAGAAATGGTTTTCACTTATGCATCTGATTTGTATTTTTCACGTGCATGGCATGACTTCAACAATGGTGCATCTTTATATACATTTCATAATGTTTTTCTCTATTTTCAATATAAATTGTGTATAACCCGAGCTTTTAAAGATTTTGTCATTAGAGAAATGCATGAACCATCTTACATGGGTCATAGAGGCATACAAAGCACCATTTCTGCTTGCAAAGATTTCTTCTTTTGGCCACACATGGAAAAAGATATTGCACATTATGTTTCTCAATGCATTGTATGTCAGCGTGTCAAACGTCATCATGGTAAAACTTTTGGATTATTAATGCCACTTTCCATTCCAAATGAGCCATCGGAACAAATTTCTATGGATTTTATCACAGGTCTTCCCATTACTCCATCACATAATGATATGATTAGGACAATAGTTGATAGGTTTAATAAATATGCATATTTCATTCCATATAGAAAAACTTTGATTGTACCTCAAACTGCAAAATTATTCATTAAATGCATTTTTTCCACATCATGGATTTCCTAAAGTAATGTTATGTGATCGTGATGTTAGATTTTGTAATCATTTTTGGGTTGCCTTATTTCAACATTTTGGTTCTAAAATAGATTTTAGTTCTGCATTTCATCCTGAAAGTAATGGACAAAGTGAGGCTACAAACAGTACTATTCTTGATTTATTGCATTGTTATTCATTAGATAATCATAATAACTGGGATGAAAAGTTGCCATTACTTCAATTTGCTTACAATAACACTGCACACACCACTAGTGGTCGTGCACCTTTTGAAATTGTTTTTCGTAAAAAGTAACAGCTCCATGAACATTTCCATGCATGTGTTTTTACATGGCACATGCCTATTTTTTTTATTCAGTGATGAAACATGTGACTGGCCATCCATGTTTATTATTTTATCAACTGAGGTCAGTTGCTTTTTCAACTGAGGGGCATGTTATAACTTATGGAATATGTTGAACAATGCATTGTTAGAGTGTAACATGGAATATGTTGGCCAATGCATTGTTGGATTGTAACATGGAATATAACATATGGAATATGTTCAACAATGCATTGTTGGAGTGTAACATGGAATATGTTGGCCAATGCATTGCTGGATTGTAACATGGAATATGTTGAACAATGCATTCTTGGAGTGTTAAATTATTATTGAACAATGCATTGTTAGAGTGTTAATTTATTGATCTATTAATGTGTTTTTGATGTTTTTGATATAGCAGCGGAAGGTTCGTGAGGAGCGTGCAAAGCGTGAAAGGACGGATATCAATAATCCGAATAATTATTATGCGTAGAAGATTCTATTGTTAGAAAAAGTTAGAAAAGTAATAGTTAGAATAAGGGTCGTTGTAGACCATAGTTTCTGTTATTGAAAGCAATGGCTTTTTGTAAAAGTTACCAACTTTTAGTTTCATGCCTGCTTTTCGAAGCCGCGCTCATGTAACCACTCTTTTCGACGTAATCAAAATTCCTATAAATACATGCACTCTGTGGACTCTCGAAACAGAGTGCATGGGTGGAGATTGCACCCAATACTGCGTTCTGTCTTGTCTCTTGTTGCGTCTATTCTCTGTGTGTTTTCTGCATCCGTAATCTCTATATGCATGTGAGCAAGATCCTGACAACAATTTCATTCTTATATGGTAGTGCTTTGCCACATTTTGTATTTGCCTCATATATGATAGTGGTTTTCCACACACTTGTACATTCTTCATTTATGAAATATATAAATTTTTTTGTACATGGTTCATGGTTCACATTGATCATCTCTTCTATGTCCCATAATATTTTGCTTTATGAAATCATATTTCGGTTGCCATTAGAGTACACATCACATGTACTTGGTTTTTTTTGGGCAAATTCTATTGCCTTTTGCTAAACAACATCATCGTAATGTTGTTGCAGCAAGAGACAACACACTCTACCCACAAAAAAGTTTGCAGATATGGTCGTCTGTATGAGCAACAATACTCCCAAGATGGTCGTCAGTATGCGCAATAGTACACCCAACAGCCACTGGTATAGGCATCGGTATGAGCATTGGTATTTTTGATGCTCATATCAATGCTTATACCAGTGCCTATATCGTCATTTTGGTTTGGTCACCTATACTGGCACTTACACCGACATAGGGACAAAAACACGCCCATTCAATTTCCTCGATAAAAGCCTCGGTATATGTCCGATTTGTTGTAGTGAATATTTCCAATTGCTCTGCTTGCTTGACTAATGTGTGTTCTCAAAATCACCCCTCACCTTCCTTGTATGAGTGGAACTAACCATATCATCCAACTTCCCTTGTTTCTGAGGGGTTATGGGCTTTCATTATCCATGAAGTTGAATAGCTTAGACATATCAATGGAGATTGTCCACCCACCTAAGAAAGCACCCTCATCCATTGTCAATGATAGTAAACCATTTCTTGATCATCCACACTCAGCCTTGGCAGTTGGTGTGTCATCCTCCATGCTCTTGTACTAATGGTTAGCTCTGTCCTTCTGCTCACCTCCAAGCATTTTTATCGAAAGATCAAATACTTGCATCTAAGTGTTTGCATGAGCTAATCACTATTTTGCCTATTTCTATCTCCTTCACTACATCAAATGGCAGTTGAATCTAGTATGCCCTTCTATCCTTGTCGAGAGGCGTGCCTGTAGGCTGTGGGGGTGTGCATGTGGAGGGCTAAGGAGGGGTGTGGTAGGCTATGGGATGGTGGGTGGTGGTTCGAGGAGGTGGGTAGGTGGGGAAGAGAGAGAGGGCATTGCTGAGGTGGGCGTGCTGAGGGAAGGAACATGGCAAGTGGTTGGGGGAAGCTGGTTATGAGAGAGATAGAGAGAGAGAGAGAGAGAGAGAGAGAGAGAGAGAGAGAAAGAGAGAGAGAGAGAGAGAGAGAGAGAGAGAGAGAGAGAGTTGCACAAGGGGTGGTGGCTTGTGCTTTGGGAGAAATGGGTGGTGGGGAGAGAGAAAAAGGGAGAGAGAGAGAGAGAGAGAGAGGAGAGTGGCAGCATGCTTGGACTCTTGCATGGTGATTGACTACTGCAGTGTGTGTTTCTACAGATAGCGATGTGTGTGGATGTCAGAACTAGAGGGGAGAGAGAGAGAGAGAGGGAGAGAGAGAGAGGGAGAGAGAGAGAGAGAGAGAGAGAGAGAGCGAGAGAGAGAGAGAGATAAAGCGCAGACCGAACGTTGCTATGGTGTACACGCAAGGAAGATAGAAAGAGAGAGAGGGAGACCTTATAGTGATTGTCTATCAATGTTGCTATGCAACATTCTATATGAAGGTTTTGCTAATGTCTCTTTCTTATAGAAGTAATAAATGCTAGTTCCATCCAATGTGAAATGGCTTAGCTTCATGTTTTACTTCATTTCATAGTGAATGTTGCAAAGCTGGCTTTGATCATTCTACATGCTTACTTTCATTGCAAAGCCCTCCAATACGTATGAAATATACGAGAGGGTGGGTTTGTGGATGGCTGAGGAGGATTGTGGATGGTGGTAGGGGGTTTGTGGATGGTGGTAGGAGGGTGTTGTGTATTGTAAGAGGGGGTTCGGGGATTGAGGTAGGGGGTTGTGGATTTTGGTATTGTGAATGGTGGTAGGTGTGATTGTGGACGGTAGAGGGGGTTTGTGGATGGTGCTAAGGGGGGCAGGGGTTGTAGACTGTGTAGGGGGGTTGTGGGTGGTGGTAGAGGGCTGTTGTGGATTGTGGGAGGGGGGTTGTGGATGGTGGTAGGAGGGTAGCAGATGGAGGTAGGGGGGTTGCAGATGGAGGTAGGGGGTTGTGGATTGAGGAATGGGGGTTGTGGATGCTGGGTGGAGCAAAGAGAGGGAGAGGGAGAGGGTGGTGAGTCACCCCAGTGGGGAAGAGAGAGATGGAGGGAGTGCAGAGACTTGGCCCATCACGACATGCTTTGAAGTGAGGAGATTCAAAAGAGGGCTCAAAAATTGGAGGGTGAGAGGTAAACAAGGATCGCACGATCACAGATAAACAAGGATGTGGTCAGGAAGATGTAGGGCTTCTCTTTGAGGAACGAGGCAATCACCACAACAAAAGCAGAGCTTATGATGAGCTCAACCTCTTAATCAAAATGCAATAATAGGTCAAACCTTCATATCCAATGGTATGGCACAGAGACGATAATGGGAACTGCTCATAAATTCTCTCCTCTACAAATTGCATTGCTAATACACTAGTATAAGATGAAAATAATTTTTTTATCTCTCTCATTCCACTCTTTGAAGTTCCTTAACTAATCAAGATTTGGTTGTCACCCAATCTAGGTCTGTCATCTCTATCACTAATGAGACCCCATAAACCTTTTGCCATGAGTGAGCTAGAACTTTTAAACCTCCATGGCTAATAATGTTATTATCTTATTTCTCAATGTGAGTGCTATATTTTGACATGATGTGCTCTAAGGTATTGACTTACGAAATTCCCTTGATTCGATCATTTCCTTTTTAACTTGACTCAACAATTCTCTACCTCCAACTCCTTCAGTGGGCCCTCTTGGTCCTCCTTGAAAATCTTTGTGTGTCAAAATTATCTCTTGGTCCTCCTTGAAAATCTTTGTGTGTCAAAATTATCTGATACAACTAAAAAGAGAGAACATATACTTTCCCGACGCAACTTTAAAGCATAGATGGCCTCACATGTATTATCAAAGATACCTTTGCCCGCTCAAACTAATGGCTCTTTGAATTCTTAAGGATTGAACCTAAGAGTTATCACACATAGAAATGAAAAAATAACGTTCGTAATGCAAGTTATCTAGCTAAGAATGGTTGCTTCTAGTCTGATAACCAATGCCTTTAAAACACACTATTTGTTGCCTTCACTAAGCATGCACAAAAAGATGGTTGCTCACTCTAAAATCAATTCCTCTCATAATATGCAAAGTTTAGACTTGAGCTTCGAGGCAACTTTAGAAGACAATAATAGCTTTCTAACAAATTAAAGCTTACAATAAATGGATAAAAAATGATAACGAAGATTTGCTCATCACTTGGAGCTAACTAGCTTCAACAGACTATAATCTATGAGAGGATACAGAAACCCAAAGTCTAATGAAAATCTTCAAGCAAGGAGGGGGTTTGCTTAGCAAGGCTTCTACTAGCTCATTCAAATCCAATTACACATAACACATGTGATATCTTTTTCAAAGGACATTGTGTGTACATAAGACCTTGAAAATATTCACTGAATGATAGGGAGCCCTTTCCCTAAATTGTAGGCTTTAGCACAAAAGAGGAGGCTGAAGGATTTTCTCTATTCAGTTTTGTCCATGAACCTTGATAGTCAAGCAATCATTTGAACTTCCCTCTGGTTTTCAGTCTTTCAAACATTCTTCGCACATTGAGGCTACCTTTTTTCTTTATTCGCATTAGTGGTGAAGAGACTATTGAATTTTTTTCATATAAGTTTTTTTATTCTTTCATCGTTTTTGTTTGCCAACAACTTTTGCATGTAACCATGAGATTCCATACTACGTTTTATACCCTTCTTCAACATGATAGAACAAAATGACATGAGCGCACCATAATCACGGTTCTAGGGTGAATGCTTCTTTTATTATACCAATTTGATGCATTCCGAGACTTTTGAAGCCAATTCCGTATCTATAAACAATAATTGATTGAGAGGAAAATAAGATTTCTCTTAATTGGATAATGGTCTCAACTTTTCATAAATGTAGAATTATAATACATTGGACGAACAAACGCATGATCTTCATATTGCGTTCGTTTTATCAATTTCATCTCTATAAAGAAAAACGTTTTGAGACTTTGAAGAATGCTGTACATTTCTTAAATCTGATTTTTGGTGTTGCGCTGACGTTATCAATTTTAAATGTGGGGGCATAAACGGGGCATTTTATTTGTATGCATTGTTCCTTGGAATTCCAAGCCTATAAGCAGTGGGCCGAAGATCAGACGTCTTCACTAAGCAACAAGAAATGGTAATAAAAGTTCTCGTGATGAAGACGTAGAATCAAATGTGCACGCAACCTCAAGAAATCCCTTCTACTTTTACTTAAGCAATTACTTTGAGCAAAGGAGAGGTTCTTTGTCGATACTCATTAAGAAGACCGTCACGTTCTTGTACGAAAACTGTACATGTCCAGTAACAGAAGTTAGTTAGTAGGAAGATCATCAAATTCGGTAAGGGAGAAGAAGTCATATGTAATAATACATTTTGAATAGCCACACACGAGACAGGTTCAAGCGTTGTTTCAATCGTTTCAGTAGAAGGAGATCCATGAAACTTCTACCGCGATTAAGCAATGTCTTTGAGGAAGGAAATACCATTTGTCTGAACGGATATAATAAAATCTGAAGACTGGAATGTGCCAAAGCAAATGATCTCCCTTTAGATTTATGAACAATAGAGATAAGCATGTATTAGATTTGCAGCCTATACATAAACTAGGTATGCGTACAAAGAGTGTAATTGGGCATGCATAGAGGTAGCTTAACGCACTTATTGTCATACATCTTGGGATGCTTTGATAATGGTTTCTGATAAAGACGATAAGACCTACTGATACAGATCTACAAGGCTTCTATTTTGATAATCGACATCGGGATCAGGATGTTTGTTCCATCAGATGTCGATGATCAAATGTGAATTGCTGTAGCAGTACCAAGTGATTTCTTTGAAAATTCTTATATATGGCGGGCGCCAAAAGCTCTTGAATTGCTCAGCCGCGTATGCAACAAGCTCCGTTCCATAATCTGATGGACTACTGTTGAGTTACTTCGTCGCACATAGCTATTATCCTGCAACGGGCGGCGTACGAGTATTTGGGCTAGCCTCGTCCAGATCGGCGGCCATGCCTTATTCTATGGAAGCACGAACAGATGGTACAACATATTTGCTGCTACAATGCAAAGACAAAGGGAATACATTTACATATATAGTTTAGGCTTTAAGCTCTGCATTCATAATCTATGGTAATTGAACCCCTTCGAATGTCTGTCCAAATCTCCAAGAAGGCGGTGCAACGTCGTATGAGGTCACAGTACGGCCGTCGTCTGTTGTTACTTGAAATGCAAGGGCTTGCCCTACCAGCTTCATGTCGGATTGCCAGTTCTGACCCCAGTTCCGCTTCATAGCCATCCACCCCGTCGCTGAGCCTTTAATGGACACGCTTACGACGGAACCACTGCCGCCCACATTCGTCAAGAGAACCAGATTGAAGTTTGGGTTACCATTGATCGTGAAACGGACGCCACCTTTCTTATTGCAGGTAACCCTGCCATGTATTCGGAGGTCTTATCACTGGCACATATGGAATGCGGTGGAGAAGAAAAGACGGACATAATAGCGCTTACCTTCTGTACTTGACCGGGACTATACCTCCTCTGTACCTTGCTATCTGCAAAAACGCAGGTTCAGACATATCGAAGTGCTTGCGTGGTGGGTTGCACCAACCTCCGTTGTCGTTTGACAGAGCAGGATTGGGCGGACAGAAGTTTGTGGCAGTTATAGTGATGGAGGGGCTCCCCGGCAGGCACCACTGTGGGCTGTTGTAGCATGTGAGCTCGAAGCACGCTCCACACATCTGTCCGCCGTTGAAAAGGGCGGTGCTCAAGGCTGCCGTGCTTGTTCCATAACCTTGACTGTAAAGATCCCCATACCCGCATGCTCCAGCTACAGAGCAAAAAAAAGGCAGGACTTGCAATTAGTTAAAAGCACGGAAGAAAAATACATATCCGGGAGATCATCTTACCCATGGTGCCCGATGCATCGCTTCCACCGTAAAACGTTGCATACGCCTCCTGCCAAGAGTAATCCACGGCACCAATGGATGGCACCATGACAACAATGGCCAAGAGAACGGTGAAAATAGAGGTAGACGAGCTGACAGAGGCCATAGATGTCCACTGTTTTTAAAGCCTAATCCTCTAGTTGAAGATGATTGGCAGGAAATGTAGTGCTCAAAGTTGAAGCCCTGATTATGGCTTTATAGGAGAAGACTCCCGTGATTTAAATATGTCGCTGCCCGTCTAGTATGGCGAGATTTTCGGATAGCCATCATCTACTTGCGGGGTCGACGACTCGACGCCTCCAAAGCGGCGCCTGCTGTGCGGCTGATCTGATGTGACGCCTCTAAATGACCCACGTTAGAACCGTCTGCTCACCTCTCCTGGCCCAAAGCGTGAGGTGCTGTCGACGACCAGCCCCATTAGGCGTATGCTCTCTCTCTCTTTTCCTCTCTCTCTCTCACACAAACACACACACATTGTACTCTGCACCCACAACACATCTCGCTTGAATCTGTGTGTCCACCGACAGTCTTCCACGAGCAATCCACATTCCGACAGGAGAGTCCCAGTAACTAAGCTTCTCCGACAGTAACGTCCATCATTTCCGCTATCACCGCGGCGCCGTAGCTTTGACTTGATGCCCAGAAACGCAGGTTGTAGGAGACATTTTGACAAATGACTACGTCCGGACTCCGAAGTTCCCAACTCCGTAATCAAATCAAACATTTCCCTAACAATTTTCCTGTCACGGCTTCACTTTCGGCTTCTTATTTTTCTATTGTCATGTTTTGACGTATGTCTTCAAGACCTGAATATACTAAATCCACAGTCAGTCGTGTCTATAAGACATGAACATGTTACATCTCTACTCTGTGGGCCAAATCCTACTAGAATGAATTACAATGAATAAGTCCTCTTTCTCAACTATACAAGGAATACGGGCGTGTAGCGACGGTTAACGCGACAGAATTTCGTCGCTATAAAATTGCAACTTGCGTCGGAATTACCGTCGAGCACGGACCGTCGATTATACGACGCAAAAAACGACGGTATTTGCGACCTAGATTGCGACGCTCCCGTACAACGTCGCTTAAACAACGCTCGTCGCTTTTTTGCGTCGCATAAGCGACGGCGCACACCGTCGTATAAGCGACGCTAAGGAAATGTCGCTTATACGACGACGCATAGCATCGCTTACACGACGATCTGTTGACGGACAAAAATTAAAATGTTGGAGGCTCTGCAATTGGTATTTTCATGCATCCGATCGAAGAGCTCTCCAACGTTCGCAATTGCACTGTGCTTACGAGCTGAAGCAAGTATATGCAGAATTGTTGTTTTGCTTAAGCTCTTTGTTATTGTCTCCCTCTGTCTTTGTTTCTCTCTTTCTACATCTTTCTCTCTTTGAATTCTCTCTCTCTCTCTCTAGATCTCTCTCTCTAGATCTCTCTCTCTCTCTCTCTCTCTCTCTCTCTCTCTCTCTCTCTCTCTTTTCTCTCTCTTTATTGCAGGTTATTCAAGAAGCTAACCAAGCAAAAACTATGGGTCACAATTGTAAGTACAACTTCTATTATTTGTAGATCATTTGAATTGTGTTATTTTCATTACATACCATACTCACACTTATTGATATGCACTCATACACTTATACATGATGAAGATGCACACACACATGCATATACCTACATATACACATATACATGCACATACACACACATACACATAGAGTAATACATATACACACACATACACAAGAACATGCACATATTGATACATACATATACACTTATACATGCACATGCATATACATACATATACGCACACATACACATGCACATACATACATATACACATATACATGCACATACACACACATACACATAGAGTTATACATATACATGCATATACATATACACACACATACACATGCACATGCACATACTCATACACACATATACACTTATACATGCACATGCACATACATACATATACACACACATACACATGCACATACATACATATACACACACATACATATACACTTAGGTACACACGTATGAATGAATTATATAATTAAAGTATTAAAACACATGCTTAATATAAACAATAATAACAATCAATAGAAGAAAACTCTTCATTACTTAATACCATACACACAATTCAAAACATAACTGAAATGACAAATATATATATATATATATATATATATATATATATATATATATATATATATATATATATATATATATATATATATATATATATATATATATATATATATATATATATATATATCAATGTAAATACATATAATCCAATGTCATAATCAAATAAAATCCTAATCATCATCTTCATGATCATCATCATCATCAGCAATATCATGATCATCCTGATCTTCCTCATCCTCATCGTCATGATCACCCTGTGACGATCGAGATCGTCCCTCCTGTGTTTGTCTCTCCACCTCATCCATATTTGTCTCCCCATAATACTCCTGCATTACATATAACAAACACAAATCAATAAAATAATTAAAACATTCATAACAACAAAATAATTATATAAAATTTAAAAATACTCACAAAGGCATTAGGATGATCTTGTATATACTCGCTCAAACGCCGATATCCAAAATGTGTAGCATACTCGATCTCGTGTTTCGTAGGATATCGGCCATAATCCTTTCCCTGCAATGAAAGAAATAAAAAACATTAGTTGCTTGCATTTTAACTAAAATAAAAAATATACTCACAATAACACATATACTTACAAATGTAGCTACAAAACCATTATGGCCCATTTGGCCTAAGTGCGATGTGTGGCCCGACTCCACTCTCTTCTTTGCAGCAGCCTGTTTATTCAAAGAAAAAGTACATAAATTAAATTAAAAAAATACTAAAATATCTAAAAATTATAAATATAAACTATTAATTTGTGTACCTTCTTATGAGGAAATGACTCCTGAAGACGTAGCTGTCTATGAAAAAACTACCACGACTCAGGTGGTATGTTAGCTCGCCTCTTATTTTTTTCGACCATACAATATCTCCTGTTAATTTAATCTCAAACAGAAAAAAAAGTCAGAATACATACACATATATACACACACATGCACATACACATACACATACCCACATACACATATACATGCAAACATATACGCATGCATATATGTATATATATACACATATACATACATATAACATAAACACACATATACATATCCACATATATACGTACACACACATGCATGCATATACACTTATTCATACAAAATACATGCATTTATCCCACAATAATATGTAGTTGTGTATATGTGAATATGTGTGTATGTATAAATGTGTATATGTGAATATGTGTGTATGTGTAAATATGTATATGTGAATTTTTTATTTATGTAGATAATCAAATTAGTAATATCAAATACCATTATTTGTAGATTCTGATCAATCAGATGGAACTCCATCACCGTCTCCTCATTGTGCAACGACTTTATATTGTAAGTATATGAAATATTTAATTTTAACTATATTTGATGGATACATAACTTATATTTTTTTTTATGTTTCTTATGATGTGCAGATTCTGATCAATCAGAGGGTACTCCACCACCTCCTACCCATGCAACGACTTCACATGTGTCCTCCGATAGGAATTATGATGAATTTTACTATCAAGAGCATATTATATGTTGGTGTAACTCTTGTTATGGCACGTATCGAAGACCACGATTGGAATGTATTCAACATGAGGCAGAGTATGGTACTTTTGAGCATGCACCATCACCTAGTCAACGTGATAATGCTTGGGTATGTATTTTCTATATATATTAATGTCATTATTTTATTTAAAAACCATGTATAAAATCAAATTATTATTGATATACAGGAATACTTTCTCGATGATGATGATTTTTCTCATAATGTTAATATACCTCGTACACGTCATGGACTTGCTGTTCATCAATTACAAGCAGAGGTTTCTAGAAATCCTCTACCTCCTGGTTTAGAGAATGAAACGGCTGGAGATTACCCATTGCCAGCTCGTGATCGTTCTTTAGTACAAACATATGATAGAAGGAGATATGGAGGATGGAATAGAGGACCACTTCCTTTAGATGGAGAGGTTTTCAACTTTTGGGGTAATCGCTATATGATTGCTCCATCCACTATTACTAATGCTGGTCGTGGTCTCTTTATTGTAGAGGATTTGTATGTGCCTCCGAACTCTGAAGTCACTCTTATGTCATTTTGTGGTCCTATATATGGATGGGGAGATTGGCATCGACTTTCACGTTATGTTCAAAGCATGAGTACGTATGGAATATGCTTGAACGCAACATCTCTTACTAGTAGAAGGATTTTACATGCAGAAAATGAAAGATTATATATTGATGGAAGACCTTACACACATGGAAATATAGCAGGTTTAATAAATAGTAGTCGAGGGTTACATAATAGTTCAAGGACTAATTGCACATTTGAGGAGCGTGAAAATAGTCATGAATCACCATACATGAGTAGAGATGTATCAAGATACATAGTTGTCAATGCTATTACTACATTACGTGCTGGTGATGAACTATTAGTGAATCATGGATGGCGTAGACCTCCAAGAGCACCTTTTAGCTAGAGGGAATAAAAATTTTCTATCCATATTTAATAAGTTATATACTTAATTTTATATTTGAAGTTTAATTTTTATTCATTTATGGAATACTAATGAGTTTTATTTATATGTGTAGATTCCAATGTATGATGTTGATGATATTCGTCCACAACATTCACAATTACCAATAAGACCTCATTTATCAGAAGCTTCCATGAGGAGGCTATGCAAAACTAAGCCTGTGCAATATGCAAAGTTGAAAGATCTATATTCAAAACATGATAAAGTACAAGATTTGTGTGACAATGATGAAGATGATGGCATGGCAGATTTTATTGAGGATTGGTATCAAAATGACAGTGAGAGCATGGATATTTCTAAAAATGAGAAATATCTTCGAGAGGAATGTCTAAAGCATGTATATGAAGGAAGTCATTTGACACGACTAAATGCGAGCTTACTTATTCTCAACCTTCAAAATCGTTTTGGATGGAGTAATGTATCTGTTTCGACACTATTAAGGTATAAATTTCAATTTTCTATCTTTATATATATATATATATATATATATATGCATAAATATATATACAGATATAAATACATGTAGGTTTTTATTCTTACTTTAGATAAGGTTATAAGAACAAGAACTTGAATTGAATGGAAACTTTTTGTCCGCGCATCTTTTAAAACTATTAATGCATCTTTCCAAATATTCGCAATGGTGACTTGGATGAGTCGCATGCACAGAGGTTACTCAAGAGACAGCAATCTGATTATAATGGAGTAGTCCACTTTGTATCCTAAAGTTCAGATGCTCATCATTGACATGCAAGAGGTTTACTGCATACCCGAGAAATCCTGCTCTATCTTGACTAACCTCTGTGCATGTGATTCATCCAGGTCACCATTATATGAACATATGTGTGAATTGACAGGATACGATTGTTTTGCGTAAATATTTTGAAAGATGCATTAATAGTTTTAAAAGATGCGCGGACAAAAAGTATCTATTCAATTCAAGTTCTTGTTCTTACCTTATCTAAAGTAAGAATAAAAACCTGCATGTATATATGTATATATATTTATTTACCTTTTTTAATATATCTTTTTTTGATAAACTTACAGGTTATTATTTGAAAAGTTTTTACCAAGTCAAAATATTCTTCCTACCTCACATGATGAAATGAAGAAGATAATCAACAATCTTGGTATAGATTATCAATGTATACATGCATGTCCTAACGATTGTATTTTATATAGAGGTGAATATGCAGACTCTTTGACATGTCCCAAATGTTAATCTCCTCGATATAAGGGTGAAGAAGGTAAAATCCCAAAAAAGGTATTGAGACATTTTCCATTGGCTCCACGGATTAGACATATGTTTCAAAGCCCCGAATTATCAAAGCTTTTGACTTGGGGACATGATCACAAAAGTACTGATGGAATAATGTGAATTCCTCATGATAGTGTTGCTTTTCAGCATATTGATTCTACATGGCCTGAATTTGCACAAAATCCACAGAATCTAAAGTTAGGAGTTGCATTAGATGGGGTTAATCCATTCTCCATGAAATCCAGTAAATGGTCAACATGGCCAGTGGTAGTCATAAACTACAATCTTCCACCATATCTTAGCATTAAAAAGGAACATTTAATGCTTTCACTTTTAATCACAGGCAAAAGACAAGTTAAAGATATGAATGTATATCTTGCTCCTCTCATTGACGATCTTCAAGAACTATGTTCGATGGAAAAAGAACTTCCTACTTCATTTTTTGATATTCAAGTTCATTTACTAGTCCATCTTGTAGATGAGATAGAGATTGCTGGTGTTGTCAACACTCGATGGATGTTTTGGGTCAAGCGATTTATGGGAATACTAAAAGATTACGTGCGACAAAGAGCAAAACCAGAAGGATCCATGGCAAAGGGTTGGATGCTTGAAGAGTGCATGTATTACGTTAGTGAGTACCTTGAAAGAGTTCATGAAGAAGCTCCACGTGCATGGACCAACGAGTCTTCTTCAAAAATAACAGATGAGGTATTATCAGGTAAGGGGGTTCCATTCTTATTTACATTTAAAGAGAAAAATGATGTTTCTACTTTTGTAGCATCTAATAGCGACTGCATGCAAGCATTCGTTAGCGAGTACAAGGAACTTCAAAGTCTCCAAAGTAAAAGGCGAAAAAACAAAAGATCTAGACGTAATCTCGATAATAATGAGATTATAGATATACCTTCTTTCACGGATTGGCTATATAGTCGTTTGCAATGCGCCAACGCAAATAATGAAGAAATCTCAGATGAGCAAAGAGAGTTAATGATAGGTTGTGAACAAAAGGTAATTTTATTAAAATATATATTTTATTTTTTTCATATATGTATGTTAGTTTCTATTTACTAATTGAATTTATTTTGCAAGCTCGAATGTTCACTAATATGTGGGCTTTTGGACAGCATATTAGAATCAAAGCCATTGATTCTTTACGTAAAACAGAGGATTCTAGTATTGTTGCTTGTTTCAAGCAACTATCACGTGCTAGCTCAAAAGACACGAACCTTATAGATAGCGAACGTGGTTACGTAGGAACTATTGTTGGTATCTACGAAATTTCATTTCGTACATTCAAACAGGTAGAAAAAAGTTTATATCTTTTTTTTAGAGTTAGTTATGTTTTTAAGCACCTAAAATGGGACGTTTTTGTTGTTATATATTTTGATAGGTCATTTTGAAGGTTGATTGGTATCGAGCGGAGTATAAAGGTAGTAATTCTACAATAAGAAAGGAATTATCTGGGTTTTGGGCAATTGATTCTTCCAAGGTAATGCGATCTACTAAAGAACCATATATTCTTCCTAGGCATATTGAACAAGCATTTTTTTATAAAAACCCAGATGCTCATCCTTGGTGGCAAGTCATTCATGTGCAACCTAGAGGTAGGTCATTGTTTGAACAGTTTATTGTTAGAGAGATTGAAGAAATTCCTCTTGATGATTTAGCATCAGATACTGATACATCAACATCTGGAATAGAAATTAGACTCATTATACGTGATAATGATACTAATCTTTTTGATGAAGAGGATAATTCTCTACATGCTGATTCTACTGATGAGGAAGAGGAATTACCAGAAATAGATATTAATCCACCAATAGATGATGTGATTCATGAGAACATAGATTTAACAATAGAAGAAATAAATGAAATCAATAAGGATAATGAAGATGAGACTATATTGATGTCTTACCAAAATGATGGCAATAATGAAAACATATGAGCAGATTAGATAGTAACTTGAAGCTTTTGAATGGATATCAGATAATAGGTTTTTTTTATTAACTTGAATAACGATGAATCCTACTAGAGAGATGAAATCATGTTCTTCTAAGTTAGAACATAAAGCTCGGGGGTATGCCTAATTATTTTATATATAGCTTTATCTTCGAGGAGTAAATTTTTATCATGTATGTATGCATATGTGTGTGTATTCATGTGTATTATATGTATACATATATTAGTATGCATATATATGTATTTCATGTATATGTATGTGTTTGCATGTGTGTGATATATATATATACATGTGTTAAATATGCATGTGTGTATATATGCATATGCATTTATGTAAAATATTCATGTATTCATGTACGTAATATATGCAAGTGTTTATAATTGTGTACATGTATATATGTATATGTGTCTATGTGTAAATATGTACATGTAAATATGTATGCATGTATATATATGTTTATGTGTGCATGTAGGCATGTACATGTATGTGTAAATATGTACATGTAAATATGTTAGTATGTATATATATATTTATGTGTGCATTTAGGCATGTATGTGTGATGCATAATATATCTACTCCATTTTATATTTATGTATCCTATCTACATGATGTGTATATATCTTTACATATATTATGAATCATGATCCTCGTTGATTCGAGTAGCTATATATAGAGGCATAAGGTTGGGAGGAGAGACATCTCTCTAGTAGGACGTCGGAGGTGTACATATACTTCAAACATATGGCTAAAAGGTTGAATTAGAGTTTTTAAATTAGGGATTTCAAAACCCTAATATCGAGATTAGTGTTCTCTCTCTCTCTCTCATATACATACATACCGTGCATTGTCACGACGATGCGCCATAAGTGTCCGCATCTCTTTTAAACACCATTTAAGAGACCACCCTCTCCCAAACTCTGTCTCAAGTGAACTGAGCACGTACTTTTTATCCCTCTCATCATGCTCACTACAAAAATAAAAAACTTAATATAAATAAAACATAAGATATATATTTCAATTTATATGTAAAACTTTTACTTACTTCCACGGTAAGTGGATAAAGCGTAGGTAAGAGTCACATAGTGCACGCATTCTCCTCTTGAACTCCAATCCATTTCCTATGTATACAATATTCCCCTCTGGCTCTATGTCGCACTCTAGTCCTAACGTGCCTATGCATGTCCTCATAGGCAACGTCTCTGCTCTGCTATCACGTGCTAGAGGTGGTATAGGTGTCCTGAAAATAGATAGATAGAAATAAATCTGTGTATGTGTGTGTATGCATCATTATGTGTGTATGTGTGTAGGTATATGTGTGTGTTGTCTCTGTGTATGTGTGTGTGTCTATGAGTGTGTATGTGTTTATGTATATGTATGTATCTATGTGTGTGTATGTATCTATGTGTGTATGTGTATGCATGTATGTATGCATATGTGTGTGTATGCATATGTATTAGTGTGTATGCATCATTATGTGTGTCTGTATGCATGTGTATGTGTGTATGCATCATTACATGTGCATGTGTCTATGTGTGTATGTGTGTGTATATGTGTGTGTGTCTATGTGTATGTGTGTGTGTTTATGAGTGTGTATGTGTTTATGTGTATGTATGTATCTATGTGTGTGTATGTGTCTATGTGTGTATGTGTATGCATGTATGTATGCATATGTGTGTGTATGCATATGTGTGTGTGTGTATGCATTATTATGTGTGTCTATGTATGCATGTGTATGTGTGTATGCATCATTACGTGTGTATGTGTGTATGTGTGTGTGTATATGTGTTTGTATGTGTGTATGCATGTGTGTGTGTATGCATGTGTATGTGTATATGTGTGTGTATATATGTGTGTGTATATGTGTGTATGCATGTGTGTGTGTATATGTGTGTATGCATGTGTGTGTGTATGCATATGTATGTGTGTGTATGCATTATTATGTATGTCTATGTATGCATGTGTATGTGTGTATGCATCATTACGTGTGCATGTGTCTATGTGTGTATGTGTGTGTATATGTGTGTGTGTCTATGTGTATGTGTGTGTGTCTATGAGTGTGCATGTATTTATGTGTATGTATGTATCTATGTGTGTGTATGTGTATGCATGTATGTATGCATATGTGTGTGTATGCATATGTGTGTGTATGCATATGTATGTGTGTGTATGCATAATTATGTGTGTATGTGTGTGTGTATGTGTGTGTGTATACATTATGACAGTGTATGTAAGCATGTGCATTATGTATGCATATAAGTATGTATGTATGCATATGCATATGCATTATGTATGCATATGCATATGCATGTGTATGCATATGCATGTGTATGCATATGCATGTAAGTATGTATGTATGCATATGTGTGTGTGTATGCATATGCATGTAAGTATGTATGTATGCATATGTGTGTGTGTATGCATATGCATGTAAGTATGTATGTATGCATATGCATATGCAACATGTATGCATGTATGTATATGTGTGTGAATGTGTGTGAATGTGTGTGTGAATGTGTGTGTAGATGTGTCTGTATGTGTGTATGCATGTGTATGTGTGTGTATGCATCATTATGTGTGTATGTGTGTGTATGTGTGTGTGTCTATGTGTATGTGTGTGTATCTACGAGTATGTATGTGTTCATGTGTGTGTATGTGTCTATGTGTGTATGTATCTGTGTGTGTGTGTGTGTATGTATCTATGCATGTGCATTATGTATGCATGTAAGTATGTATGTACATTATATGCATATGCATATGCATTATGTATGCAAATGTATGCATGTATGTGTTTATGTGTGTATGTCTCTCTATGTGTGTGTATGCATATATGTATGTGTATGTGTGTATGTGTGTATGTGTGTATGTGTGTATATGTGTCTGTATGTGTGTATGCATGTGTATGTGTGTGTATGCATGTGTATGTGTGTATGTGTCTATGTGTGCATGTGTGTGTATATACTATATGTGTGTGTGTCTATGTGTATGTGTGTGTACCTATGAGTGTGTATGTGTTTATGTGTGTATGTTTCTATGTGTGTGTATGTGTTTATGTGTGTATGTGTATGCATGTATGTGTATGTGTATGTATGTCTCTCTATGTGTGTGTGTGTGTGTATGCATATGTGTGTGTGTGTGTATGCATATGTGTGTGTGTATATGTGTGTCTATGTGTGTATGCATGTGTATGTGTGTGGATGCATCATTATGTGTGTATGTGTCTGTGTGTGTGTGTGTATATGTGTGTATGTGTGTGCGCATCTATGTGTGTGTATGTGTGTGCGCGTCTATGTGTATGTGTGCGTGTCTATGAGTGTGTATGTTTGGATGTGTGTGTGTATGAATGTGTGTCTATGAGTGTGTATGTTTGGATGTGTAAGTGTATATGTGTGTCTATGTGTGTATGCATGTGTATGTGTGTGAATGCATCATTATGTGTGTGCATGTATATGTGTGTGCATGTGTATGCATTATGTGTGCATGTGTGTATGTGTATGCATTATGCATTGTGTATGTGTGTCTATGTGTGTGTATTTGTGTGTATGTGTGTGTGTGTCTATGCGTATGTGTGTGTGTGTCTATGCGTGTATATGTGTGTGTACATATGTATGTGTGTGTGCATGTGTATGTATGTGTGCATGTATATGTGTGTGCATGTGTATATGTGTGTGCATGTGTATGCATTATGTGTGCATGTGTGTATGTGTATGCATTATGCATGTGTATGTGTGTGTGCATGTATATGTGTGTGCATGTGTATGCATTATGTGTGTGTGTGTGTGTCTATGCGTATGTGTGTGTGTGTCTATGTGTGTATATGTGTGTGTACATATGTATGTATGTGTGCATGTATATGTGTGTGCATGTGTATAAGTGTGTGCATGTGTATGCATTATGTGTGCATGTGTGTATGTGTATGCATTATGCATTGTGTATGTGTGTCTATGTGTGTGTATTTGTGTGTATGTGTGTGTGTGTCTATGCGTATGTGTGTGTGTCTATGCGTGTATATGTGTGTGTACATATGTATGTGTGTGTGCATGTGTATGTGTGTGTGCATGTATATGTGTGTGCATGTGTATATGTGTGTGCATGTGTATGCATTATGTGTGCATGTGTGTATGTGTATGCATTATGCATGTGTATGTGTGTGTGCATGTATATGTGTGTGCATGTGTATGCATTATGTGAGTGTGTGTCTATGCGTATGTGTGTGTGTGTCTATGCGTGTATATGTGTGTGTACATATGTATGTGTGTGTGCATGTATATGTGTGTGCATGTGTATATGTGTGTGCATGTGTATGCATTATGTGTGCATGTGTGTATGTGTATGCATTATGCATTGTGTATGTGTGTCTATGTGTGTGTATTTGTGTGTATGTGTGTGTGTCTATGCGTATGTGTGTGTGTCTATGCGTGTATATGTGTGTGTACATATGTGTGTGTGTGTAAGTGTGTGTGTGCGCATACTTGTCAATAGTCTCGCTTCTCTCTCTCCCTCTCGCGCGCGCTCTTTCTCTCTCTCTCTCTCTCTCGGTCTTTGTGTTCTTCCTCGCGTTCAAGGCCCGGCACAAATGTGCCGGGAGAATTGAATTTTTTTTTTTTTTTTTTTTTTACATTCCAGAGCGTCGCATATGCGACACTCTGCAGTTTGCCAACGTCGTTAAGTGCGTCGCTAACCAGCGACGCTACTAGTGACGCTTCTGGGGTAGCGTCGCTTATGCGACGCTATCGTCGCTTATGCGAGGCTATCGTCGCTTATGCGACGAGGGTCGGCCAAAAAAAAAAACCAAAATTTTTACCGTCACTTATGTGACGATTTCGTCGCATAAGCGACGGTTTTCGTTTTTTTCCTGATTCGGGGGTGTCGCTACGCCCCCCTTTTTCTTGCTATGAAATGGGCTCACTTGTTAAACTGTTATTCGCATTGCTAACGAATAAGAGAGCTTGACTTCAGAAAAGAACTTGATTACCAGATACTTGTGTTGATTATGTCAATGACGGAGCTCGACATAGAGGCCCAGAAAGCGGATTTTCCTTACATCCGAGCAACAGAAAGACAATGGAGAAAGGTTTAATACGACTAGAGAAATAGAAAGACCAATCGCCCTTCCTCAGTATTATGAATCATGATATTTAGGAAGGACTTCGAGCAGCATGTGTTAAGGGAGCAAACCATTTCCAGTAATTAAGAGTACCTCCAATAGCCTTGTCCTTTCACTTTTGTGATAAAGAAAGAGGGAGGTGGGGATTAGAGTCATCAGAAAATTACAACTGGATTTATTTATTTTTTTAACTAAATAAGCGCAGATCAAATGAAAGAGATATACTAGAGTTAGAGAGAGATACAAAGTAGGCTTACAATCCTACCGTTCTTCAAAGGGGATCCACTTTCTTTCTAGTTTGTTTCATTGAAATGCAAAGGTCGTTGATTGCATGGCGAAGAGCTTTATTCGTGTAGTCAATGTCTATTACTTAAGAGCTTTTTTTGTGACGTCAAGGTCCTTGGGTGTGCTGCCAAGGTTTTTTGCACATCTCTCCTTTGAGAATCTACATAGGCATTGTTCTCGAATGGTCTTCTAGAGGGCCATCGAGCACTCAATCACTTCCGCCAAGAACAGTTTGCTACCAAAAAAACGTTCTACATTATGCTGAATTTTGCTCATATTATTCATAAATTCTCAAGCTGATGGAAAAGAACGCAAGGGATGAGCGATATCTATAAATTAACAACTTGATGAGCAAGATAGAAAGATATGAGCGATATCTTCTTTAGCCTTGAAGGATCTCTTACACCAACAAGAGGTCCTCAAGACTTTTTACGTTTACGTATTGGTCCAAATAGCCCGATGCAAGATTTACCAAAGGATGATCACTTTCTTCTTATGAATGAAAGGATTCGACACTCCCTGAAACTCTATTTCCCATCGAATCCTTCTCTTGTTAATGAAGTATTTTGATGGCGATGCACCATAGTGCGCTGTCGTAGAGGGGTGTGAAGGGAGGTTGACGTTCATCTAAAAGAATCACGCTAACCTAACCGTGTGAGTGCACGTAGGGTGCTTCTAAGTATGCCTAGGGCCTTCGGTTGATTTTTCAGTTTAGGTGTGATAAAAACCTATATGTTTCTAATATATGGGAGTGCAAATTAACAACTAATTATTTAGACTAAGGACCGTAAGGGCGAGCGTTTCTATAATTTTCTATAGCTTCTAATTGATAAGACAAAACTAAGTTCTCGTTTGTAATTTTATCTTTAACAAAGTCAACTTCTTCGTTCTCAATTTGATTTGAGTTAGGTTTTCTAACTAAATTAGGTGGGAATAAGTCTTTCTTGTCCTCCGGTTCTAGCAAAACTATGGTAATTAAAGGTAAAATTCTAGAAAGAAGACGATCGTAATCTAACGTGTGTAAAGTTTCGGTAACTACTTTATCTTTAATAATTTCAACTTCTATATTTTCGTTATTATTTGAACTATCAATTGAAGACAGAAGCAATGTTCCCATTATTAACTTTTCTAATTCTTGATTCTTAATATCAGAATCGTTTGAAGATACTAGTTTAGAACTACTTGTAGATCCTGATTCTTTAGACATATGAAATAAAAATAAGTAAAGATCTCAATTAATTTTCAGAGAAATAGTATGAAGAATTTCAAAATCAATCTTATTTAAGCCTATACAATAAGCCTATACAAAAGTTTATCATAAGTGCTAATACAATTCTCTTAATAGATAATCCTATACAACTTAATAAACAATCTTCAAGAATATCGTAATTTCGTGATCTTGAAATCTCGTATGCTTGTGTTCTCGTATTCTCCTTTGTAATTTCTTCAATAATCTGCAGGAATTCATTAAGCAAAAAAGATTAAAAAACATAAGTATGTTTTTAATTAGAATAAAACACTAATTTAATTATTTTAGCATTCAATATATAACTTAAAACCTATACTAACACATATACATGAATACTTCTAATTTCCTATTTTTAATGTAAATGTAAACAATTACTTATATAAATGTAAACATATATTTGTTTCCATACAAATATGCATCACATAATACTTCAACATCTCTCATGCATACATGCATATGAACATGTATTAACTAAACATGCACACTCATGTATTCATAAACGTACAGTCATGCTAATGCACACTACACATGCAATCTCATTTTATCATGCATATGCATACACATGCCTCTAACTTAAACTTAACATGCACATGCATACATAACTATACATGCATTTGTTTTTTTACATGCATCTATTATATACACATGCATACATGCAAACTTCTACATTTACATATATACACTTGCATCTTATTCTAACATACATGCATACATGTGCACATCTCTCACTTATGCACATGCATCACTTATTACTCATGCATACATGCACACACATATCACATGCATACATAAGCATAACATTCACATGCTCACATGCATACACATGCATACATACATTCATAAGTAACATACATACTTTCATCATACATAAACTCATGCACACATATGCATGCATAAACATGCACACATATGCATTCATGCATCCCCCCTCTCTCTCTCTCTCGATCTCTCTCTCTCTCTCACTCTCTCTCGTATTCATACTCTCATAGTTTCCAAACCCACTAACGATGACAATAGCACTAATTCAATGGTATATGCATAGACATAAAAACACGTAGACTGCTCAACGCTCCCATAACATTGCACGCACCAGAAATGGACCCATAATGTGCTCATACATGTTGCTCTGCTTAATGCAGGCAGAAAGGGAAGGGCAATAAGGTAAACAGAATGAAGGTCCAGATAATAGTTGTGACAAGCATTACGAAGAAGCAAGCAGACAATAGAACTGTTCCTGAACTATCATCATCTTGATAAGTCCGAGTAGGATCATCATCACTAGGCAATATCGCTTGGTTCGATTCTGGAAATAACTTTATAATATCCTTAACAGACAATCCAAACCACGTTATACTTGAGGAACTTACCACGTTTGTATGCCTAACCAGACGTAGATTAACGTCTCTCTCACTCTCTCTGTCTCTATCTCTCTCTCTCTCTAGCTCCCTTCTTCATGCCCGCGTGACTAGCGTTTTCTGATCTATAGTAGATGGGAATCATATCTCTCTCTCTCTGCACACGCATTCATACATTCACATAATGGCAGGTTGCAACTCCTGATTAAGGAAACCTTCAAAACTTCAGGGCTCGGAGGTGTGACAACAAATACACATAAACCTACATGAAGAGCAGGAGAAAGGAGGAGAACATACAAGAAGATGAACACATGAGAAGCAAGAAGAATGAACAACTATGATCGAACACACAGGGCAATGCGAGGGGAACAAAAGTGGAAAGCAAACTCGATGGGAATGGATGCCTATATACAGAGGTGTGTCGGAAGCCTCTCTATCTCTCTGTCTCTATGGCAAATGCCCGATCATAGCATGAACGGGGTCCTTGCTTATCTAGTGCAGATCAATGAAGGAGGGAGGGAGAAAGGTGAAGATCTCCCTCTCTCAGTGCTTTGATTACTCCTCTAGTAATCTCTATCTTACAGAATCTCAGTAGGCAGCACCCTCGATCTGTGAATATGATTAGATATTTCTCACTTTTTACGCAATACTTGCATCTGTGCGTATCGATCTCTGTAGTCCGACTCCCTCTACCTGCCCATGTGCGATTGGAGCCACCTTTTTTATCTTTGGTGGTGTGCAATAGCAGGCGAATCATTTCCCGTTCTGTACGTGAGTCATAGATTTTCTCTCTACCTCTTTCTCTATGATACACGAGAGTGCCTGAGCATGTGAGTGCTAATCAGTGCTAATCAGTGGATAACTCATTCACTGTCTGTTCTGAATGTTGCGCAATACTTACAGAGCGATGAGCACCCTCATAACACACGTAATATCAGTTCTACAGCGCCACAAAATACCTTTCTTTCTCTCTCTCTGTCTCTCTCTCACGATCTCTCTCACTCTCTCATTGGGAATCGATGTACCTGCAGGAATTCATTAAGCAAAAAAAAGAACAAGCATTCATACACATATATATATATATATATATATATATATATATATATATATATATATATATATATATATATATATATATATATATATATATATATATATATATATATATATATATATATATATATATATATATATATCGAACATAGACGCTACGTATGTTTACCATTTTAGAATAGTTAGTTATACAAACTAACACTAAATCATGCATGCCTAAATGAACTTCTATTAACTTAATGTAAACTAAAACTTTTACTAACGTAAGAGCTTTTTGGATTTTATGATTAATATAAATAATCAATATTAGGTAACATAAAACGTAGTAGATATATCTTATATTAATTAAATTAACTATTGCTACTTATAATTGACTCACATATAAATAATTAGGATCATGATTATACTCATAGGGTTTTACTCAATTATGATTTAAGTATTATAAATATCATGATTAACATGTTTTTAAGCTCATAGGTAATACTAATGCATTTTATTAAGATAAATCATATTTAGAATAACCACATAAAATAACACACGTATCCATAAAGTTTGCTACACTTACATGAATTAAATAGACAGATTTTCTTGTGAGAACTCTATTTAAAATATGTTCATATGCATAATTAACCACACAAAAAAATTAAAAAAAAATCATAGGTACATTAATATGTATAGACTCTTAGGCTAATGTATAGACATAAACACAAATGCATACTCTTACTTATTTATTCACATAACACACATCTTTATAGTTCATAAGTAAAGTCATTCATGGGATTAATAAGATTATAACTATAGAGACTATACATAAGGGTAAATACAAAGATAACTTCAAGGGTTCAACCAAAGATCTCTTGCCATTATTCAAATTTCTCAATATATGCCCATCTTTTGCCTGCAGGTACTTCAAATAAAAATTAGTCAATTAAAAAGAATACATTAAAAATTATGTGAGACAGATATCATTCAACTGACTCTGAAGCAAAATATTTTTATTTTTGCATATGACAATTCAAGTAAGGAAATCCTTCCGACATCTACCCCCACCAAAGCTGCACATCGCCCTCGATGGGACAACCTGCAGTTAAATAGGAAAGCAGTATCAAATTCTTTTGAAAAATATTTCTAAAACTATTTTTGAACTTATATGAAATATGCTCCTAAAGGTAAGTACATCTTCTGATAGTTAAGAAAAATCTTTTAAAATTATGCAAACTTGAATCATAAACGTTTTCGTTCTATGCATGAAATTGAAAACAAGTTTTAGAAAGTCCCATAGAAATCAAGCAGACAGTTGTGGTACTTGCTCTTCTATTAATCCCTTCAAAAGTAATAAATATTTTATATAAATGGTCTATCCCTCACTCCCTAGCCACTTGCCATAAGATGCTTCTAACTAATTCCTCTATAGCATAAATCCGCCTCATAATGCCCGTATAGAATTTCAGAAGTGGTTTCGAGACCACAACTGAATCATGATAACTTTTTTTTTCTTTTCTTTTCTTTTCTTTCTTTTTTTTTCTTTTTTAATTTTCTTTTTCTCATCTTGCAGTAGCCATTAATATACTGCTTGATGTTCTCATTTTTCTCTTTTCTTAATTTTTCTTCGCAACTTTTGTGTTTAAGGGGAAAGGCTTAATCCCTAATCAGAGCAGAGGTTCTAGAGGAATGCTAAAGTGGGAACTAGGATCTCATTAGCGACATGGGTTGGAAGTTAAGGTAGCCTACCTATATAAAATAAACTTACTTCTACTAGGAATCGCAAGTCAAGCGTTTCCTCTCCTATCCTTATGAAAGCCATAGGGTCTCTTATTCTTATCTCCTCTTCATACACATCCCTACTTCAGTTTTAAATTGATTGTTTCATAATTTTAAAAAACTTCCTTTCCTATTAGAAGGATGCACATATCTACACATGAAATGCATCAATAAAAAATCATATTAACAACTAATAAATAAGTAAAGTTGAGAATTCTTTCACCTGATCTTTTTTTTTTTAATTCTACTTCATCGTCGTCCTCCAAGAAGTCTTCATCCAATTCAAATTTATTGCTTTCTCTTCTTCTAAATAGCTTTATTCTTTTCCCTGCAATCAAATTCTTTAGCATAGAACCATCAAATTCACGTAATTTATATATACTTGTTTCATAAACTGAAACAACAACGTAAGGTCCGAACCAACGTTTAGTTAGTTTCCGACGTGCATCGTATTGAGTATCAAACGTACTATCATATACAAGCACCCAGTCACCACTCTCTATTGGTTGCGGTCTTAGTCTATGTTTCTTATCAAAATATAATTTATTTTTCAATCTAGATGTTTTTAATTTTTTTTATTGCTTCTTTAAGATTTTCATTTCCTTGTTTTAATTGCTTAATTCTAAATGTTAATAAGTCCTCTCTTGAAATGTTATCTTTCCAACCTAAATTCATCCAATTAATTATCTGAGTATGGGTGGGAAATAATGGTTTCTGACAATACATGAGTTCAGCCGGCATAAAACCAGTTGTTCTCGTGTACGTCATTCTATCAGCCCAAAGAGAAAATGGGAGATATTTTGGCCATTGACCAATATCTCCGTGGCAAGCTTTAGAAATAGCCTTCACTATGGAAGGATGTCCTCGTTCAATTTTACCATTTGCTTCTAGGTTATAGGCAGTCGTAAGAGACAATCAAATTCCATGTTGTGCAAAGAATTCTCTTGCCTCTCTCGCATCTAACTCACCTCTATCCGCTACTACTTTTTCTATATATCCAAATCTGGATAATACTTCTTCCAAAAGGAATATGCATATATTATAAGTAGTATTCGAACGAAGCGCTCTACCTTCGACCTGGTTTGTCAAATCCTCTCGTGCAAGAACAATATATCTCATGCCATCATTGCTTTTAGGCATGGTCACAAGGTCAACTACCCACTTGTAATGAATACAAGGTGGATAGGTCAGGTGAAGGGGATCTCTATGCTTGACAGAGGAGTGTAACTGGCATGTACTACAAGTGCTCACAAATTCTCTAATAGTTACATACATCCTCGGCCACCAGTAGCTTTCCCTAATCTTTTCATATGTAGCTACAAAGCGTTTATGACCAGCCCAAAGGCTTTCGTGCATTTTATGCATAACTTGCACTTGAAAAACTTTCAAACCTAGTACTCTTTGAGGGTTTCGAACCTTTCCTCTAGCATGTCTCCAAAGATATCCATCTTTCAAGAAGAAGTTGAAAGACTTCTTCCTAATGTTCCGGAATCGATTTGAAGACCAGCTTGGGGAAGGCTGAAATGAACTTAGATAGTTTCCTGTATCTCGCCACTCTCCTTCATAATCGCACTCTCTAAATCTTTCATATGTATAGGTACATGTTTCATAATTTATTAAATTAATATAATTATTTAATGCTTCACTATCATTATCGAACTTTGCTCTTGAAAGCATATCTGCAACGGTATTATGTTTACATGCTATATGAACAAAAGCAGGATTAATGAATTTAATATAGGCTATTCATCGAAGCATGGCTATATCCGGAGATGAACAATTAGCTATTAAACCTATTAATGGAAGACAATCGGTCTCTACTATTACATTAGCCCCTACAAAGTACTCTTTATCTGTTTTTAAAGCTGTAACTAACCCCCATAATTCTCTCTTAATTTGCAGGTAATTCTTTTGAGTATCATGAAGAATCTTTGCTCCAAAGCGAACCGCGTACCTTTGCTCACCCTCATCATCCTGTCCAATGATCCAGCCTATACCAATAGGACTAGTGTCAACGGTTAGGATTACAGGCTTATTTCCTATATAGTCAATACATTTCAAAATAGGAGCATTGATAAGCAATGGCTTTAGACGTCTCATAATTCTAGAATGTTCATCAGTCCAAAAGAATTTCTTTCTTTTTCTTAATAAATCATAAAGCGGATTTGCTACATGAGCAAAGTGAGGGATCCAAATGACATAGAAAACACATGCACCTAGGAATCTCCTTACTTCACTTACATTGCGACATCTCTCAGAAATCCTACTAATGGCATCAACTTTTGCTGGATAGGGTCTACGACCATAATGGCCACATAAATGCCCAACTATTAGCACTTCATTAACACCAAAGTTGATTTCTCTAGGGAGAAAGTTAGTCCAACCTCTTCAAATCTTTCAAATATCTTTTCACAATCTGAAATATGGCTGGAAACAAACTTTCTTCAACCAGATGAATCTAAACTTTCATCCTTTTCTTTTTCCACACACCCTTTTATTGGAATATCATCAATAAAAGGCATCGTCACTTTTGGGATAAAGTCATGTAGGACCAGATTCATAGCATTCATCATGTGTGCCACATAATTCGTTGCTCCTTGTGGTAAAGTACACATACGTACTAAACCCAAAGGAGTCTTCATTGTGGTCACATCTCGACTCTCAATTGCTAATTGAAACTGATCATACCCTGAATACAAGTCTCCCATTGAATAGATGGAGTGACCAGCAAATGCCTCAACAAACTCATCTACAATGGGTCCCGTTCTTACATTCCTAATAGTGACTTTATTCACAGGCTGTAAATCCTGAATAAAGTGTAGCTTCCCACTCTTTTTCGGTACCATGAACCACCTATTAGAGTATGGTGCTGAGGATGGTTCCAAAATTCTCATGGAAATCTTCTCCTTTAACAGTCTCATTAGCTCAGGTAAATGAGCCTTTGGAACTGGAATCGGACGAAGATTCCAAGGAATATGCGGTACTGTGAAAATAATCATCGGAGCTACTAACTTTGGGTCTGCACATCCTATCTCATGAGGGAATAAAGAAAAAGCTTTACCATGACGAACAATCATTTTGGTAAACTACTCTTTTTTCAATTTGAGAAAGAAATTCATCTCCAAATTTAATAAACTTCTTACTCTCATCAGTAAATATGTGACCTATCTTAGATCGATCTCTAAGAATAGGATCATTTGATACTCGACGAAGTATGTCATGACTATCTTTGGGTAAGGGTTGAGCTACAGGCTTTATTTTCTTTTCTACAGTTTTGTATTTAGTATCTATGCTAACTTCATGTTCTAAGATAAATTCACTAATAATCTCATACTCTTGAATAGAGTTAAGAATTATCAGATTTGATTCTAAATTTTCATGAGAAACACTTTCTAGCTCTTCTAATCGAGTGGAAATTTTTGCTAATTCAACTATACTCTCAATTTTCTCGTCACTTGAAATTAATCCAGTTTCTCTAAAATATTTTTCAATTTGTTTTCTAAATGTTTTTGGAAGGTTTTCTTTAGTAATATAATGCAAACTAGTTGTAGGAGTACAAATTAGATAATTTTCAAATTTATGTTCATTGATAGGCGAGACATCAAAACAACGTCCACTATTGTCTCGCTCAATAGTGGAGTCTAGCAGAAATTTTTATCATAGTACGCTCCATATTCTCTTACAGCCAGTGGATCATCACAAACATGATTGATCGAGTCAATGGGATTTCTTCTTAAGCTCTTTCTATTTCTAGTGTGGTTTGGGCAAACCGTCATAATTTGCAAAGAATCCATCCCTGATTTGGATCGAATTCTTGCATACGCTGATCCGTCGTTCATTGCTTTTGTTTCCATCCTCATTTCAGCTATAAATGGCTGTCCAAGAATCACTTCATATGAACAATTATCTTGAACAAAGAAGTGAAACTCTTCTCGAACACCACCTATCATAATAGGCACATTTGCACATGCACCCAACAAAATACCAGAGCCATTATCAGCTGTTCTCATCTGCCAACCATGCTCTTTATCAATTGGCCATCTAAATTTGTCAAAAAACTTTTTTGAAATCACCTTTATCTCTGAACCCGAGTCAATGAGAGCCAAAGCTAAACAAGAATCTTTCTCATCTCCAATTCTCATCTTTACTTCTGGTGTGCCTCGTGCCCAGAAGGTAGAATTGTATTTACTTTCACTTTTTAACATTTCTTTATCAGGTTGTATACGTCCTAGAAAATTTCTATTTACACTTCCTGTTGTAAATTCTTCATCATCCTCATAATCACTTTCACTCAATGTAACTACATCATTCACAGCTAGGGTTTCTTCTACCACGTCTTGCATATCCTCGTCTTGTTGCAAAGGAAACCGTCTTCTTCTAATAAGTCGAATAAAACTGTCCTTGAACTCTTGTTTTGCTATGAAAAACACTTGCTCAAGTGACATCGTTACTTGAATTTTTAGAAGAATGTCATTTAAAGTCTCCCTAGCATCATTTTTCTTTTCGTGCTCAGAAATCCTAATAGCGTGGAGCTCTTCTTCCCTTCTTCTTCTGTTTCTCTTCATTTTGCTTTTGGTCCTTTTTATTTTCAGGTTTAGAAGTTTTTTTTTCTACTTTCTTCTGTTCTTCTTGGGGTTGAACATTTTCATCAGTCGGCTTTTTGCCTTCCTTTATCATTTTTCTCTTCTCTTCTTGAGATAAATTTGATTCATCAAATTGAACTTTTTTATCAATTTTCTTTTCATCTTCTCTCTTTTGCCTCCTAGTTACCCTCCTATCACCTTCTTCTACATCGTCCTGCACATCTTCTCGTCTCCGTTTTTCCTCAACATTTGCAATGTGAGAAAAGACAGAGGATTGATCCACAGGAGATTTCCATGCAGTCTTGTACATTATCTCGTCTCTAGCTCGTACTAGTGCCTCTATTGAATATGGATTTTGGCTAGGCATTGAAGAAGGCCTATCCTCGACTGGCTCTAGTCTTGCAGCCGAAGTACTGGCAGTTGCATCTGATACTGTTAAATTTTCATAAAGCTTTTTCATTCCTCCTTTGCCCCAATTGACGGACAAAGGAAGACGTGACCTAAAGTCACATAGTCTTCTATCTATTTCCACAACTAATTGATTTGCCTTAGCACTTTTTAATTCTTCACAAGCAAATGATGCGTGCTCCTGACTATCGCACCAGACACAGCGTTTCACGCCAGTCCCTCTTCTCTCATTATTTCTTAGAAAGGGTGGCTGTACAGCAAACTGAGGAGCTTGTTGTGGTACCGGCTGAAAGACTGGTTGTGGTGGAACATATTGAGGCATAACTTGTTGAATAGGTGGTACTTGTCCTGCACCACTAATGCTAGCCCCTGGATCATTAAAGCTCATGGAGTAAACTTGTTTATTCAAGTTAGCAACCTCTTTTGAAAGAGATGCTTGCATGTTCATAACATTCTCCATCTGTTTACATAGAATATCCAATTGAAACTCTATAGGAGCTTTAGTGGCAGCTGCATTATTAGCTGTAGCCATAGCAGCTGGCATTGGCATATCAACTTGTCTTATAGCAGGAGTCTCTCTAGGCTGCAAAGCATTAGGTTTAGAATACAAAATCGTTTGCCTTTGCTTCATTTGAGCAACAGCCTCTATCTCTTTTTTGCCTTTCTCCCAGTCATCACTTAGCCCATATCTTTTTCCTGGCTCTTCTATTCGTCTTTCCATTTCGGCCCTATCTTCAGGATTAAGTATCTTAAGAAAATATATAATTACATCTGGATTTATAGCATTTCTATGATCTTCGGGAAGTTGAGCCAGACGTCTCATAAACTCACCGTGAAGATGAGTTAAAGACTCATTGCTCTTAACAGTGTTTAACCAACGTAGAAATCCTTCACGACTGTGCTGGCTAAAATCTTCGAGGTAGAACATTTTATGAAGTTCCTTTCTAAATTCCTCCCAAGTTTTTTCAGCGTGTTCTTGAATAGATTCAAGAATTGAAATAGAAACTACACGTCCAAAGTATTTAACTAACACATCTTCAGGTAATCCCTGGATTTGCACTTGTTCCTCAAATGCATCCAAATATTCCGTAATGTTTAATCCCGTAAATTTTCCTTTTTCTTTTAGAATAGCTTGGACTATACGTGTCCCTTGCTTTTCTATCATCATGTTCTTAAACATCTCCTCCATTTTACGTTCTTGATAACGTTTCGAATAGAGAAGAAGTTCCCTAATAGCCGGATCTAATTGCTCTCTAAATTGTCTAAATCTATCACAAGTTGATAAAGCCAAGGATGGCTTTACCCTAGTCCTAGGCTTTTACTAATTCTAATCTTCTTTTCTAAAATCTTTTTGATTTCTAAACCCTAAATTATGACTTATCTCTTATATTTACTCTTTTTTAATTTTAAAGGGTTTTTAATAAGGTAATTTTTATAAAATAGTTTTTCTTGATTTAAGTCTTTTAGTTTACTATTAATTTCTTTAAAATTAATTTCTTTGAAAAAAATAAAAGCATTAACTATAAGTTAAAAAGAAACCTAAATTTAAACTATTTTTATGCTATAAGATTTTTTTTATGCAATAAAACAAACAATCTTTCTTTTTCAAAACTTAAAATCTTTTCTTTTTAATGATGCAAAAAATAATGGCTTTTCCTAAAAATGCAAATATTTAAATGCTTTAAGTAAAAGTTATATTTCCTAGATACAAAAGAAAGATTCAAATATTCTTTAAATGCTAATATGAAGGTGCTTAGATCCTACGTGCAGATGAAAACAACTTTCTTTTAAAGTGATGTGTGTAAACTAAAAATAAAGAACTTAAAGTACACACCTTACTTGATGATATCTTTGCTGAAGAGGTTCTAAAGTGAACGTTAAAACAATCTTAAACACAAAACTAAAATGACCATGAATATATCTTGATTCTATTGAACGTTGAGGGGGGGGTTTTGAAACGACGAAGCTCCACCAGTTGGAAATCCTTCTTCCACGGTTTTGTCACAGCTTCAATCTTCAAATTTCCTGCATACAAGAAAAAAATGAAATTAGGGATTTAAATAAAAACTGAAAATGTAACGTAAGTCCTAGACACACTATCATCACGTTTCACATCGGGTTCACCAAAGCTATCGTAGAGGGGTGTGAAAAGAGGTTGATGTTCATCTAAAAGAATCACGCTAACCTAACCGTGTGACTGCACGCAGGGTGCTTCTAAGTATGCCTAGGGCCTTCCGTTGATTTTTCAGTTTAGGTGTGATAAAAACCTATATGTTTCTAATATATGGGAGTGCAAATTAAGAACTAATTATTTAGACTAAGGACCGTAAGGGCGAGCGTTTCTATAATTCTCTATAGCTTCTAATTGATAAGACAAAACTAAGTTCTCGTTTGTAATTTTGTCTTTAACAAAGTCAACTTCTTCGTTCTCAATTTGATTTGAGTTAGGTTTTCTAACCAAATTAGGTGGGAATAAGTCTTTCTTGTCCTCCGGTTCTAGCAAAACTATGGTAATTAAAGGTAAAATTCTAGAAAGAAGACGATCGTAATCTAACGTGTGTAAAGTTTTGTTAACTACTTTACCTTTAATAATTTCAACTTCTATATTTTCGTTATTATTTGAACTATCAATTGAAGATGGAAGCAATGTTCCTATTATTAAGTTTTCTAATTCTTGATTCTTAATATCAGAATCGTTTGAAGATACTAGTTTAGAACTACTTGTAGATCGTGATTCTTTAGACATATGAAATAAAAAAACGTAAAGATCTCAATTAATTTTCAGAGAAACAGTATGAAGAATTTCAAAATCAATCTTATTTAAGCCTATACAATAAACCTATACAAAAGTTTATCATAAGTGCTAATACAATTCTCTTAATAGATAATCCTATACAACTTAATAAACAATCTTCAAAAATATCATAATTTCGTGATCTTGAAATCTCGTATGCTTGTGTTCTCATATTTTCCTTTGTAATCTCTTCAATAATCTGCAGGAATTCATTAAGCAAAAAAAAAACATAAGTATGTTTTTAATTAGCAAAAAACACTCATTTAATTATTTTAGCATTCAATATATAACTTAAAACCTATACTAACACATATACACGAATACTTCTAACTTCCTAACTTTAATGTAAATGTAAACAATTACTTATATAAACGTAAACATATATTGTTTCCATACAAATATGCATCACATAATACTTCAATATCTCTCATGCATACATGCATATCAACATGTATTAACTAAACATGCACACTCATGTATTCATAAACGTACAGTCATGCTAATGCACACTACACATGCAATCTCATTTTATCATGCATATGCATACACATGCCTCTAACGTAAACTTCACATGCACATGCATACATAACTATACATGCATTTGTTTTTTTACATGCATCTATTATATACACATGCATACATGCAAACTTCTACATTTACATATATACACTTGCATCTTATTCTAACATACATGCATACATGTGCACATCTCTCACTTATGCACATGCATCACTTATTACTCATGCATACATGCACACACATATCACATGCATACACAAGCATAACATTCACATGCTCATATGCATACACATGCATACATACATTCATACTAACATGCATACTTTCATCATACATAAACTCATGCACACATATGCATGCATAAACATGCACACATATGCATTCATGCATCCCCTCTCTCTCTCGATCTCTCTCTCTCTCACTCTCTCTCGTATTCATACTCTCATATTTTCCAAACCCACTAACGATGACAATAGCACTAATTCAATGGTATATGCATAGACATAAAAACACGTAGACTGCTCAACGCTCCCATAACATTGCACGCACCAGAAATGGACCCGTAATGTGCTCATACATGTTGCTCTGCTTAATGCGCGCAGAAAGGGAAGGGCAATAACGTAAACAGGATGAAGGTCCAGATAATAGTTGTGACAAGCATTACAAAGAAGCAAGCAGACAATAGAACTATTCCTGAACTATCATCATCTTGATAAGTCTGAGCAAGATCATCATCACTAGGCAATATGGCTTGGTTCGATTCTGGAAATAACTTTATAATATCCTTAACAGACAATCCAAACCACCTTATACTTGAGGAACTAACCACGTTCTATGCCTAACCAGACATAGATTAACATCTCTCTCACTCTCTCTGTCTCTATCTCTCTCTCTCTCTAGCTCCCTTCTTCATGCCTGCGTGACTAGCATTTTCTGGTCTGTAGCAGATGAGAATCATATCTCTCTCTCTCTCTGCACACGCATACATACATTCACGTAATGGCAGGTTGCAACTCCTGATTAAGGAAACCTTCAAAGCTTCAGAGCTCGGAGGTGTGACAACAAATACACAAAAACCTACATGAAGAGCAGGAGAAAGGAGGAGAACGTACAAGAAGATGAACACATGAGAAGCAAGAAGAATGAACAATTATGATCGAACACACAGGGCAATGCGAGGGGAACAAAAGTGGCAAGCAAACTCGATGGGAATCGATGCCTATATACAGACGTGTGTCGCAAGCCTCTCTCTCTCTATCTCTATGGCAAATGCCCAATCACAGCGTGAACGGGGCCCTTGCTTATCTATAGGAGATCAATGAAGGAGGGAGGGAGAAAGGTGAAGATCTCCCTCTCTCAGTGCTTTGATTACTCCTCTGGTAATCTCTCTCTTACAGAATCTCAGTAGGCAGCACCCTCGATCTATGAATACGATTAGATATTTCTCACTTTTTACGCAATTGTGTGCGATTGGAGCCACCTTTTTTATCTCTGGTGGTGTGCAATAGCAGGCGAATCATTTCCCGTTCTCTACGTGAGTCATAGATTTTCTCCCTACGTCTTTCTCTATGATACACGAGAGCACTTGAGCATGTGAGTGCTAATCAGTGCTAATCAGCGGATGACTCATTCACTGTCTATTCTGAATGTTGCGCAACACTTACAGAGCGATGAGCACCCTCATAACGCACGTAATATCTGTTCTACAACACCACAAAATGCCTTTCTTTCTCTCTCTCTGTCTCTCTCTCACGATCTCTCTCACTCTCTCATTGGGAATCGACGTACCTTAAGGAATTCATTAAGCAAAAAAAAAACAAGCATTCATACATATATATATATATATATATATATATATATATATATATATATATATATATATATATATATATATATATATATCGAACATAGACGCTACATATGTTTACCATTTTAGAATAGTTAGTTATAAAAACTAACACTAAATCATGCATGCCTAAATGAACTTCTATTAACTTAATGTAAACTAAAACTTTTACCAACGTAAGAACTTTTTGGATTTTATGATTAATATAAATAATCAATATTAGGTAACATAAAACGTAGTAGACATATTTTATATTAATTAAATAAACTATTACTACTTATAATTGATGCACATATAAATAATTAGGATCATGATTATACTCATAGGGTTTTACTCAATTATGATTTAAGTTTTATAAATATCATGATTAACATGTTTTTAAGCTCATAGGTAATACTAATTCATTTTATTAAGATAAATCATATTTAGAATAACGACATAAAATAACACACGTATCCATAAAGTTTGCTACACTTACATGAATTAAATAGACAAATTTTCTTGTGAGAACTCTATTTAAAATATGTTCATATGCATAAATAACCACACAAAAAAAATAAAAAATCATAGGTACATTAATGTGTATAGACTCTTAGGCTAATGCATAGACATAAACACAAATGCATACTCTGACTTATTTATTCACATAACACACATCTTTATAGTTCATAAGTAAAGTCATTCATGGGATTAATAAAATTATAACTATAGAGAGTATACATAAGGGTAAATACAAAGATAACTTCAAGGGTTCAACCAAAGATCTCTTGCCATTATTCAAAGTTCTGAATATATGCCCATCTTTTACCTGTAGGTACTTCAAATAAAAATTAGTCAATTAAAAAGAATACATTAGAAATTAGAATACGCAGAAAAACACAGTACATAGGGAGCACGAAGTCAGACTTCTTAGTTCTTACAAATGCGGTCGAACTTACAGTCTGTGATGACCAGGCCACTATATGTTTTATTAAAGAACATATACAAAGAAGTATCCGGTGGCCATTTGGCCTTTTACATGGACACTAATGGTAACAATCTCCCACTAAAGGCTAATATGGCCAGAGTAGCTATGGGAAAAAAATAAAGAATGATAAAGAGTACCTAAGTGTAAGTATACAAACTATACCTCCCACCTGATGGGCATGTTACACAGTATACAAGTGACTGCATAAGATCAAGAATCAAGTAACCCCCCATCAAGTGACAACAGTGTTGAAAGCTATCTTGTGGTAGAGCTTTAGTCAAAGCATACGCAGCATTACCTCGAGTGTGAACCTTCTCAAGAATAATGCTCTCAGTGGCTAAGCAATCTCTAATGAAGTGATACCTCGCCTCAATGTGCTTGGTCTTTGCATGATAGACCGGATTCTTAGCCAAAGCAATGGCACTCTGACTATCACTAAGCAAGCGAGGTACATGCTGAGATAAAGCCATATCACAAGCAAGACGAGAAAGCCACAATGCTTCCTTACATGCCTCACTTGCTGCAACATACTCTGCTTCTGTGGTGGAAACAGTTGTACATTCTTGAAGACGAGATCTCCAAGAGATAGCACCTCGAGCAAAATGAAAAATGTACCCCGATGTAGACTTATGATTGTCTACACAACCAGCATAGTCAGAATCTGTGTAACCAATAATGGATGCTTTCCCTCTACCTAAACATAAACACTTGTCCTTAGTGCACTCAGATATCTCAAGATCATCTTGATCGCTTCCCAATGTTTCTTGCTAGGAATTAGACATATATCTACTCACAACTCCCACAACAAATGCAATGTCTGGTCTCGTAGCTACCATAACATACATGAGACTACCAACAACAGATTGATAGGGAATTTTGGTCATGAATTCCTTTTCCTCATCTGATTTGGGGCAGTCATCCTTGCTCAATTTCACATATGTGGGTAAAGGTGTACTTAATGCCTTTCCACCCTGCATATTGAACTGGTGAAGTACTTTGGTTATGTACTCACTTTGAGATAAGTATATGCATCTTTTACTCCTATCACGAGTAATGCGCATGCCAAGAATATGTTTGGCATCCCCAAAATCCTTCATATCAAATGTTTGACTCAACTTCTTTTTGAGAATTGACAAATCATATGAGGACTTCCCAGCAATCAACATATCATCGACGTAAAGTATCAACCATATTAAGCTTCCATCAGAGCATCTCTTTGTGTAGAGACAATGATCCTCATTGCTCCAAGAATAGCCTTGGGACTTCATAAAAGCATCAAACTTTTGGTACCATTGTCTGGGAGACTGTTTAATTCCATACAAGCTCTTCTTGAGCTTACAAACTAGACATTCCTTGCCTGGAACTACATAACCCTCTCGTTGTTCCATATAGATCTCATTTGTAAGATCTCCATGCAAGAAATCTGTTTTCACATCCATTTGAACTAGCTCTAAGTCCTCCATTGCAACGAAGCCAAGAAACATGCGCAAAGTAGTCATCTTGACCACTGGAGAGAAGATTTCCGCAAAATCAACACCATGTTGTTGCTGAAAACCCTTTGCAACAAGTTGTGCTTTATATTTTGGAGAAGCACTATCTGATGTGAATTTCAGCTTATATACCAATTTACATGGTAAAGCTTTCCTACCCTTTGGCAAAGGTACTAAGTCTCAAGTACCATTCTTGTGAATAGAATCCAACTCACTCTTCATGGCACGCTCCCACTTGACATGATCCTCTGTCTGCATAGCCTCTTTGTAGCAAGAAGGCTCACCGGCATCTGTTAGCATAACAAAATCTAAACCTCGAACATATCTATCAGGTGGATGTGAGACACATGCAGAACGTCTCAATGGCTGTTGAACAAGAACATGTGCAGACTGATTCGAATGGACATTCTCTTGAACATCCCTATGTGCAGCATTTTTATGCATGCTAACTAGAGGACTAGTATCCTCAAACACCACTCTTCTCACTTCAACCTCCTTAATGGGCTGTTTATGGATCTTAGACTCATTAAAAATGAAATCACTACTTCTAATCACTGATCGTGTTTCATGATCCCATAAGCGATATCCAAATTGTCCTTCTCAACCATATCCAATAAAAATGCATTTCTTGGACTTATGGTCCAACTTTTTTCTAAGATTCTTGGGTATATGAACATATGCTTCACACCCAAAAATTCCAGGATGATCATAATATGGTGGTTTCCCTGTCCATAGCTCTTTTGCCACTTTCAAACCTTTGGCAGTACTAGGTGAAAGGTTAATCACATGAACTGCAGTCAATACTGCTTCTACCCAAAAACCTTGTGAGCGGTTTGCATGATGCAACATAGAGACTACTCTATCTTGAATAGTTCTATTCATCCTCTCAGCTACACCATTCTCTACTAGGGTTAAAGAGCTGTAAACTCTCTACGAATCCCTCTAGATTGACAGAAAAGGCTGAATTCATGTGAGGTATACTCACCCCCATTATCTAAACGTAAAGCCTTAAGCTTAGTTCCTTTTTCAATCTCAACTGAAGCAAGCCATTTTCTGAAAAAAATGGAATACATCATCCTTTGATTTGATAGGATATACGCAGACTTTTCTAGTAGCATCATCTATGAAAGTGACAAAGTAAAGAGAACCACCTAAGGACCTACTGGGCATAGGACCACACACATCTGTATGAATGAGATCTAAAGGCTGAATTGAAGAGTCAATGTGCGTTCTATGCACATTTCTGGTTAGCTTTCCATATTGACAATGCTCACAAAATGAAAAATCAGAGAAAGATTACACAAGTAAGTAGCCAAAACGAGAAAGATTTTCCATTCCACTACGAGATATATGGCCCAAACGACCATGCCAAATACAAACCATAGGCTGTTCAATAACAGCTAACAAGTGTTCTTTCCGTGATACAAATAAAGGATAAAGTGAGCCAACTTTGCTTCCTTTTGCAATAACCATATTGCCCTTTGATATACGAAAGGACTGAGCATAGAAGACCACCTTGTAACCAAGGTCATCAAGTTGACCAAGTGACATCAAACTGTGTGATAACTGAGGTACATGGTGTACATTATGCATAGTAAATTTTGAACCATCAATGAACTACACAACCACATCTTTAATCCCCACAACATCACACTCGTAACAGTCACCAAGTCTCACGGTACCAAGAGACTTTGCTTCATAATTCGAGAACCATTCTCTATGTGGTGTCACATGGAAAGAAGCACCAGAATCTAGCAGCCAGGTGTGGGAAAGAGAATTAGCCATAAGTGCCTCAGATGGCACAGTACTATCAAGTGTCAACACATCAGCATCATTAGAAATAGCATTAATTTCTTCAATCTTCACAATCGAAGTAGATGGTGCAGGTAATTGTTTAACATGCCCATCAACATTTTCTCCTTTACCTTTAGCATTCTTTAATGCATAACAGTCTTTCTGCATGTGTCCTTTCTTATGACAATAATGGCATTTGATATCCCTCTTCCTTGATTTACTTCTACTCTTATTCCGTTGACCATTCCTTTCCTTGTTCTTGCTCCTGCCACGTTGTTGATTCTTTCCTTCGTAAGAATCATGAACATTATATGCATCTCCACTCTGAGTGCCAACCATAGATTTTCTACAAATCTCCTCACTCAAGAGTGCTCCACATATGTCATCATAGACGATTTCACCACCAGGTGCACTGTTCAAAATAGCTATGCAAAACGTATCCCATGATGATGGCAGGGTGCATAACAGCAATACTGCTTTCATTTCATTATCCATATCCATTTTCTGAGCCTGTAACTGGTAGAATATAGCATCAAACTCATTTAGATGAGTAGCAACACTATCTGTGTTCCTTCATACGAAGGTCATATAATCTTCTCATCAGATACACTTTATTTGATGCCGTATCTTTTTCATATGTATTGCATAACTTCTTCCAAAGCTCCTCTGCACTTTCACAGTCTAATATTGTAAGGTAAACATTATCTCCCAGGTGCAAGCGAATGGTAAACCCGACCATTTCATCTAACTCATCCCAATCATCTTCATCCATGTCTGTAGGCTTCTTTGAAATCCCATTTACTGGCTTTCATTGCCTCCTTTGAATGAGCACATCTTTAATCTGATTCTTCCATAGAGCAAAGTTTGTGCCATCAAATTTTCGGATCTCAAAATTGAAAGAACTTGGAGAAGCTTGTAGAAGGTAGAAAATGCGTTTCGAAGCGACGAAGTTTGGTCAAGCCAACCGGCACAAGATCATCCCTTGAGCTTATGGAGACTCAAATAGACCTTATAGGCATGCAATAAGTGCAAAAAAATGCACTATGTACTTTGGAGCATCAAGAAGAATCAGTCGATACAAAACAGATAGGTTCGCGGGTCAACTAGCTCAAAAAACTTACTATCTATGGAAGAGACAATGAACTTCAAATGCCCATAGCGACTAGCATGATTACAATTAGAAAAAATCCTTTTATGGGAGTGATACACATAGGGTTGAGGGTATGGAATGCACAAAAGTATATGGAATAAGAAAAATATGCTATAGGAATAAATGCGACATTCACAGGTGGTACTTCCTATTTTTCAAGAATACGTAGAGATTGACCCCGAGATAGAAAAACCCAGATTTCTCCCAATCTATTGCACCAAATGCTATGAAAATGCATAGGCATAAACTAGACACTTATTACTTTCCAATGCGCCATCTTGCACTCAATTTGGAGCTCTCCCGAGAGAGCAACAACCTCTGCAAGATTACTGTTGGTGAAGAAGATGATGCAGAGAATTGAAGGAGCAAGACATTGATGGTCACAAGTGTATGTATATTGCTTCCATGTATTGTAAAAGTGATTTCAAGTCTTTATATAGACTCTAGGAGTGTTCCACGACTTCCACAAGTTGAATTTGAATTCAAATGCAGCTGGGAATGGTTATTGGAGGGAATCAATTCACTTTCCTATAATCTAGGAAAAGTGAAGATCTTGTTTGATCTAGTTTTAGATGATTGATTTCTTGATTGAATGCAACTTCAACCACCACAAATTCGTGGGATTTGGGCTATATCTTTCTACCTTTACATGTGTTAAGCTCAAGGCTTTAACAAAGGTAAATAAACCATCAAAAATCTCTCAAAAAAATACAATAAATGAGCATACGAAAAAGAACTCTCCAATGGATATTCTTGATGCGATAGCCTTTGATGTAGATCAAATCCACCTCAAGGATACTGTAAGCTTGATGTTCGAATAGCTCCCCCTCAAGCTAAAGTATGCTTGATTCTTCATTCTCTGATAGGTTGAATACCTGCCATAGCTTTGAATCTACAAAGCTTTATTCCATCAAGTGCATTCGTCATCATATCTGCTACTTGCTTTTCATTTGGAACAAAAGAAATATCAATCTCCTTTTCCATCAGCTTCTCCCTGATGAAGTGGTAATGGACTTCTATGTGCTTGGTTCTCGCATGGAAAATAGGATTTGCCGCTAGATGCATGGAAGTTACATTATCTCCAAATATGTGAGGTTTGGAACTCACAAGTCCCAAATCTGTATACAATGCTTTTAACCATATTGCCTCTTGAGTTGCTATGGTCAAGCCTCTGTACTCTGCTTGAGTTGAGAAGAAAGCAACTGTTGGTTGCTTCTTGGAACTCCATGACACTAGCTTTGAACCTGCAAATGCTAAGTAACCAAATGTACTTTTTCTATCATCCTTAGCTCCTACCCAATCTGCATCAAAGTAGATTTCGATATCCAAATCTGAAGAGTAAGCATAGAATATACCTTTGTTGATTGTACCTTTGAGATACTTAGGTACGCTCTGAGCGACATCTATGTGTGGTCTTCTCGGTGAGTGCATGAATTGACTAAGCACTCCCACACTATATGAGGTGTCTGCCCTTGTATGAGTAGCATATATCAAGCTACCTACCTGTTGAGAGTGATGGATGGATGCACTCAGGAAATCAGTTGGTGCTGCAAAACCTGCTTCACACCTGCCCTCTTTTCTCTTCTGATATGCTTAGTACACAAGCTTAGCTTCCAAATGACATAAAGAAACCATATATGTACTTTGGAAATGATTTGGGTAATGATCAAATCAAAACAGATAACTTGGTACTTCACAAATCAAGCAAAACCTTCTATTCCTGTAATGATACCTGCTTAGACTTTTACTCAGTGTGTCCAGCACACTTAAAATTGGAACAATTCCTTTTGGGAGTATCAATATACCTTAGTAAGCTACCAATCACAAGTGGAATCACTTCAATTGATAAACTATGCACTGAGAAATAAGTTTAGCAAAATTATAATCACCCCCGACTTTTCAGGAACTCTGCAGACAAATAGCAGTGTGCACCTCGAATCGATTTTCTCCCGATTGGCTGAATGAAATCCTTTGAAATTTTGTATGCTTGTATTAGACTTTGAGGTGGTTCCAATGAGCTATAGAACACTTGATTTGGTTCAGTAGATCCAGAGAAATGCCCTGATGAAGTTGACAGACTTGGAGTAGGTGACTCAGACAAAACAGAGATGATGAATGTATACTTCTATTGATATATGTGTTTGTACAATCTCATTAGCTTGCCAAGCACAGCTAAATGAGGTATTGTGGTGTTGGCTATGGAGTAACCTTCACACACAATAGTTACAATGAAATTTTGCCTCGGGGAGTGAGCTAGAGTGAGAGTATGACCCGCGACTTTTTACTTCATCTTTTATAGGAATTTTGAGATTGTTTGAATTTGAAATTCAAACTTAGGCTCCCTTGAATCTCTCCTCTAAAAGTAGGGAGATATTCTCTCTATCTCAACATTCAAATTTCCACGACTCTAGTGGTAGGTGAATGACTTAAAGTGATTACAAACAAATGATAAGTCACTTAGACTTTTACAAAGGGTAAAAAAGTAGGAACACATAAGCATATGTTCACATGAGTCTTCCTTTAAGTGAAGCCTAGATAATCCTTTGTCCATGCTAATCTTCCATAAGTCCAAGGGTCCAAGCCAATGTGTGTAGGCTTGTGTTGCACCAACAGCTCCCCCTCAAGCCAAACACTTTGGCATAAATCTTCTCTTTCATTCTTCAATCACTTCCTGCAATCCAATCATAGATTTGAATCTACATAACTTGTTTCCATCCAATGCCTTTGTAAGTAAATCTGCACATTGCATATTAGTAGAAACATAGGTCAATTGTATATCTTTACTTAGCAATTTCTCTCTCACATAGTGGTAATGAACCTCTATGTGTTTAGTTCTGGCATGATAAATTGGGTTTGCTGCAAGATGAAGAGAGCTAGTGTTGTCTCCAAATATGATAGGTGGTCTTGTGAGTAGACCTAATTCTGTATATAGAAGCTTCAACCAGATAGCTTCTTGAGTAGCATTTGCAAGTCCTCTATACTCTGCTTCAGTGGATGACAATGCCACTGTAGGTTGCTTCTTAGCTGACCAAGAGATAGGCTTATCCCCTGAAAAACAAATATAACCTGAGGTGCTTCTCCTATCATCCTTGCATCCTGCCCAATCTGCATCTGAGTAAACCTTAATATCAATATCTGATGTATAAGGAAAATACAAACCATGACTTTGAGTTCCCTTGAGGTACTTCAAGATCTTCTTAGCTGCCTCTAGGTGAGGTACCCTTGGTTTGTGCATGAATTGACTAAGCACACTTACTCCATATGCTATGTCAATTCTTGTCAAGGTAGCATAGTTCAAACTACCCACCATACTTTGGTATCCTGTAATGTCTTTGATTTCTTCTCCTTCATGAGCACTTAGCTTTTGGTTAACCTCCATTGGAGTAGTAGATACCTTAGCATCCTGCAAACCAAACTTCTTGACCATATCCTGTACATACTTCTTTTGGGTAATGTAGATACCTGAATTTGTGTAGATCAATTCAAGTCCTAGAAAATATTTTAGTAATCCAAGATCACTAATCTTGAATTCTTTCATCATCTGTCCTTTGATGTGTCTAATCCCATTGACATCATTCCCTATAATGATGATGTCATCAACATAGACACATAAGTAGATTACCTCTGTACTACTTCTCTTTATGAACAGAGAAGTGTCTGCTTTGCTCATCACAAATCCTTGGTCTTGGAGGTAGGTGGTCAATCTGTAGTTCCATGCTCTAGGTGCCTGCTTCAAACCATACAGAGCCTTCTTCAATTTACAAACATAATGTACCTTTCTTGGATCTTCATAGCCAGGTGGTTGTGACATGTAGACTTCTTCAGATATCCATCCATTTAGGAATGCATTCTTCACATCCAATTGGTACATGTTCCAATTCTTGGATGCAGCTACACTCACCAAAACTCTGATAGTTGGCATCTTGGCCACAGGAGAAAATGTCTCCTCATAATCAATGCCTTGGGTTTGTGCAAAACCCTTGGCTACCAACCTAGCTTTGTACCTATTAATTGTTCCATCTGAATTCTTCTTCAATTTGTAGATCCATCTGGATCCTATTACCTTCATAGAATCTTTCTTGGGTACCAAGTCCCAAGTATCACTCTCTTTGAGGGCTTCTATCTCCACATCCATGGCTTCTCTCCATTCTGACTTTGTAATTGCTTCTTCATAGGTACCTGGTTCTTCATTCAACAAGTCTTTTGCAAGATATACAGAATGTTTAGTTACAAGTGATGTGTCATACCCAAATCTGATAGGCTTCTTCTTCTCTCTCTGAGATCTTCTCATAGCTTGAGTAGAAGTTTCTGCCTTGTCCTCCAATTGCTTCATCTTCATCTTTCCTTTGGATTTCCAAGCCTTGAACTCTTCAAGGTTTATGGTATCATCATCTGAGCTTGAGTCTTCTTGCTGAGTTGGCTCTTCCTTGGTAAGCTTTGGAAAATCTTCCTCCAAGTCATAGGGTAAACTCACTTTCCTGCATTCATTCTCATACCATGAGTCATTTTCATCAAATATGACATCTCTGCTTACCTTGAACCCTTTGTTTGTGGGGTTGTAGAATCTGTATCCCTTTTGGTTCAAATCATAACCAATGAAGATACATTTCTCTGCCTTTGGGTCTAGCTTTCCTCTTACCTGTGAGGGAATATGCACATATGCTACACAACCAAAGATTTTGCAATGATCCAGAGAGGGTCTCTTACCATGCCAAGCTTCATATGGAGTCATGCCATCAAGTGATTTGGATGGCAACCTATTGATGAGGTAAGTGGCAGTGGATACACTCTCTGCCCATAGGTAATTTGGCAACTTTTTCTCATTGAGCATAGACCTAGCTGTTTCCACTATAAGTCTATTCCTTCTTTCTGCTACCCCATTTTGTTCAGGTGAGTACCTTGTAGTGATCTCCCTCTTGATGCCTCTTTCCTGCAAGAAATCTTCAAACTCATTGGAGAAATATTCTCCTCCACCATCTGATCTTAGCCTCTTCAAGCTTCTACCTGTTTGATTCTCAACAAGTGCAAGATACCTCTTGAAACAATTAAACACTTCATCTTTATGCTTCATAAAGTATAAAATGGTCCACCTGCTATAGTCATCAATGAAGGACACATAATACCTTGAACCAGAAATGGAAGGGTCCTTGCTAGGTCCCCAAACATCTGTGTGTACCAAGTCTAGGTAGTCTTCATGCATGAAACCTTTCCTTGAGTAGGGTAATCTGTGAGACTTACCAAATTGACATGATCCACATTTGTAAATCATGTGTTGCTTGGATACATTAGGTATCCCAAGCACACATTGATCCCTGCACATTTGCTTAAGAGTCCTTTCACCTATGTGCCCTAATCTCTTATGCCATATCTCTGACTCTGAAAGTGTCTGATCCTTGTAATTATACAAAGCAATGTTTTTTGTATCTTCTAGCTCAAATGTAAATAGTCTACCTGATTTCTCCCCTTTGGCTATCCTTCTGAATCCTTGTTTTGGGTCCTCCACATATGCTCCATGTTGTGTGAATCTGACCTGCAAACCTTTCTCCACAATCTGACCAACACTCATTAAATTCTTAGTTATTGTTGGTACATAGAGTACCCTGCTTAATAGGTTCTGATTACCATCACATGTCTTCACATTTCCAATTTTGACAACAGAGTGTTTAGTGTCATCACCTGTTTGTACCTGATGTTTGCCCTTGGGCTCTTCCAAATCAGAAAGTAGTGCCACATTGCCAGCTACATGGTTAGAACATCCTGAGTCAATGTAAAATAAATGATCATCATTTGTACCTATCTTGGAGGTCATGTTCATGATCAATAAGGAGTCATCTTGCTCCTCTGTGTAGTTATTGTAGTCTCTTCTATTTCTGAATCCACCTTGGTAGCTTCCATTGTGGTTCTTGTTGTAGTTGTTGTTGTATTGGTTGTTGTACCCATTGTAGCTTTGATGTTGGTTGAATCTGCCTCTTCCTTGAGAGTATCCACCTCTTGAGTAGCCTCTTCCTCTCTGATTTTTGTAGTTCTTGTAGCATTCATCAGTGGTATGATTGGACAACCCACAGATGTTGCAAGGTGATGAGTTGTAGGGTCTCCCCCTACCTGACTTACCTCCTCTGCCTCTTCCTCTAGATGACCTACCTCTCCCTGCATAATTGGCTTGAGAGGTAGAGCCTTCTTCATCCTGTTTCTTCTTGCCTTTATCTTTAACTTTCTTATCAGTATAGAGAGCAGAGGGGTTATTACCTTTTGATTGATCTCCAGCTTTGGTGAACTTTGCTTCATGTGTAAATAGTTGGCCCATGAGTGTTGTGAGATCAGGGGTATGCATGTCCATGTAGAGGTCCATTGCAGTGGTGAAACTTTCCCACTTATCATCTGCCTTGAGTCCATTTGTCACTTGCCTGACTATTTGCTCCTCTTCAATTTCCTCTCCAATGCTTGCTAGTTGGTCTGCCACATCTTTAATCTTTGTCACATACTCTGAGACTGATTGCTTTGGCTGCTTTCTAAGTGTTGTGAACTCTATCCATAATTGATTCTTCCTAGCCCTTGTGTTGGAAGAAAAATAATTTGACAATGTTTCCCAAGTCTCTTGGGAAGTCTTACAGTTCCTTACATGAGGTAAAAGAAAGTCAGATATAGAGTTTAAGAGATAAGACCTTGCCAAAGCATCCTTTGCACACCATTGGTTAAGTCTTTCATGCTCATCCTTTGTAGGTAGTCCTCTAGTCTTGAATGAGGGCAACTCCTCATCTCCTGATATGTATCCAAATAGACTTCTCCCTTGTAGATAGGTCTTCATTCTCAATGACCAAGCTTGATAGTTGTTTCTGTCCAATTTGTCAATGAAAGAAGGGAAACCATCACCCATGATTACCTTGTTTTGCTCTGATACCACTGTTGAGAGTGATGGATGGATGCACTCAGGAAATCAGTTGGTGCTGCAAAACCTGCTTCACACCTGCCCTCTTTTCTCTTCTGATATGCTTAGTACACAAGCTTAGCTTCCAAATGACATAAAGAAACCATATATGTACTTTGGAAATGATTTGGGTAATGATCAAATCAAAACAGATAACTTGGTACTTCACAAATCAAGCAAAACCTTCTATTCCTGTAATGATACCTGCTTAGACTTTTACTCAGTGTGTCCAACACACTTAAAATTGGAACAATTCCTTTTGGGAGTATCAATATACCTTAGTAAGCTACCAATCACAAGTGGAATCACTTCAATTGATAAACTATGCACTGAGAAATAAGTTTAGCAAAATTATAATCACCCCCGACTTTTCAGGAACTCTGCAGACAAATACCAGTGTGCACGTCGAATCGATTTTCTCCCGATTGGCTGAATGAAATCCTTTGAAATTTTGTATGCTTGTAGTAGACTTTGAGGTGGTTCCAATGAGCTATAGAACACTTGATTTGGTTCCGTAGATCCAGAGAAATGCCCTGATGAAGTTGACAGACTTGGAGTAGGTGACTCAGACAAAACAGAGATGATGAATGTATACTTCTATTGATATATGTGTTTGTACAATCTCATTAGCTTGCCAAGCACAGCTAAATGAGGTATTGTGGTGTTGGCTATGGAGTAACCTTCACACACAATGAGTTACAATGAAATTTTGCCTCGGGGAGTGAGCTAGAGTGAGAGTATGACCCGCGACTTTTTACTTCATCTTTTATAGGAATTTTGAGATTGTTTGAATTTGAAATTCAAACTTAGGCTCCCTTGAATCTCTCCTCTAAAAGTAGGGAGATATTCTCTCTATCTCAACATTCAAATTTCCACGACTCTAGTGGTAGGTGAATGACTTAAAGTGATTACAAACAAATGATAAGTCACTTAGACTTTTACAAAGGGTAAAAAAGTAGGAACACATAAGCATATGTTCACATGAGTCTTCCTTTAAGTGAAGCCTAGATAATCCTTTGTCCATGCTAATCTTCCATAAGTCCAAGGGTCCAAGCCAATGTGTGTAGGCTTGTCTTGCACCAACACTACCAAGCTTTGATACTCTTTAATGTCTTCAATTTTCTCACCTTCATAAACACTTAGTTTATGATTCATCTCCAAAGGTGTACGTGCAGGTTTAGTGTTCTCCATTTTCAACTTGAGAAGAAGATCCTAAATGTATCTTCTCTGGGTCAAATACATTCCTTCATCTCTATATATCACCTGCATACCTAGGAAATATGTGAGCTCACCTAGGTCACTGATTTTGAACTCCTCTTGCGTGTGTCTCTTGATCCTTTGAATTTCATTTAGATCATCACCTATCACAATAATATCATCTACATATACACATGGATAGATAACCTCACTGTGATCCCTTTTGATGAATAGAGAAGGATCTGAGCTGCTAGCTTTAAACCCTTGATTTATAAGATATGTAACCAATCTGTAATTCGAAGCTCTAGGAGCTTGCCATACAATGCTTTCTTAAGTTTGCAAACATAAGATGCATGATTAGGGTTTTCAAAACCTGGTGGTTGTGACATGTATACCTCTTCACTTATCCAACTATTTAAGAATGCATTTTTTACATCAAGTTGGAGGAGTCTTCAATTCCTTGCAGAAGCTACACTTATCAATGTCCTGATTGTAGTCATCTTTGCAATTGGTGAGAATGTTTCCTCATAGTCTATACCATGAGTTTGTGAGCATCCTTTGGCAACTAATCTTTCCTTGTACCTGCAAACTGATCCATCTGAACTTTGTTTAACTTTATATACCCATCTGCAACCAATTACCTTTTGATTTGGTGACATTGGAACCAAATCCCAAGTGTCCATCTCCTTCAATTCATCTATCTCTTCCTTCGTGGCCTTTTCCCAATTAGGGTTTTCCTTTGCCTCTTCATAGCTTGAAGGTTCCTCTGAAATAGAGTCTTTTGCCAAGTATATTGAATGCTTCGTAACAAATGTGGAATCATATCCATACCTTTCTGGTTGTTTCTTCTCTCTTGCTTATCTTCTAGGTGCTTGTTTGGAGCCTTCTCCAACCTCTTGCATCTTTGCTTTGCCTCTTGAATTCCATAACTTGTAATCCCTTTCTCTTGCATCTTGTTCTTCCTTTGTATTACTTCTTGGATCCTAGACCTATGTATCATGCTTGCTTCCTAATTGATGAGAGTCAGAATCAAGATCATATGGTAGTGTTACCTTTTGTTTGTCTTCATCATACCAAGACATGTGTTCTTCAAACACAACATCTCTACTTGTAGTAAACTGCTTGGTTGAAGGATTGAAGAACATGTAACCCATCTGAGTTGAATCATATCCAATAAACACTGCCTTTGTTGCCCTTTCATCTAGCTTACCTCTTATTTGTGATGGTACATGAACATAAGCTCAACAACCAAAAACCTTGCAATATCCAAGATTAGTTCTTCTTCCATGCCATGCTTCATAAGGAGTCATACCTTGAAGTGATTTGGATGGTAGTCTATTGACAAGGTACACAGAAGTTGAAATAGCTTGTGCCCATAGATAATGTGGCAACTTCTTCTCTTCAAGCATTGTTCGGGCTGATCCAACCAATGTCTTGTTTCTCCTCTCTGCAATTCCATTTAGTTGAGGAGAGTACCTAGTAGTCAGTTCCCTTTTGATACCTTTTTCCTGCAAGAACTCATCAAACTCTTTGGAGAAGTATTCTTCCCCTCCATTAGATCTGAACTTCTTTAGTGATCTACCTGTATGATTCTCCACATGTGCAAGATACTTCTTGAAGCAATTAAACACTTCATTCTTACTCTTGATAAAGTATGTAGAACAGTCCATCTACTATGGTCATCAATAAATGAGACATAATACCTTGATCCTGCCAATGAAGATTCTTGACTTGGTCCCCATACATCTATATGTATTAAGTCCAATAAGTTGTTGTGGATGTAGCCTTTGTGGTTGAATGGTTGTCTTTGTGCCTTCCCAATCTCACATGCATCACACCTGTTGATCATGTGTTGCTTTGATATGTTCGGAAGTCCTAGAACACTTTGATCCCTGCATATATCCTTCAAGGTTCTTTCATTCACATGAGCAAGTCTCTTATGCCACACTTCAAGCTCACTTAGGGTTTGAGACCCAAAGTTGAATAGAGCTATGTTCCTGGTTTCTCCTACTTCAAAAGTAAAGAGCCTACCATGCTTATCACCTCGGGCTATCTTTTTGAAGCCTTGACATGGATCTTCCACAAAAGCTCCATGTTGGGTGAACCTAACTTGCAAGCCTTTTTCAACTATTTGGCCTACACTTATTAGGTTTTTAGGGATAGTGGGTACATAGAGAACCTTACTTAGAATGTTTGTCCTGGCATTGGAAGTTTTGACATTACCAATCCTCTCCACATTGTGCTTTGTGTCATCCCCTGTTTGCAGTTCATGTCTATGCTTTGGACTTTCCAAATCAGATAGAAGAACAATGTTACCTACAACATGATTCGAACATCCTGAATCTATGTAAAACAAATGATCATCTTCTTTACCTTCTTTGTGGCTTAGATTCATAAGAAGCAATGAGTCTTCATGTGGTTGCTCTTCTGAATAATTTTTGTAGTCCCTTCTATTATAGCTTCTATTGTTATTGTTGAAGTTGTGTCCACCTCTGCCTCTATCGCTGCCATATCCACCTCTTCCACTTCCTTTCTGGGTCTTCCCATTGAACCAGCAATTTTGAGTGGTGTGGTTGGTCTTATCGCATATGGCACAAGGTTGAACATTCTGACTTTTGGCTTTGTCTTGCTTTGGTCCTTTCTTCTTCCCTTTCCACTTGCTCTTGCTTGCAAAGTTGGCTTGGGAGGTCTCTTCTTCATCTTCTTCCTTCTTCTTGTCCTCCTGCTTCTTATCCTTCTTATCTGCATATAGAGCACTAGTTGAATTACCATGATAAGAGTTACCTTCCTTTATGCTATTGTTGGCTTCTTGATTGAAGATTTGTCGAAGAAAGATCTTGAAGTCTGGAGTTTGCACATCCATGATGAGATCATAAGCCGTCGTGAAGGATTGCCATTGCTTATCACTTCGAATGCCGTTGAGAATTTGTCTCATGATGACCTCTTCTTCGATCAGCTCTCCAATGGATGCTAACTGATCCGCAACCTCCTTGACCTTGGTAACAGACTCTGTGATGGTTTGTTTAGGTGTCTTCTTCATTTGGTTGAACTCGTTCCAAAGATGATTCTTTCTTGCTTTGGTACTAGCAGAAAAGAAAGTCTCGAGGGCATCCGAAGTCTCTTGAGATATTTTGCATCCTCTAATATGTGGTAATAGAAAGTCAGATATAGAGTTTAGTATGTACGACCTTGCTTGAGCATCCCTTGCGCACCAAAGTGTGAGCTTATCTGTCTCTTCTTGTGTAGGTCCTCCTTTGGATCTTGGGATAGGCATAGCTTCATCACCTGCTACAATTCCATAAAGATTTCTACCTTGCAAATAGGCCTCCATTCTGATTTGCCAAGCTGCATAGTTGTGTCGATCAAGCTTCTTGATCATTGAGGGAAAGCTGTCTTCCATCTTGATCTAGCTCTGATACCACTGAAAGAACTTGGAGAAGCTTGTAGAAGGTAGAAAATGAATTTCGAAGCGACGAAGTTTGGTCAAGCCAACTGGCATAAGACTAGCCCTTGAGCTTATGAAGACTCAAATAGACCTTATAGGCATGCAATAAGTGCAAAGAAATACACTATGTAGTTTGGAGCATCAAGGAGAATCAGTCGATACAAAACAGATAGGTTCGCGGGTCGACTAGCTCAGAAAACTTACTATCTATGGAAGAGACAATGAACTTCAAATGCCCATAGCGATCCGCGTGATTACAATTAGAAAAAATCCTTTTATGGGAGTGATACACATAGGGTTGAGTGATTGGAATTCACAATTGTATAAGGAATAAGCAAAATATTCTATAGGAATGAATGCGACATTCACCGGTGGTACTTCCTATTTTTCAAGAATACAGAGAGATTGAACCCGATACAGAAAAACCCAGATTTCTCCCAATCTACTGAACCAAATGCTATGCAGTTGCATACGCATAAACTAGACACTCATACCTTTCCAATGAGCCATGTTGCACTCAATTTGGAGCTCTAGAGAGAGAGGAGGAGCATCTGCAAGATTACTCTTGGCGAAGAAGATGATGTAGAGAATTGAAGGAGAAAGACAATGATGGTCACAAGTGTATATATATTGCTTCCATGTATTGTAAAAGTGATTTCAAGTCTTTATATAGACTCTAGGAGTGTTCCACGACTTCCACAAGTTGAATTTGAATTCAAATGCAGCTGGGTATGGTTGTTGGAGGGAATCAATTCACTTTCCTATAATCTAGGAAAAGTGAAGATCTTGTTTGATCTAGTATGAGATGATTGATTTCTTGATTGAATGCAACTTCAACCACCACAAATTCGTGGGATTTGGGCTATATCTTTCTACCTTTACATGTGTAAAGCTCAAGGCTTTTACAACGGTAAATGAACCATCAAAAATCTCTCAAAAAAATACAATAAATGAGCATAGGAAAAAGAACTCTCCAATGGATATTCTTGATACGATAGCCTTTGATGTAGATCAAATCCACCTCAAGCATAGTGTAAGCTTGATGTTCGAATAGCTCCCCCTCAAGCTAAAGTATGCTTTATTCTTCATTCTCTTATAGGTTGAATACCTGCCATAGCTTTGAATCTACAAAGCTTTATTCCATCAAGTGCGTTCGTCATCGTATCTGCTACTTGCTTTTCAGTTGGAACAAAAAAAATGTCAATCTCCTTTTCCATGAGCTTCTCCCTCATGAAGTGGTAATGGACTTCTATGTGCTTGGTTCTCGCATGGAAAATAGGATTTGCCGCTAGATGCATGGAACTTGCATTATCTCCAAATATGTGAGGTTTGGAACTCACAAGTCGCAAATCTGTATACAATGCTTTTAACCATATTGCCTCTTGAGTTGCTATGCTCAAGCCTCTATACTCTGCTTGAGTTGAGAAGAAAGCAACTCTTGGTTGCTTCTTGGAAGTCCACGACACTAGCTTTGAACCTGCAAATGCTAAGTAACTAGATGTATTTTTTCTATCATCCTTAGCTCCTACCCAATGTGCATCAAAGTAGATTTCGATATCCAAATCTGAAGAGTAAGGATAGAATATACCTTTGTTGATTGTACCTTTGAGATACTTAGGTACTCTTTGAGCCGCATCCATGTGTGGTCTTCTCGGTGAGTGCATGAATTGACTAAGCACTCCCACACTATATGAGGTGTCTGCCCTTGTATGAGTAGCATATATCAAGCTACCTACCAAGCTTTGATACTCTTTAATGTCTTCAATTTTCTCACCTTCGTAAACACTTAGTTTATGATTCATCTCCAAAGGTGTACCTGCAGGTTTAGTGTTCTCCATTTTCAACTTGAGAAGAAGATCTTGAATGCATCTTCTCTAGGTCAAATACATTCCTTCATCTGTATATATCACCTACATACCTAGGAAACATGTGAGCTCACCTAGGTCACTGATTTTGAACTCCTCTTGCGTGTGTCTCTTGATCCTTTGAATGTCATTTAGATCATCACCTGTCACAATAATATCATCTACATATACACATGGATAGATAACCTCATTGTGATCCCTTTTGATGAATAGAGAAGGATCTGAGCTGCTAGATTTAAACCCTTGATTTATAAGATATGTAACCAATCTGTAATTCCAAGCTCTAGGAGCTTGTTTCAATCCATACAATGCTTTCTTAAGTTTGCAAACATAAGATGCATGATTAGGGTTTTCAAAACCTGGTGGTTGTGACATGTATACCTCTTCACTTATCCAACCATTTAAGAATGCATTTTTTACATCAAGTTGGAGGAGTCTTCAATTCCTTGCAGCAGCTACACTTATCAATGTCCTGATGGTAGTCATCTTTGCAACTGGTGAGAATGTTTCCTGATAGTCTATACCATGAGTTTGTGAGCATCCTTTGGCAACTATTGTACCTGCAAAGTGATCCATCTGAACTTCGTTTAACTTCATATACCCATCTGCAGCCAATTACCTTTTGATTTGGTGACATTGGAACCAAATCCTAAGTGTCCATCTCCTTCAATGCATCTATCTCTTCCTTTATGGCTTTTTCCCAATTAGTGTTTCCCTTTGCCTCTTCATATCTTGAGGGTTCCTCTGAAATAGAGTCTTTTGCCAAGTATATTGAATGCTTCGTAACAAATGTGGAATCATATCCATACCTTTCTGGTTGTTTCTTCTCTCTTTCTTATCTTCTAGGTGCTTGTTTGGAGCCTTCTCCAACCTCTTGCATCTTTGCTTTGCCTGCTGTGTAATCCCTTTCTCTTGCATCTTGTTCTTCCTCTGTATCACTTCTTGGATCCTGGACCTATGTATCATGCTTGCTTCCTAATTGATGAGAGTCAGAATCAAGATCATATGGTAGTGTTACCTTTTGTTTGTCTTCATCATACCAAGACATGTGTTCTTCAAACACAACATCTCTACTTGTACTAAATTGCTTGGTTGAAGGATTGAAGAACATGTAACCCATCTGAGTTGAATCATATCCAATAAACACTGCCTTTGTTGCCCTTTCATCTAGCTTACCTCTTATTTGTGATGGTACATGAACATAAGCTAAACAACCAAAAACCTTGCAATGTCCAAGACTAGGTTTTCTTCCATGCCATGCTTCATAAGGAGTCATACCTTGAAGTGATTTGGATGGTAGTCTATTGACAAGGTACACAGAAGTTGAAATAGCTTCTACCCATAGATAATGTGGCAACTTCTTCTCTTCAAGCATTGTTCGGGCTGATCCAACCAATGTCTTGTTTCTCCTCTCTGCAATTCCATTTAGTTGAGGAGAGTACCTAGTAGTCAGTTCCCTTTTGATACCTTTTTCTTGCAAGAACTCATCAAACTCTTTGGAGAAGTATTCTCCCCCTCCATCAGATCTGAACTTCTTTAGTGATCTACCTGTATGATTCTCCACATGTGCAAGATACTTCCTGAAGCAATTAGACACTTCATTCTTACTCTTGATAAAGTATATAGAACAGTCCATCTACTATGGTCATCAATAAATGAGACAATACCTTGATCCTGCCAATGAAGGTTCTTAACTTGGTCCCCATACATCTGTATGTATTAAGTCCAATAAGTTGTTGTGGATGTAGCCTTTGTGGTTGAATGGTTGTCTTTGTGCCTTCCCAATCTGACATGCATCACACCTGTTGATCATGTGTTGCTTTGATATGTTCGGAAGTCCTAGAACACTTTGATCCCTGCATATATCCTTCAAGGTTCTTTCATTCACATGAGCAAGTCTCTTATGCCATACTTCAAGCTCACTTAGGGTTTGAGACCCAAAGTTGAATAGAGCTATGTTCTTGGTTTCTCCTACTTCAAAAGTAAAGAGCCTACCATGCTTCTCACCTCGGGCTATCTTTTTGAAGCCTTGACATGGATCTTCCACAAAAGCTCCATGTTGGGTGAACCTAACTTGCAAGCCTTTGTCAACTATTCGGCCTACACTTATTAGGTTTTTAGTGATAGTGGGTACATAGAGAACCTTACTTAGAATGTTTGTCCTGCCATTGGAAGTTTTGACATTACCAATCTTCTCCACATTGTGCTTTGTGTCATCCCCTGTTTGCAGTTCATGTCTATGCTTTGGACTTTCCAAATCAGATAGAAGAGAAATGTTGCCTACAACATGATTCGAACATCCTGAATCTATGTAGAACAAATGATCATCTTCTTTACCTTCTTTGTGGCTTAGATTCATAAGAAGCAATGAGTCTTCATGTGGTTAATCTTTTGAATAATTGTTGTAGTCCCTTCTATTATAGCTTCTATTGTTATTGTTGAAGTTGTGTCCATCTCTGCCTCTATTGATGCGATATCCACCTCTTCCACTTCCTTTCTGGGTCTTCCCATTAAACCAGCAATTTTGAGTGGTGTGGTTGGTCTTATCGCATATGGCACAAGGTTGAACATTCTGACCTTTGGCTTTGTCTTGCTTTGGTCCTTTCTTGTTCCCTTTCCACTTGCTCTTGCTTGCAAAGTTGGCTTGGGAGGTCTCTTCCTCATCTTCTTCCTTCTTCTTGTCTTCCTGCTTCTTATCCTTCTTATTTGCATATAGAGCACTAGTTGAACTACCATGATAAGAGTTACCTTCCTTTATGCTATTGTTGGATTCTTGATTGAAGAGTTGTCCAAGAAAGATCTTGAAGTCTGGAGTTTGCACATCCATGATGAGATCATAAGCTGTCGTGAAGGATTGCCATTGCTTATCACTTCGAATGCCGTTGAGAATTTGTCTCATGATGACCTCTTCTTCAATCAGCTCTCCAATGGATGCTAACTGATCCGCAACCTCCTTGACCTTGGTAACAAACTCTATGATGGTTTGTTTAGTTGTCTTCTTCATTTGGTTGAACTCATTCCAAAGATGATTCTTTCTTGCTTTGGTACTAGCAGAAAAGAAAGTCTCGAGGGCATCCGAAGTCTCTTGAGATGTTTTGCATCCTCTAATATGTGGTAATAAAAAGTCAGAGATAGAGTTTAGTATGTACGACGTTGCTTGAGCATCCCTTGCGCACCAAAGTGTGAGCTTATCTGTCTCTTCTTGTGTAGGTCCTCCTTTGGATCTTGGGATAGGCATAGCTTCATCACCTGCTACAATTCCATAAAGATTTCTACCTTGCAAATAGGCCTCCATTCTGATTTGCCAAGCTGCATAGTTGTGTCGATCAAGCTTCTTGATCATTGAGGGAAAGCCGTCACCCATCTTGATCTAGCTCTGATACCACTAAAAGAACTTGGAGAAGGTTGTAGAAGGTAGAAAATGCATTTCAAAGCGACGAAGTTTGGTCAAGCCAACCGGCATAAGACTAGCCCTTGAGCTTATGGAGACTCAAATAGACCTTATAGGCATGCAATAAGTGCAAAGAAATGCACTATGTAGTTTGGAGCATCAAGGAGAATCAGTCGATACAAAACAAATAGGTTTGCAGGTCGACTAGCTCAAAAAACTTACTATCTATGGAAGAGACAATGAACTTCAAATGCCCATAGGGATCAGCGTGATTACAATTAGAAAAAATCGTTTTATGGGATTGATACAAATAGGGTTGAGTGTATGGAATGCACAATTTTATAAGGAATAAGCAAAATATTCTATAGGAATGAATGCGACATTCACCGGTGGTACTTCCTATTTTTCAAGAATACATAGAGATTGACCCCGAGACAGAAAAACCCAGATTTCTCCCAATCTACTGAACCAATTGCTATGCAATTGCATACACATAAACTAAACACTCATACCTTTCCAATGAGCCATGTTGCACTCAATTTGAAGCTCTAGAGAGAGAGGAGCAGCATTTGCAAGATTACTGTTGGCGAAGAAGATGATGCAGAGAATTGAAGGAGCAAGACAATGATGGTCACAAGTGTATGTATATTGCTTCCATGTATTGTACAAGTAATTTCAAGTCTTTATATAGGCTCTAGGATTGTTCCACGACTTCTACAAGCTGAATTGAATTGAAATGAAATGAAGGTAAGAATGGTTGTTGGAGGGAATCAATTCACTTTCCTACAATTTAGGAAAAGTGAAGATATAGTTTGATCTACTTTTAGGTGACTGATTTCTTGATTGAATGCAACTTCAACCACAAGAAATTCGTGGGATTTGGGCTCTATCATTATACCTTTAGATGTGTAAAGCTCAAGGCTTTTACAAAGGTAAATGAACCATCAAAAATCTCTCAAAAAAGTACAATAAATGAGCATAGAAAAAGAACTCTCCAATGGATATTCTTTCGACGCGATAGCCGTTGATGTAGATGAAATCCACCTCAAGCATAGTGTAAGCTGGATGTTCCAACAAAAACGGTCTTTGCCATGCAAGTTATAGCTCCTCCTCGGAACACTAGCACTAGACCCTAATCCATTGGATGTGCCTGAGACCTCTGATGCCAGGATGGTAGAGAACTGAATAGAATGATAATGGAGCTAGAAGAGTCCAAACACCAACAAATAAGTATATCAAGGAGTAAATTGACCACTATATAGTTGACTAAACCAGAAATCTGGAAAAATTTTGCCAAAGTATCCTTTGCCAAATTAGCATATGACCAGTGTTAAAGTATCATAAAACTGTAAGTACTGACATGTCTACCTGCATAGTGAATCACTGACTCCTTTGCATATAATCAGTTACCCAATAGAAGCCAACTAGGCTTATCGAGCACTGATCAACAACTATCATAGATCTCCTATGGCGAGGCTGGGTAAGTCTTCCACCTACATCACCGAAGAGACCCCGACATCTGGGTGTCTCCTAGTTAATAAAACCTCACCACAACCCTCTTTATCAAATGTAAAAGGCTTTATGCAAAGAATGTAACCGCTATATCAATGACCACATGGACATACATAAGCGGTATCCACAGAAGCGTACATGGTGTGTATGTGTTCAATATATGCAGTAAAATGACACTAAAAGGCTGAATACACAGCCCAAAAACTAGCCAATAACACCTGCAAGTGTCTATCAACTCTGATTTTTTAGGCTTAAAAAACCTGCATAAATTTGCAATGGCTGCTCCCACCAAAACTGAAAACCTCTCGAGAAACCTGTAGTTTTATGAGTGTGGCTGAAAATACAGCCCCAAAGGTTGATATTAATTGTCTGAGAAGTAAAAAGAACACTCTTCTTGATGTTCTTGGACCTGTGTGAAGAGAACTATGTGCGAAAGTACTCCAAAATGGCTCCAAAAAACACCCCAAAAATGCTTCAAAAATAGGCTTTGAAAGCAAAAAATGAAGCTTTGAGGGACTGATTCTTGTTCAAGGTAATGTCAACCTTAGTCTTTCCCCTTCTTCACACACCACAAGAGTGTAGCTTAGTGGCAAGAGATTGCCATGGTTAAGCGAGCTCTGGGGGGACTGGGATGGGTGACCTCCCGGGAAGTACAAGGAACCTCTATACTCCTTGATCGTTGAGGTCCTCCCTTGCATGCTGTCGGAGAGATTCTCTCTCCCTAACTGGATATCCCAATCCTTTATTTTGACATATTAATTGTCGAACTTATGAATAGAATTATTGAAGGCATGAAGAAGGATCGGCAGCGGATTCTTTGATGGAACTCAAGGAAAGACAACTAAAGATTTAGCACTTGATCTTGCTCATCACTACTTTTCTGATCACGGGAGGTCCAGTGGAAAACCACCGAATTTCTATATACTTACCAGGCTACTTTGGCAAGCTGTATTAATTGTTGACCACCATATGATATGTAAATAAAGCATGTGAAGGTTTGGGAATCACTTATATCTAGCAGGAGAGCTCAAAGGAAATGTGGAAACCATTCATTATGATCATTCTTGGGATGTCTCAAGAAGATTTAGTGAAAATTAACACTATCACTTATGCATCTTGTGGACTCACAAGGGGAAAGAAGGCAACATGTTTCCAATGATAGCATGGATAACTGTTAATGCACACACTTTTGAATAGAAAAAAAAATATAAGAGAAAAAAAAAAAAGGAGTGCATGTACGACTGAGGAGAGGGAGTCCAACTGATGGTGAAATGGCGGGCAAGTTTGGTGGCATCATATGCATGACAGGCGCATGCAGAGATCTCTAGCGGCTGAGGGATACAAATGAGGACAAACACGAACGCGGAAGGAGGCCAATTACACATCTGAATCTGGCACTAAAGCTGTGGGAAGAAGGCTAATGTGCAGTAGCCGTCATATCTGGAGAATTGGACGTAGAGTTTGGAGGAAGAACGCGCAGAGGCCGATGCATGATTTATCATTTACCTTCTGGCAACTCATCCGATTAGAGGGAGTAGAACAGATTATGATAAATGAATTGATGGTGACTAGTCTGACAACATCGCGCAGGAGGCCGATATATGCAGAGGAGATTGAAACCAATATCTGACAACGAAAAAACTCCTTCCTACTGAAATGCACTACTCCGAAGCATGCCCAAAGTGGTGAAACGTTACAAATATGAATTACAGAAGGTTCTTATTATATATATACTGTTGTGTTTTGATTTTGAGCATTTTATCTTATTGAAGTTTGGCACGCAACACCCATGCTCTTCTCTTTTCTATCATAGTTGGTCTATGTTATTCTGTATCTCTAATAGCTGATGCATTTTTGCGCAAAAAAAACATTAAGAAGCAGGTATGATGAAAGAATGGGAGGAGTTGTTCTAAGGAAAATGTGTGCAGAAACCAATGAAAAGTTTTTTTTATCTGGTTTTCATCAACGTGGTAAACAGTACTTTATCATGACGTTCCTCCTACAATTAATTTGTTAAACAATGCTCTCATTCATGATCCAACGAAAGATATCATAAGTTTTTTTTTTCCTGACACAAATGATGTTATGAAACTTTGACATTTATCTATCGTGATGAATTTTTTAAAAAGATATTATCTTCTTATTTTATAATTATAAAATAAATGAGTGGAAAACTCTCAATGTTTATGTTTGATATTTTGATCCGAATCTCTCTGTTTGTTTCACGTTTCTGTACTCAATGACTCCATCAACCATATATTTCTTTTATCTGAGGTGGTCCTCCATAAATTCTTTACACCTATCACTGTTGCTAGTAAGGACGAAAAGGTTCTGTCTTGGCGACCATATATATTAGAAGTTCGAGTGAATGATATCTATTCCGTTCATCTAATGTTAAGATTTGACTTCCACCATGATCAACAATTCTTCTGCAATTTTAATTCATATAATGCTTACTAATGTTCGGTTTTTCATCTAGCTAATCATTAATTTGCTGGCCCACAATACGAAACAGCAGTAGAGTTATGACTTAAGGATCGGATGGGGTGCAGAAGATGAGTAGTCGTTGAGCATAGATCATGTGTGTGATGAATTCACAGATTATCTATAGTGCTGGAAACATGTCTTCTGTGTTCATGAGTTTTTTTTCATATCATCACGAACTAGCATACAACTTGTGCATATATAAAAAATCTTTGACGTTCATAATTTGCCAAGAGTTTGAATTGAATTCTCAAAGAAGCAAGAATTCAGAAAGCTGGACGGAAGGAATTCAACGCGAAGGAAGTTATGAAGGGGTTCAGTTCTTCTATGCAATGAATTGCTGCTAGATCAAGTTTGTGTACTCCTAATATCTCTTACACAACTCTTTGAGCTGAATTTTGGCTTTATTGTATTGTTCGAATATGTTATTATTTTAAAATAGAAAGCTCATGAATTCGTATATTGATATTTAATTTCAATTTTTTTGCTGCTGCTCATTTCTATCCCTCATGCTCTGGCAAATCTCCCAATTGAAGTTTTGTTGTGTATCACACACAAGGGAGATCTGTTGTGCCCCGCAGGGGATGAAGGGAGTTGTTTGATCATCCATGGATGCAGAGATTCTCTGTTACAGGTGACGAATCAAGGACTATTTGTAGGCTTTGAATTCTATCGTAGTCGCTGGATGAAGTGCGATCTTGCATCAAGTAGTTTCATCTTTCATGTATCCTCCCTGAATCGCGAAGTATGTAACGTGAAAATATGAGCTAGAATTCAGAGACAGCGAGGCACAAAATTCCGCATGCTTTACGATTTCTCATCATAAAAAAAATGTATTAAATAGGTTTTATAAAGTTTTTTTTTAGAAACTGAATCAGATCATCCCTAGCTGGTGCATATCAAGAAGATTTCACTTTGAAAATGGTTTAAAAGTGGTGTGTTGTGTGCACGTAGTTCTATTTCTCAATACTTAGGTAATCCATATAATCCAAGCTTTCCCTCTCACTGGAATCTCATAACAGTAACGGGTTGAGAGTTAAGTTCTGAATAATATTATTACAAATGCTCACGAACTATACTATGCTTTTGTATTTAGTTCCCAAATGGGTAAAAACATTTTTGTCATAGATTGCTATATATTGTTTAACCTCTACATAAATTCGTAATGAAAATGTTTTTATGAAGATGATTGTTGTAAATATTGCCCTTTAAGAATGATCGATGTAACCTTTTTATGCATTAGCATTACATTGCTAAAAGATTGCAACTTTATTTCACATATCTTGACTAAACAATTCTGTTGATACAGGTAATCTAGAAGAGAACGTTTTTGGTACCGTAAGAGCTCTTACAAATTTCTATAGAAGGTTTATAGCTTCTCCAGATGAGATTAAGAAGTGTTCTTTGCATATAGGACAGATTGAAGTGTAATTATATAATAAATTGTCACATTTTGAGCTGTTTACTTTCAATGAGTCAAGGTTATATAATAAGAAATGGCGAAGTCATCGATCAAACATGATGCATGGATTGATAGGCTTGAATTCATATGTTCCTTGAAGATTTTTGAAGTCTTTTAAAGAATGAATTGAATAGTAAATGTGTTTCTAAAGATCTTGACACTGGGATATGTTTTCCAATTGAATCCTTACTAAAAGTCCCTTTGAGTTTCCACTTTACCTAAGATTGCTCCAAGCACCCGACGTGCGCCGTTAGCGAGGCGGTTGGCTTGATCCACCAGCCATCACCATTAGCTCTTTTTGCTCCGACATTTGAACCCGACGTGAACAACAACGGCAATCTCAAGTGATGTATGTTTAAATTTCTGTCTAGAACTAGGCATGTTCCTTCAGGTCAAAACCAAAAAACATAAAACAATATGATATGATGGGAGTTTATTATCTTTCTCCCTTATCAAAAAAGATATGAAATGACGGGAGTTTATTATCTTTCTCCCTTATCAAAAAAGATATGAAATGATGGGAGTTTATTATCTTTCTCCCTTATCAAAAAAGATATGAAATGACGGGAGTTTATTATCTTTCTCCCTTATAAAAAAAGATATGATATGACGGGAGTTTATTATCTTTCTCCTTTATAAAAAAAGATATGATATGACGGGAGTTTATTATCTTTCTCCTTTATCAAAAAAGATATGATATGACAGGAGTTTATTATCTTTCTCCCTTATCAAAAAAGATATGATATGATGGGAGTTTCTGAGGTTATAAATTATTTTTGAATTTGATGTTACTGATGTGTTTTTTGAGTTTATGAATACAGGTAAAGACTTGGAGCTAAATGCAAATCAGGCATTTGAACAGATTGAGAAGATCGAAGGAAGGCAATGGAAATGGGAGGTGATGTGAAGATCAGAAAAGCCTTGTCTTTTTTCTTAGTTCTCCTGTTAACCTAAATCTTTTTTGCACCTATTTTGAGATGCATTGCACACCAAGTATGCATGTACAAATGTGTAGAAAGCACATCTTTTAAACACAATAGAAGCATGTCCATCTGCACATTAGATAAATAGGTAAACATCATTGAAAAGTTAATGAATCAAATTTTGAGAGAATAGAGAGAGTGTAGTTATGAGTAAGGAAGAGAGATTACATCTGTGAGAGAGTGGAATTGTGAGTATTGAGAGTTTCCTTGTTTAGATACCATAAAACCTCGATTTTCGCACCATTTTGTTTTTTCTTCATGCATCTAAAACATGCATAGATGAAATGTAGAGAGCACGAGTATTTTTTTAAACCCTTAGATGCATGCTTGATTGCACTTGTAATGAGTTGCATATATATGTGAAGCTGGTGACATCAATTTGAGTGTGAAGCCTTATCATCGAATGCTAAATACCTCTCTTATTGCACCATTATGTTTTTGATGCACTTAAAGTATGCATGTGGTAGGGTCACATCATATGACCATGCATTGAGGCACAAACTGAGTGGTACCCATGCACATAAGAGAGTTTCACATTGCTATGTATGTGAGTGAGTGCACAACCCTCACCATCCGAAGCCTTTTACCTTGCTTATTGCACCATATTTGTTCTCTATGCATTTTAAAGTATGCATTTATAGGGCTACTTACACGGCCGTGCATAAGGCACTTATTGTTTTTAAACCCATGCACATAAAAAATATTATGCAGTTGATTTTTATTTTGAAAGCAGAAATCAGGCTATTGATGGTTTGGTGCACCCGGAGAGAGCACAGGTTTGGTGGGGGTGAATGTCAGAGAGATTCTCTCTCCCTAACTGGATATCCCAATCCTTTACTTTGACATATGAATTGTCGAACTAATGAATAGAATTATTGAAGGCATGAAGAAGGATCGGCAGTGGATTCTTTGATGGAACTCAAGGAAAGACAACTAAAGATTTAGCACTTGATCTTGCTCATCACTACTTTTCTAATCACGGGAGGTCAAGTGGAAAACCACCGAATTTCTATATACTTACCAGGTTACTTTGGCAAGCTGTATTAACTGTTGACCACCATATGATATGTAAATAAAGCATGTGAAGATCTGGGAATCACTTATATCTAGCAGGAGAGCTCAAAGGAAATGTGGAAACCATTCATTATGATCATTCTTGGGATGTCTCAAGAAGATTTAGTGAAAATTAACACTATCACTTACGCATCTTGTGGACTCACAAGGGGAAAGAAGGCAACATGTTTCCAATGATAGCATGGATAACCGTTAATGCACACACTTTTGAATCGAAAAAGAAAATAAAAGAGAGAAAAAAAAAGAAGGAGCGCATGTACGACTGAGGAGAGGGAGTCCAACTGATGGTGAAATGGCGGGCAAGTTTGGTGGCATCATATGCATGATAGGTGCATGCACAGATCTCTGGCAACTGAAGGATACAAATGAGGACAAACACGAATGCGGAAGGAGGCCAATTACACATCTGAATCTGGCACTGATGCTCTGGGAAGAAGGCTAACGTGCAGCAGCCATCATATCAGAAGAATTGGACGTAGAGTTTGGAGGAAGAACGCGCAGAGGCCGATGCATGATTTATCATTTACCTTCCGGCAACTCATCCGATTGAAGGGAGTAGAACAGATTATGATAAATGAATTGATGGTGACTAGTCTGACAACATCACGCAGGAGGCCGATATATGCTGAGGAGATTGAAAACAATAACTGACAGCAAAAAAACTCCTTCCTACTGAAATGCACTACTCCAAAGCATGGCCAAAGTGGTGAAACGTTACAAATACAAATTATAGAAGGTTCTTATTATATATATACTGTTGTGTTTTGATTTTGAGCATTTTATTCTTATTGAAGTCTGGCACGCAACACCCACGCTCTTCTGTTTTCTATCATAGTTGATCTATGTTATTATGTATCTCTAATAGCTGACACATTTTTGTGCAAAAAAAAACATTAAGAAGTAGGTATGATGAAAGAATGGGAGGAGTTGTTCTGAGGAAAATGTGCGCAGAAACCAATGACAAGTTTTTTTTATCTTCTTTTCATCAACGTGGTAAACAGTACTTTATCATGACGTTCCTCCTACAATTAATGTGTTAAACAGTGCTCTGATTCATGATCCAACGAAAGATATCATAAGTTTTTTTTTTCTTGACACAATTGATGTTATGAAACTTTGACATTTATCTATCATGATGAATTTTTTTTAAAAGATATTATTTGCTTATTTTATAATTATAAAATAAATGAGTGGAAAACTCTCAATGTTTATGTTTGATATTTTGATCCGAATCTCTCCGTTTGCTTCACGTTTCTCTACTGAATGACTCCATCAACCATATATTTCTTTTATCTGAGGTGGTCCTCCATAAATTCTTTACACCTATCACTGTTGCTAGTAAGGACGAAAAGGTTCTGTCTTGGCGACCATATATATTAGAAGTTTGAGTGAATGATATCTATTCCATTCATCTGATGTTAAGATTTGACTTCCACCATGATCAACAATTCTTCTACAATTTTAATTCATATAATGTTACTGATGTTTGGTTTTTCATCTAGCTAATCATTAATTTGCTGGCGCGCAATACAAAAGAGCAGTAGAGTTATGTCTTGAGGATCAGATGGGGTGCAAAAGATGAGGAGTCGTTGAGCATAGATCATGTGTGTGATGAATTCACAGATTATCTATAGTGCTGGAAACATGTCTTCTGTGTTCATGAGTTTTTTTTCATATCATCACAAACTAGCATACAACTTGTGCATATATAAAAAATCTTTGACGTTCATAATTTGCCAAGAGTTTGAATTGAATTCTCAAAGAAGCAAGAATTCAGAAAGCTGGACGGAAGGAATTTAACGTGAAGGAAGTTATGAAGGGTTTGAGTTCTCATTAGGGCAAAAAACGGCCGAAAAGGGGCTGTTTGCTAATGAGAGATTAAGGAAATTGACAAATAGCGTCTTTCCACGTGTACAAGAATATAACATTGCTGTCTCTTTTAACCGTATGGAGAATTTCTTTTTTTAATACAATTTTCTTTCAAAGCGCCGCTAAAGTGATGAAGAGTCTCGTATTCAGTGTACAATTTTTTGGTTTGATGCAAAAAAAGATACTTTTGCACACTACACAAAGCATATTCTCGAATTTCCAAGAAGGAGTTGATTTTTGAAGATACGAAATATTTTTGGGTTCACAAAATGTCATGATCATTCAACGACAGGGTTAACATCAAATCAAAAGTTTCCACGTGTACAAAGCCTTTTTTTCTATAAATACTGCCAAAATTTGTGAACGTCGGTTTCTCGCTTTGAACATTCTTCTTCTCCTAAGTTCAAATGGCTTCTTCTTCTCGTCGTCCTTCCAATCGCGTAACTTCATGTGAGGTTTACAAGAGAAGAGAGGATTCTTTGTGGAAACCTCTTTCTGTGAAAGTAAATGACTGGGTTACTATGCTTCCTAGCTGTAGAGGTGTCCATAAAGTCAAGCGTGCCAAAAGAGACAACACAAGAAACCATTGGAAGGGACGTATTCTCAGTTTCAAATTGAAGAGATGCGGTTGGTTTGCACGAGTACAGCATGTGTACACCGCTAAGGATCTTGTTCTAGAAAATCATCTGCAATTCCCTTCGTACTGTAAGTGAAGTTTGACAATGCTCTTCTATCATTCCAGTTGATTTTGTATAATGAAACATATGTTTTTGTACTGCAGATATCTTTCCTTCCAATATTGTGGAATGGCAACCTGTTGAATGTTTAACAGGAACATTCAGAGTTCTTCATAAGGAATATGCAGAACTCATGTATGCAGAGAAATCTGTTCAATTCTTCAATAGCATAGAGTTATTTGTCCATTATGCAGATTATCAAGTGCCGTCAGGGAGGAGTTCTTATGGAATTCTTGTACACGTACCTAGTCCTTGCATCTCTTCATTAGATTGGGATGCTCCTGATCATTCAACAGTTTCAAGTTTTCTCTGCAAAATTAAATTTGACATCCAGAAGGCAATGTCAGCAGGCCGAATTTCGAGAAGGATAAAGATTCAATGGTTTTTGCCTATTCATGTCTTTGTAGCATGCTTTAAAAACATGTTATTACAGAAAACAAAAACAATGTGGTTGAATAGGAGAGTCCCTATTTCAGAGATTGATGATGTTTTAGGTAGGGAATGGGATAGCAAAGAAGTTCAAAAGCTAGGTGACATTATTTTATGTAAAGTTAGTCCCAATTCTCTTTCAATCTCATATCAGATATGTCGACAATCTCTGGTTCTAGGATATGACTATAGAAGGTGGAAAAAAAAGCTTGGACTTTGGATAGCCTTCGACTGAGAGGAGAGCTGTCCAGAATTTGAGTTAGAAGTATTGATTCATCCAGATTTTCAATCAAGGAAAATAATTGTCACTGCAAATTGGAATCTCAGAAATGTAAGGGAGCTTCTAGAATACCTTGATGAGGTATCATCTCAGTGTAGATTCTCAATTGATGATGCAATAGTTAACATTAGATCAGAGAAATCATTATCTTGCATAAGCTGCCTGCCACCAAGGGTGATTAAGTTCCAACCTTTAAGATTGTAACAAGTTAACCCTGACATTCTTACATAATGTATCTTCATCTAATAGAAGCTTCTATTGATACTTCCATTGAATTTTCTTGGCAGGATGGTTACAAACAATGTGTGTTAAATTATTAATTTTAAATGTCTTAGATATTTTTTAGGTCCTTAATTTCATATTTCAATTGATTTTTTTTTGCAGGAGTGAATTGATGACTAAGAAATAATTATACAGGAACTTGCATAAGTTAATTCTAGATGAAGAAGAGATCTAGAATTGAATATCTAATTTCAATTTAATAATTATAGTCTATCAAAGGTGCACACTAGTCTCAGCTAAATAATTTGATTCTATCCAACTTTTCTATCCTCAAGTAATGCAAGAGAAATTATCATGGTACACATAACAAGTAATATAAGAGAGTGTGGAGAACTTGGTGCAAATTCCAATCCAAGGTTTGGTATTTCAATATTAGAAGAGCATGTCTTAAGGCATAAAGCAGAGGAGACGAGATAAGTGAAGACAACCGATGCAAGCGACTAGTGCAATCTGAATTTGTCGGATGGCCCTTATCGCTTACATCGGTCGTGTTAGCAAACTACCGCGAGAGAAATTATCATGGTACAAATGCAAACTACCAAGTAATATAAGAGAGTGTGGAGAACTTGGTGCAAATTCCAATCCAAGGTTTGGTATTTCAATATTAGAAGAGCATGTCTTAAGGCATAAAGCAGAGGAGACGAGATAAGTGAAGACGACCGATGCAAGCGACTAGGGCAATCTGAAATTGTGGGATGGCCCTTATCGCTTACATCGGTCGTGTTAGCAAACTACCGCGAGAGAAATTATCATGGTACAAATGCAAACTACCAAGTAATATAAGAGAGAGTGGAGAACTTGGTGCAAATTCCAATCCAAGGTTTGGTATTTCAATATTAGAAGAGCATGTCTCAAGGCATAAAGCAGAGGAGACGAGATAAGTGAAGACGACCGATGCAAGCGACTAGTGCAATCTGAAATTGTCGGATGGCCCTTTTCGCTTACATCGGTCGTGTTAGCAAACTACCGCGGGAGACTTCAAGAAGTGACCTTGCGTAAAGATTTGACTCACGAGTATAAAAACTAGCAACAGCGATGAAATGGATAATACGACCGATGCAAGCGATAGGGGCAATCCAAGATTCTCCGATTCCTCGTATCGCTTGTATCGGTCGTGTCCTCTTAATTCTTTATGTCCTTCTGTAACTTCTCGAATTTAAACACTTTCCAACAAGAATGAAGTAAAAAACCCACAATGCATTCATAATTGTGACATAAATAAATTCAATTGGACCATCCACTGAACTTTTGTCAAACTCTCAAGAGGTTCAATACAACTGTGACCATCTTCCAGATGAAGATTGGCATAACTACATACAATTTGTTAAAAAATAAATATTCCAACCTCGGTTGGCTTTACAATTGATTTGAATCTACGACTCAAAAATTGATTTAACCCTTTCTATCCTTTTTAGAGCCTTCCTTTCTCTGTTGCTTCTGTCCCTTTTTGGAGCTTTCAGCTTGACTCTTTATGTTGTTCATATGCTTTAGTGGTGAGTGAAGAGGAAGCCCTTTCTTTTTATCTTCAGACTGTTTTTTATCAGGTGGAGGGGGTGGAGGTGAGTCTGGATCATGTGGGCAGATTGCATGTTTCATGATACTATTTATTGCTCTCTCTCTGATCAAGATGATCCATGCATCTGGGTAGTCTGATAAATTCAATCCAGGACTGTAGAACCTTCTTTCCAAGAATCTTACAGCATTTGCAATCACTCTCCAGCCACATGATGTTGAGTCTCTCTGCAATGGCACATGAATTTGGTTGTATCCAAATTGCTTTTGTTCATTCATTTTAGCTATTCCTGGAAAATTCTTATCAATATGCATCTTGAGAAGCTTTGCAGCACTGCATTGTAAAGTGAAAATCAAAACGGGGCATGGCTTTAAAATAGAGAACAACAAAATGTATAGTAACTTACACTTTGCAATTCCCATGCTGTGATGGAAGAGAATTTAGGAAAAGAGCTTGATATGCATTGAAGTCCACAATAATCAAACTCCAATGGCCCCTGTCAATGAGTTGCATGTAAATATACTTTCTTAAATGAAACAAATATGTTTCCAAAATGAAGATGAATACTTACTTTTCAATGTATGGGTAAATTACACATTCTACGTCTTCTGTAAAACCCCGTAGAAAGGACTTGGCATCTCCATGTTTATGTAAAAAACATTGTGTCACCAGAGGATCTAAAATAAATACTTTTCTTTGAACCTTTTCCTCACATTGTTGAAGAAGAACCCTACAAATCAAGAAGTAAAAATGCAGTTAAGGAACTAGAAAATTATGCAAAACAAAAGCATTTTAAGGCCTCTAGATATACCTGAGTGAAATGTTGACCACACTATCTGATATTTCAAGATGAAGCTCCCTCAACATTTTGTTATCTTCAGGTCTAATGTCAAGAAACAATTCACTTTGCCATGGCATTGCAACATTAACTATAACCTGCCCATCTCCTTTCTTGAGGAGCTCTTTATTTGCTTTCTGTAACTTTTGAATCTGGGTTAAGATGGCACTTTCCTCTGTAAATAATCCCTGCTTTTTCCTCTCCTCCTCACTATTTGCTGCAGCTCTAGTCTCATGATCATGAGTGACTTGAGCGTTGATCTCTTCAATGACAACTGTTGTTTTAGGTGCTCGAGCTGGAGGTATATTTAAAATATCGAAGAATTTTTTGTCGTGGTGATCAATAGGAACTAGAGCTTTATCAAACTTATATCTTATTCTTGAAACAATAACATAATCCTTCGCCATTAAAGTTACCCTATGAGAATGAGCAGCACATAAGTAGGCATCATTCATGAAATCAATAGCAAAGTCCTCTGTAGCTTCTTGCAGGCATAGCAGTGCTTGAGTTTGCCACCTCACATTGACAAAGGATGAGGTCTTCATCAAAGAACAGAGGTTGGATGAGATCTGCTTGACAACTCTCATAAATGGAAGTCTTGGGATCAACAATCCCACAGACTTTTGGGCTCTTCTTATTTCCCTCAAAGACTTAACATGGTAGTTGACCCTTTTTTTTGAAGGCTGGTCTCGCACTTTGGCTTGAACCTTCTGGGAATTTTGCTCCTGGACATTTTCCCCTTGGGCATTCTTGTCCTGACCCTCAGGGTACAACTTCCTTGCTGTCTTTTTGGTTCTAGCCATACTCTGCAAAAAATCAATCTTTAGGCAAGGAATTAGGAAAAGTGGAATATTCCACTGTCAAAACTTACTCTCTAAAAGCTATGATCAATGACTCTTTCCACTATCAGAGGCACGACCGATGCAAGCGATAACAGTCATCCGGAAATGCCCGGATGTCCCTGATTGCTTGCATCGGTCGTCTTTAAATTAATCATCAAATATCAATAAATAATATCTTACAATGCAAAATACTCAATTATCACTAAGATAAAGATAATTGGAAAACTATAATCAATGACTCTTTCCACTATCAGAGGCACGACCGATGCAAGCGATAGCAGTCATCCGGAAATGCCCGGATGTCCCTGATCGCTTGCATCGGTCATCTTCAAATTTATCATCAAATATCAATGAAATATATCTTACAATTCAAAATACTCAATTATCACTAAGAAAACGATAATTGGAAAACTATAATGAATGACTCTTTCCAGTATCAGAGACACGACCGATGCAAGCAATAGCAGTCATCCGGAAATGCTCGTATGTCCCTGATCGCTTGCATCGGTCGTCTTTAAATTTATCATGAAATATCAATAAAATATATCTTACAATGCAAAATACTCAATTACCACTAAGAAAAAGATAATTGGAAAACTATAATCAATGACTCGTTCCACTGTAAGAGACACGACCGATCCAAGCGATAAGAGTTATCCGTAAATGCCCGGACGTCCCTCATCGCTTGCATCGGTCGTCCCTGAATTCATCATCATATTTCAATAAATAGTAGTTAAAATAAAGGTAACAATGCGTTATACTCAAGCATAGCAAAGGAAACCAAAATTTGCAAGCAATGATCAAGGACTCGATGATATTAAAAAACATGACCGATCCAAGCGATTAGGGTTATCCAAAAATCTCGGATGTCCCTAATCGCTTGCATCGGTCGTGTCCACATTACCTTACGTAGAGAGCGCTCTCTATAGAAATTGTGAAGTAGGCTAAAAACGTGGTGGCAATGGAACCTCGACGCTTGGCAAGTGTTGACAGAAAAAAATGAAGGAAATGAATAGGGAAGCTTAAATAGGTCCCAAAACTGAGTTGATCATTGTGCCACGTGGCATGCTCCGATTGGTCCCCGTCAGATACCCGTTGCAAATTCCAACGTCTTTTGCCACGTGGCATGATTTGATTGATCCACGTCATCTATCCGTTGCATCGGGGAAGTACACTTTACCATGTGGCACTCTATGATTGGTCCACCTCATTCGACCGTTTCTTCCCTCCTCACTAGAGACACGACCGATCCAAGCGATAAGAGTCATCCGTAAATACCCGGATGTCACTCATCGCTTGCATCGGTCGTCCCTAAATTCATCATCATATTTCAATAAATAGAAGTTAAAATAAAGGTAACAATGCGTTATACTCAAGCAACACAAAAGAAACCAAAATTTGCAAGGTATGATCAAGGACGATGCTATTTAAAAAACATGACCGATCCAAGCGATTCGGGTTATCCAAAAATCTCGGATGTCCCTAATCGCTTGCATCGGTTGTGTCCACATTACCTTACGGAGAGAGCGCTCTCTATAGAAATTGTGAAGTAGCCAAAAAACTTGGTGGCAATGGAACCTCCACGCTTGGCAAGTGTTGACGAAAAAAAAAAAGCAAATGAATAGGGAAGCTTAAATAGGTCCCAAAACTGAGTTGACCGTTGTGCCACGTGGCATGCCCCGATTGGTCCACGTCAGATACCCGTTGCAAATTCCAACGTCTTTTGCCACGTGGCATGATTTGATTGATCCACGTCATCTATCCGTTGCATCGGGCAACGTACACGTTGCCACGTGGCACTCTGTGATTGGTCCACCTCATTCGACCGTTTGTTCCCTCCTCGCCTATAAATACCTATTTCTTCACAAACTCAAATTTTCAACCTTCAGAGAATTTCTCACCTACATGTGTATTTTTCTTTCGTCGCCGACACGACCGATACAAGCGATTTTCGCCGTTTGACCTACGTTGACTCGCTCTAGTCGCTTGCATTGGTTGTGTTCTCCTAATAGACATACAAGAGAAGCTGCAGCTTAGATGGAGGTAATGAATGAGATCCTTAGTGTCTCTCCATCAGAGAAACTTCTTGATTTCATGGTTCAAGAGGGTTTAAGTGTAGATTATTTTCCTGATGCAATGACCATATTCAACCCCGAAATTGATTTTGAAAAACTCTTAGAGAACTCGAAAAGTTTTCTTAAGGATGAGTGGGAGATTTTCTTGGGGTTGGTCGATGGGAGGATCCTTTCTATTTCTCAGAAAACCTATGTCCATCCTCACATCTTTGGGAAGGAGCCAAGAGATAGGGCTAAAATCACAAGAAAATGCAGAAGGATATCCCCTTTGCCAGGGAAGCTTGATTTATGCCCAGAGCATGAAAAGGATTGCTGCTTGCTCCCTTTAAACATTGCTTTCTTGATATGGCTTGATCATATCTTAGTTGAAAGGGAGGAAAATGTTCATGATGAAGACGAGCCTTGCTTAGAGCTGGCACTTGAGGCTAGCTCAAAAACTATGAAAGGTGTCATGGAGATTGTTGAGGAGATCAATCTCCAAGCAGAAGAAGAGCAGGTCAAAGATTTTGATGTGGCCACTTTTAAAGCAGAGACTGCAATAAGGGAGCCAAGTGAAGAAGTTCAAGTGTCTGAGAAGTCCCTACTTCTCCCAAATCTACCTTTTTACTTTATCTCTGGGAAAGAGTTCATACCTCTATTTTACATTCAGGAACTTTTCAATCTAAGGGAGGACTACTGTCTTGCAGCTATAGCTGAGGCAGAAGAAGTTGCAAGGAGATTCATCAATAAGAAAGGAGAAAGAAGAGAGGAATTTTTGCGTCTTGATTTGGATTTGTCTAATGAAGAATTCAAAGATTCATCACAAGCTCTTTCAAAATGCTTTGAGAAAGCTATCTCAGAGAAGCCAAAACTTGCTAATGAAGAGTTTGATGAGCATCAGAAGCAACTTGGAATATACTCGTTTGGACGTGGCTATTCATTCTTGGATGTCGCTGAGGACAAAGAAACAATTTGTATTGACTCAAAAGAGTTCATTGAGGAGGAAGATGAGGTCAAGGTATGTTGTTTGATATATTCTATCAATTAAAGTTTTTGTCCGAGATCTCTATTTTTAAGTGAGAAAATGACCACAACCGATGCAAGCGATACAACCTAACGGATAATCTCCGTTGGGCCTTATCGCTTGCATCGGTCGTGTTCGGACTTGAAGAGGAAGATGAGGTCAAGTATGTAGTAAAATATATTCTCATGATTTAAAGGAAAAGGAGATGAGATGGGCTTGATGCAAAATCTCTATCTTGTGTCAGTTTGTCCAAGTTCTCCATTAGAAGTGTCAGAAGTCGATCACGACCGATGCAAGCGACAAGGCCCATCAGATATTTTCCGTCCGTCCTCATCGCTTGCATCGGTCGTGTTTGGACTTTAGGAAGATGACGTCAAGGTATGCAGTTAACTATATTCTCAAGAACTTTAGGTTAAGGATTTGAGATGGGACCAATGCAAAATCTCTTTCTTGTATCAGATTTGTCCAAGTTCTCCATTCGAAGTGTCAGAAATGGATCACGACCGATGCAAGCGATTATGCCCATCGGATATTTTCCGCTGGGCCTCATCGCTTGCATCGGTCGTGTTTGGACTTTAGGAAGATGACGTCAGGGTATACAGTTAACTATGTTCTCAAGAACTTTAGGTTAAGGATATGCGATGGGACCAATGCAAAATCTCTTTCTTGTATCAGATTTGTCCAAGTTCTCCATTCGAAGTGTCAGAAATGGATCACGACCGATGCAAGCGATTAGGCCCATCGGATATTTTCCGTTGGGCCTCATCGCTTGCATCGGTCGTGTTTGGACTTTAGGAAGATGACATCAAGGTATACAGTTAACTATGTTCTCAAGATCTTTAGGTTAAGGATATGAGATGGGACCAATGCAAAATCTCTTTCTTGTATCAGATTTGTCCAAGTTCTCCATTCCAAGTGTCAGAAATGGATCACGACCGATGCAAGCGATTAGGCCCATCGGATATTTTCCGCTGGGCCTTATCGCTTGTATCGGTCGTGTCTAGGAGTTGCATGCAGCAATGATTATACATGTCTTGCTTGTGGGAATTCCCCTCATTTATCAAACATTAGATGTTTCTAGGCGGTTTGCAAATAGATATTGATGACGACCGATGCAAGCGATAACGACAATCTGAATTTCTTTGAAGACCCTTATCGCTTGCATCAGTCGTGTCTCTTGCTTTTCTTTCTAATAGTTTCAAGTTACTTCACATGTTTTCTTAAGTGTGCTTGCACTTCATCTAACCATGTTTTTCATTTTTATCACAGTTAACTTTATTGGATGAAGACAATTACCTTGGCAGGGGCAAGGGAACAAGAAAAGACTTAGAAGAGAAAGGAAAAGCAAAGGTGGATATTCATTCTATTATCCACTATCTTCCAAAGTTGGACCCAGCCACTTTTTGTGTTATTCACAAGCACTATAGTGAGGAGCCAGACTTTGGATTGTTCTGCTTGAGGACTCTATCAAAATACATGGGTTTTACTCCAATACCCTTTAATGCTTTCAGAGTTTTACTGCTTGAAAGAGCAACTGCATTCAGAATTTTTGGATATGCCCCTGGACTCAATGCTTCAAGGGCAGGGTACTTTCTTTGTTATTCAAGCTATGCAATGGCTGCAGGGGTGTCAGATTTAAAAAGCATTGCTGGATACAGGAGAAAAGAGTTCCTGAGATATAGAGGTGATTTGCCAGAGCCAAGCTCTTTCAAAAGGCTCAAGGAATGACTTGATTTTTTCAAATTCTATACTCAACAAATGTACATATACAGAAATTGCCCAATGTGATATAAGACATTGCAATTTTTTTTGGTGTAATTGTTATTGATTCTCTGGTCAAAGTCATCTGATGGTAGTAGACATATTTCTTTTCAAAGCATAATACATCATGAAATGTACATACATGACATCTTTTATTTCTCAAAGAAATAAAAGACATTGCAAATATTAAAGCTCTATTTGAAATGTGGTCTTTTTCAGTTTGTGATATTGATACATGATTTGTCTAGAGATAGCCATATCCTTCTGATTATATTTGGCATGAGGTCCTTTGTAATTGTCTTCTAAAGAGCTTGAAGGTCTGCAACTTGAGTGATGCTTAACTACTTCATGTACCAGAGCATCCAAGGAGATATCTGCACAAGGTAGTTCTGGAGGAGAAGACTCCTGCATATGGTGAGCTAAAGAGAATATCTGAAACTCAGCTTGGTGTAGTTACACGATGTTGCTTGCCAAGGAATATAAAGCAATTCAATTCTCAGTATTTCCTGAATCAGTATGGAACAGTAGCACTGGTGAATGGTCTATGTCAATCAGCATGGTAATCTCTTAGGAACCGGCACGTGTCCAATATTCCTTTGAGTGTCAATATAGGGAAGTGAACGTGCATGAGCCCAAGCTCAGAAATGCACATTGTTAGTGACAAATGTTGCTTTGAAAAGAGGAGAGGGGATCCACCACTCAAAGATTATATTTGGCATGAGGTCCTTTGTAATTGTCTTCTAAAGGACCAATCAAAAAGCTCTCTGAAGGCATTGCTCTTTGTTACTCCTCCTCCTTTCCTTGTACACCTAAAGAAGCTTGTCCTTGCTTGATAATGAGATTTTTCCATGCCTTGGGTGTTCCACATGGCAAGTGGTTCTTTTTCTGCAAAGAATGCACCATGCACAAGAAGAATATGTTGGAAAGCAGAAGAATTTCATTAGATCTTTATTTCAATTAAAAATAAATAAATTGAATAAAATATCTTTGGAGCTCACCAAGTAGTATGTTATGTCTTTGGCACCCCATGCCTCTATGATGGTTTCTATAAGCTCTGTGGTCGCCTTTCTGAAATCTGTCACATAACTTTTTGATGTTACCTGCTGCCTCATGATCTTTAAAAGATTATCTAGTTTGACCCACACCTCCATTCTCTTTTTTGCTATTTCTAGTTTGCTTTTTACATTAGTCGTGACCTCACAAAATGTTTTCCATGAATTCCACATGGCATTAAGTTGTTTGCCATCATGGTTGCTGAAGAATCTCCTTGCTTTTGCACCTCCCATTGAGACATCCTGTAAAACATCACCTGTATTTTGTGAAAGCTTTGGATCTTTTCTTAGATGAACATCACCACCATGAAACCCCATTTCTGAAAGAAGACATTCACATTTTTTTATGCATTCATCTGCAAGAGTTGTAGGCTTGATACTATATGCATAATCCAAGTGAACACGGACCAACTTGTCAATGATTCTTAACTCTGCATGTAGTGTACATATGTGTACATTTGTCAATGGTATTGGAAGTATGGGATCCCAAATCATTGAAGAAGATGAGTAGTTACGAAGAATAACATTTTGTCTAGAAGGAGCCTCTTCACCCTCAGCTCTAGTAATCCATCCATTTGTGCCTGGGCTTTGCATGCAGTACAAGCAAGGGTATTTAGAATTTGCTCACCCACTTATACCAAACATGCATTTGAGTGTCTTTAGGTCTCCACTCAAATGCCACTCAACTTGAAAGTTTCCGTAGTCTTTGACATTCAACAATTCTCCTGCATGATGCCCTTGGATAACATTTGGAATGTTTTTCTGTGAGAATAACCATTTAAGTGTTTTATGGCTCTCAGATGGAACTTGAGCACAGCCAACCCACCATAACTCCATTTCTGATTGTACTTTGAGAGATGGAGTATCCAATTTCCCAAGGCTATAGTCCAAAGCTTTGTTCATCAGTGCAATGCTTATTCTCTCCATCTTTTGATGTTTTTTAAGCTCAGCGTCATCAAGTTTGATTACAAATTTCAATAGACCAGAACATTCATGCTCTTTTATATTATAGAACTGAACCATGTATGTTTGAAGTTTTATAACATCTATCCATATGTTGTTAAATGCATTGTAAGTGAAATGTAACTTTTGTTTTCCTACTTCGTAAGGCATGTTACCGTGAATATGTTTATATTCACCAAATACTGATGTGATCTTCTTATTCAAGCAGAGCCGAAACTTTCCTACATGATGGGGTCTAGGCAATCCAAAACTTCTAACTTTGTTAAATTTTAAAAATTCACACCAAACTTTTGAAATTGCTCTATAACCTTTCCTACTCACTCCGACACTATCACAAATATTTTGAATTTGAGATGGTTCTAGTAAAAGATTCATTTCTGTCATGAGTTTTTGAAAAACAAAGCGTTTCAAGCATGTATTTTCATTTAGTTTCAATAGTTTTAAAACATCATTTTGACTCAAAATTTCATTACAGAAATGTATGCGCTCAAAACTGCTCGACATATTGAAACCTAGCACATTTGTCACATGATCTCTAACAATTTTCATTCTTTTCTTTTTTTGGCCAGATTTTTCAGTCAAATCTAAAAAAGGTTTTACTCGTTTTGACCGCATTCTCAAACCTATAGGAGTTTCTTTCATTTTTTTAAAAGACTCTAACTGAGAAGATAAAGTGGATAATTTGTTTTCTAGCTCCCTCATATGTAAATTCTTCTGGTGTAGTGTGTTTTGTAAATAGTTTATGTATTGTACATAATTCCTTGAAATATCCCAGAGCCTTGAACAATAGCCTCGTAAACCATCCTCACCATCTCCCACAAATCTAATCAGATCATGAAGATTATGAAAAGGGGGGTACCTTCCAGTTTGTGGATCAATTGGATAAACAGATCCATCTGTCCATATGTCGATATGTTTCTTGCCTTCCTTTCGCAATCCATCCACTTCAAGAGGATGAAGAGCCCTTCGAAATACGTTTCTTGTCGTCGCATACTCCTGACTAACTGCAATGTTGATATGGAACTTTTTACAATGATTTCGAATGTTTGAAAGCTCAGGGAGAGTATTTGGGTTAACGTTCTCCATGGTCTGCTATGAAAAATGACCAGCAAGTGTCTAAAATGACGTGAAAGGGAGAAACAGGCTTGCTATGAAAAGTAGAGAAAAAGAGCGCAAAACGTGATCAACACACATTATATAGGTCCGTGAACAAGAGGAAAATTCAACTTTTGAGGCGTAAGATATCACACAAACTTCGAGGCGTAAGATATCACACAAACTTTTCATGATTATATGATACGAGTTTCTCTCTCTTCAAAATTTGCATAAGATACGTTTTAAATGAACTTACACGGAATTTCTTAAAGGATTTGACAACTTTGATCCCGATTAAGCACAACTAATTGAAATCCTTACACGGCCCTTTTTGGGCCGTTTTTCGCCCTAATGTTCTATGCAATGAATTGCTGCTAGATCAAGTTTGTGTACTCCTAATATCTCTTACACAACTCTTTGAGCTGAATTTTAGCTTTATTGTATTGTTCAAATATGTTATTGTTTTAAAATAGAAAGCTCATGAATTCGTATATTGATATTTTATTTCAATTTTTTTGTTGCTGCTCATTTCTATCCCTCATGATCTAGGAAATCTCCCAATTGAAGTTTTGTTCTGTATCACACACAAGGAAGGGAGATCTGTTGTGCGCTACAGGGGATGAAGGGAGCTGTTTGATCATCCATGCATGCAGAGATTCTCTGTTATAGGTGACGAATCAAGGACTATTTGTAGGCTTTGAATTCTATCGTAGTCGCTGGATGAAGTGGGATCTTGCATCAAGTAGTTTCATCTTTCATGTATCCTCCCTGAATCGCGAAGTATGTAACGTGAAAATATGAGCTAGAATTCAGAGACAGCGAGGCACAAAATTCTGCAGGCTTAATGATTTCTTGTCATTAAAAAAAATGAATTAAATAGGTTTTATAAAGTTTTTTTTTAGAAACTGAATCAGATCATCCCTAGCTGGCGCATATCAAGAAGATTTCACTATGAAAATGGTTTAAAAGTGGTGTGCTACGTGCATGTAGTTCTATTTCTCAATACTTTAGGTAATCCATATAATCCAAGTTTTCCCTCTCACTGGAATCTCATAACAGTAAGGGGTTGAGAGTTAAGTTCTGAATAATATTATTACAAATGCTCACGAACTATACTATGCTTTTGTATTTAGTTCGCAAATGGGTAAAAACATTTTTGTCATAGATTGCTATATATTGTTTAACGTCTACATAAATTTGTAATGAAAATGTTTTTATGAAGGTGATTGTTGTAAATATTGCCCTTTAAGAACGATCAATGTAACCTTTTTATGCATTAGCATTACATTCCTAAAACATTGCAATTTTATTTCAAGTATCTTGACTAAACAATTCTGTTGATATAGGTAATCTAGAAGAGAACGTTTTTGGTACCGTAAGAACTCTTACAAAGTTCTTTAGAACGTTTATAGCTTCTCCAGATGAGATTAAGAAGTGTTCTTTGCATATAGGACAGATTGAAGTGTAATTATATAATAAATTTTCACATTTTGAACTGTTTACTTTCAATGATTCAAGGTTATATAATAAGAAATGGTGAAGTCATCGATAAAACATGATGCATGGATTGATAGGCTTGAATTCATATGTTCCTTGAAGATTTTTGAAGTATTTTAAAGAATGACTTGAATAGTAAATGTGTTTCTAAAGATCTTGACACTGGGATATGTTTTCCAACTGAATCCTTACTAAAAGTCCCTTTGAGTTTCCACTTTACCTGAGATTGCTCCAAGCACCCGGCGTGCGCCGTTAGCGAGGCGGTTGGCTTGATCCACCAGCCGTCACCATTCGCTCTTTTTGCTCCGATAGTGCAGCCAACGGTGCCAACGGTGCCAACGGTGACTTTGGTGACTCGGATGACAAGGTATGCCAAGGTCTATGCCTTGGTCGCCACCTTAGTCGTAAGCCTTCGAGAAAGCCTTGGGGGGGTGGTCACTTCGCTCGCACAAAAAGGACAAAGCTTTTGCCTCGAACTGCTCTAATACTAGTGAAGTATTTTGATGGCGATGCACCATAGTGGGCTCTCCTTCTCGAGAGTGCCACGACAATATGCTCCTAAGGCCACACACAATACTCTACACAGATGCTACAGAATACGCAGAAAAACACAGTACACAGGGAGCACGAAGTCAGACTTCTTAGGTCTTACAAATGTGGTCAAACTTACAGTCGACTGACCAAGCCACTATATGTTTTATTAAAGAACATATTCAAAGAAGTGTCTGGTGGCCATTTGGCCTTTCACATGGACACTAACGGTAACAATTAATGCACCATATTTGGGTTATCCTATGGTGGAATTCACCTTTACATCCATGTACGAGGATCTCTTCTATCTTGTTTTCTTTCTTCTAGTGTATGTCTTTGGGACTAGGATCACACACATAATATAGCAAACATCATTCTTCCCTCTATCAAGTTTAGATCTAGCCTCGCAACATACACTGGGTTCATAGGCATGTATGAGACCAAGGCAGATGTTATCCCTTCTAGTCATATGATTAGTGTTGTAATTCTAGAACAATTTTGACGTGTGGAATCCCTTGATCCAAAGTCTTTTGGGGGTCTAGATATCCTTGTCCAATAGGAAAGTTGTTTTTCTATTTCCTCTTAAAGCTATGGAGTGATTTCTCATTATGTTCCAATCCCTCCAATAGGAAAATACTACCTCAGAGCCCTTGCTGAAAATTTTCATAGGATAGAAGAGGAGAGTTATGAGAACAAGCATTTTCACGTTCACATATGCACATAAGCAGAGAAACATACATGCACACACATACATGCATATATGTAGATACATACACGCATCCTTACATACACACATAAACACACTCATATAGATACATACACATACACTTATATCTACACATACACGCACGCACACTAACATAAACATGCAAAATACGCATGCATACATACACACATATGCATACATACACACACTCACATACACACACATACACCCATTCATAGAAACACAAATACACTCACATACATACATGCACATGTAAGAGAACACATATGTTTATGCACAGATAAAAACACTCCCTTGAGCTCTCGAGATTGGCATTGGTAATAATGAGTATAGATGTGGCTAACCCCTCCTTATATATGTTTCCAAAGGTGCTTCATCAAGGGCGGTTATGAAGTGAGGATGTCATCAATTCCAAACAAGACTTGTGGGTGTGAGAACCAGGCAAATAGATATTCAGTCTTAGGGTTTTGGCACTATTAGGCCATCGGAATGTAATTGAAATTACTGGAAAATGTAATTGGAAAGGATGCACATTGAAAGGATGTAGTGTAACACTTGCAAATTTTCTATAATGAAAAAGTGTGGGAAGGAGATGCGCAGGAAAGCAAGATGCTGGACTGTGGATCTGTGCGGTGTGCCTGTGGGTCCTTTCAATGCCAAGTTTTACTTAAACTGGTGCATTGATCTTTCACTATTCTGAGTATTAAGTCATTTTGGTGATCTTGTTGGTGAGGATATAAGTTTAGTTGTGGTTGCGCGTCAATCACCGGTGAAGAATCCGTATTACTCTGCATAATTAAATATCATAACTTTATTGCGGTGACGTATTCTATATGCTATTAGAAAGTTTGGTAGTGAAATTATTAATTAGAAGTTGTTGGTGGATAGTCAGAGTAAAGTGATGAATAACTCTGTGCAGTGAGTGTTTTTCTCGGAAAATAATTATAGGGTCTCTATAATACAGACCATGGACCATCCCAAGAACCTAGTAGTTGATTTATTCCCGAAACTCGTTAACACTAGAGCCGGCCATGGGGCATGGAATAGCCAGTCTCAAGGAAGATTAAGGTTAATCTTATTTGAAGTATCAAAGTGATCAGCATCCGTGGAAAGTTACTAGCACATTGGGAACACCCTCTAGTGGTAGTGGTGAAAGACAATCATCTGAAGGAAAGTGTGATACTCGAACTAGTGGAGTGGCACCACCGTATTTTCTTGTTCATGGATTACAGAGTATATCAGAATTTCAACCCGTTCAATCTGTTGAAAGTGTGGTGAGTGGAGTAGGGCCTAATTTCGATGATAGCTTGGTGAATTTCGGTGACAACCCAATTTTTTCTTCTAACTCGGGTGGTACTACTACATTTGTGGGTGAAAGTTCTGGTGAAAAGTTCATCTCATACATGAAATATGATGAATGGCAATTGAATTCAGACGTGTGTGATCGACTAAGCGATACCATACGATCAGAGATTTTGCACAATGACTACACGACATAACAACAATCAGAATCAACTTGTTTAAGTAATTTCAAAGTGATATTTCCTCTTGATCTAGACGACTTGAGTAGTACACAACAACAACAACAACAACAACAACAACAACAACAACAACAACACTAGCTGCAGGTCATACCCCCACGATCAATACCTACCAGAGTCACATATACTAAATTTGGTGGATTCCCAACTGATGATCCTGATGCTCATGACTGTACTTTTGAAATTAATTATGTTGTACTAAACTATCTAGCAGATCTAGCATATAAGGCTATAGTGTTTCAATCCACTCTTGTTAATGAAGTTATGCGTTAGCTAACCGAATGTGATATTAATCATTTTGGTGAATACAAAAATGTTAAGAATCCCTTCTTACAACATTTTCGATTAAAGAAAAATGTGGCTAAAATCTTTGATTACTTACAAAACAATATCCAGAAGCCACATCAAAGTGTGCAAGAGTATGCAACTTTATTCCACACTCATTTATGGCAGCTGCCTGTGGTGCATGCTAATCTACTAGATGATGTGATTACTCAATGGTTTATTAATGGGATAAACCCCCAACTCATACAAGTTATGATTTTTCAATGTGTGGGCGGTATGACCTTGGATGTAGTCATTGCTATGGCATTACAGTTGGAACATAAGGTTGGTGGTTTGACTGAAGATCTTGATTGGTTAAAAGCCTCAAAGAGTACGAACACTGATCCGTTGAAATAGGTATATTGTACCAAATGTAAGAACTCGGGGCATACTACTTTATCTTGTGCACTAAATCAAATGTATTGTGATATTTGTAATATGGCGAGTCATTCTACCAAAACTTTCCCATATAATGCAAAAGTATAGACTCGACCGACTGTAAATGCCATAATACAGGAGCAGGAACAACTATCTTGGCACTATGTACCACCGCATTTGAGAAATACATCTTATCAAACTTAAAAAAATTACAGAGGACAATGACTAAACAATTTTGGACAGCCTTATTGGAATTCGGGACAATCCAGTGAAAGTGCATCTCTCCCATCACCAAGATGCCATTTTTATGGAAAAATTGTACATATCCGCAGATATTGTAAAGAAGCGTCTGAATATGATAAGCGAAGAAAAGAGTGATAGCAGCCAATGGCAAGTGGTAGGTACACAAAAGATAGCAGTTCAAACATGGTCTAGTAAGAAGTTGCACCCAACTACTGAGATTTTTGAACTAGGAATTCAAGAACAACAATAGATGTTTACTAAAACAAGCACGTGGGCAAGTCAAGAACCAACTATCTCTCTGGATCTGGTACCGTTGGTCCAACAGAAAGTACAGAAAGACACACTGGAGTTGATATCGAGTATGCTAAATTTTGATTCTATGTGGAATATTTTATCAAAAGCATCTAGTATGATCCCTTTGGGGAAACTTTTATCATTGGTCCCTCGTATTCAACACCAATTTCAGCAACAAATTAGTCCACGATCTTCGTGCACACCTGCTACAGCAACCATTAGCCTAGAAACTGATTCTACAGTGGATCATGATGTTACTTTAATTACACTATGGTATAAAAACCACAAAATTTCACAAGTATTAATTGACGAAGGCTCAGGGGTTAATATTTCTATGTTCGGACTCTATAAGAAGCAAGATGGAGTCAGATTGAACCCATCCATTTCTTTGTATGAATGGTTGATCAATCTCGGGTACATCCAATGGGTTTGGTGTGTGATATACCCATTACCCTACAGGGAGCAGTGTTCAAAATGACTTTTGTTGTCTTAGAACTACCCAAATTACTATTTGGAAGGCCCTAATTGAAGCACGCAAAAGTATTACAGGATTGGTTTGCACATGAACTTATTTTTAAAACCAATCACTGGAAATATGTTGTACCCTTTGATGATATGAGGCCTTGCAACTTTCATGCACCACCTTACGTGGCAAAACCCATGCATATGCTCGATGGCCTTTTGGATGACGAAGAAGAAGCTTTTTTAAATGCTAACCAAGATTTTTAGCACTCGGTACAATTGATTTACAAGCCATAATGGATAATTGGACTCCAGCCGCTTTTACAGTAGCCCCTCTCATGGAAGATGTGGAACCATTACGAATCAGGTTTTGGATGCCACTGATCTTCAACACTTACTCCCCCCACCTGAGGATATCTCCATGCCCTGACAATTTTATGTATTGGAAGATCAACTAATCACTTGCAATTTGGGTGATGAGGTTAGCCCGCATCTAGTCAAGATAAAGGCCAGATTATCTAAGAGGTTTCAAGATGATTTCCTACAGTTGCTGAAGGAATTTCTTGATGTATTTGCGTGGGACTATCGCGATATGAAGGAAATAAATCCTCGCATCTACCAACATCGTGTGATGCTCGGCCCATTAAACAACAGAGTTACTAGATGAATCCCAATTATGTTGTGCAAGTGAAAGTGGAACTGGATCGGCTGTTGAAAGTAGCTTTCATTGTTCCCATTGAGCATGTCAAATGGATCTCTCCTAGTGTCATCGTCCCAGAGAAAAACAAGCAATTAAGAATTTGTGTGGATTATGGGAAATTGAATGCGGCAACGATACTCGATCACTTTCCACTACCTTTCTTGGATACTATGCTAGATGATGTTGCAGGACAAGAAATGTACTCTTTTTTGGATGGTTATAGTGGCTATAATAAGGTACAAATGGCTGAAATGGATATTCCCAAGACCACATTTATTACAAATTGGGGAGTATATGCTTGTACAGTGATGTAGTTTGGTTTACCCAATGCTCCATGCACCTTTCAGTGATGCATGTAGGAAATCTTTTCTCCCTTCTTAACTACGTTTATGCAGGTGTAAAGTTGCTATCGTAAGTACCCCTTTTAAAGTAGCCTATGGTCTTGAGGCAATTGCACCTATGGAATTGGTTGTACCCAGCTTACGAGTGGCATTGGAGCACAAGTTATTACCCAAAGATTCTTTCTCTTTCTGGTTGGATGTTTTACGATCTTTGGATGAACAACGTCAGTAAAGCTTTTTGGTCCTTCAAGAAGTTCAATTGCGACAAGCTAAAACCCATGATCGATTCCCTCAAGAATCCTATCTTTATAGTAGGGCAATTGGTTCTTTTTTACAACGCTAAGTCTAATCGCTCGGCAGGAAAGTTCAAGCTTTGTTGGTTCAGTCCCTACCGCATTGCAGAACAAATTGGTATGGCTACTTTTGGTTCTCTACATTGAGTGGCACTCTACTCCCTAAACCTATCAATGGATCTAAACTCCGTCCATATTGCATGCCAGCCACTTCTCCCTAACGTCGTGTATGTTTTATTTACCTTCCTTAGGATCACGTTTGTTTCGATATCTTTGATCCACTGTCTATGCTACGCGCTTTCAAATTGACCACCCTACCATAATCCGCCCATTTTTATTGATTACCCGTGTTCAACCACCGTCCTCCACGATTTGGAATTGTAGACTAAGCGCATTGTGATCCCTACTGATTTGCTTTAGAGAGCTTTCACATATATGAGCTAAACTCTTGTGCTAGATTTCCAATTCAGATAAGGTTTGACTATCATAATTGAATATTGCAATATTCCTATGTTAATAGTCTACCTAACATTCCTCCTCTTGCTATCCTCTTGAATTCTTGATGTGGATCCTCTACGAATGCTAAATTCTTTATGAATCTCACCTGCAGTCCTTTCTCAAAAATCTAGCCTATAGTGATGATGTTTTTGATGATAGGTGGCACATACAATACCTTGCTTAATATGTTCATGTTACCATATGAAGTCTTCACATTTCTTATCTTCTCCACTCAATGCCTTGTTTCATCTCCTGTTTGGACTTTACTTCTATTACTTGGATCCTCCAAGTCTGAGAGTAGAGCTAAAATCCTTGCTACATGATTTGAGCAACATGAGTCTATATAGAATACATGTTCATCTTCTTTCCATGCTTCATGGTCATGATGATCAGAAGTAATGAGTCCTCCTGAGTTTGATCATCTGCATTATTGTTATAGTCTCTCCTTCCTTTGTATCCTTGATAATTATTGTTGTTGTTGAATCTACCATTTGAGCTTCCATAGCCTCCTCTACTATAACCTCTTCCTCTTTTATTTCTAGGATTCTAGAAATAGTTCTCCATAACGTGATTAGTTAAACCAGATATGGCACATGGAGAGGAAATTTATGTTCTTCCCCTACCCTACCTTCCTCCTCTTCCTCTTGCTCTTGAGCCTCTACCTCTTCCACGAATGTTCTCTTGAGAGGTACTACCTTCATCATCAGAATTTTTACCTTTGCCTTTGTTATCTTTATTCTTGCTCCTATCTAGATATAGGGAAGAGGATTGATTCCCTTTTTATTTATCTCCATTATTTGTAAGCTTTGCCTTATGTTTTAAAAATTGTGTGATGAGGGTGTTGAAATCAGGAACTTGCATGTCCATGTAGAGGTCCATGGCTGTGGTGAAAGACTCCCATTTCTCATCTACCTTTGTTCCATTGATCAATTGCTTCACTATCTGGTCTTCATCAATGATCTCTCAGAGGCTTCCAAGTTGATTTGCTAGGTCCTTCATTTTGGTGACAAAATCAATCACACTTTTCTTGGGCATATTCTTGAGTGCAGTGAAGTCCATCCATAGTTGATTCTTTCTTGCCTTCGTGCTTGATGAGAAGAATGTTCCAAAAGCATTCCAAGTCTCTTTTGAAGTCTTGCAATTCTTGATATTTATAAGTAAAAAATTAGAGATTGAATTAAGAATATATGACCTAGTAAGAACATCCTTTGAGGAACATGTGTTAACCTCTCTTGTTCTTCTTAAGTTGTTTTTCCTTTGTTTTTGAGGATTGGCATCATCTCATCTCCAGATATGTAACCATAGAAGTTTCTCCCTTGAAGATAAGATTCCAATCTAAGTAACCAAGCCAAGTAGTTACCTTGATCCAATTTGTCTATCGATGAAGGAAATCCATCTCTCATGTTGATTTGCTATTACTCTGATACCACTCTCAGAAGATGGATAGGTACGTTCGAGAGATGAGTTGGCATTCCACAAAAGCTACTCTACACCTACCAACTTAACTCTAAGGATACTTAAAAGACTTCTATAGCTTTATAATAATGCATTTGGAACCACAAATGTCTTGAAGCATCATGCCCAAAAATTTGCATCAAAACAGATAACTTGCAGGTACTATAAATGTGAAGAAACCTTATATTTTGGGAATAGAAGTGCTCAATAGTGATCGGAGATCTTTTGCACACATCTAATTGGAGTGTATAGCTAAACAAAGCTAGTTAATGCATCAATTTATCCATAGAATACACTCAGAAATGATTCCAACATGTGAAGGGGGTCATCTCGACATAAGAAGGAAGTGTGTCAACTATGTAGACCCACATGCAAGCCCCGGCAAATGGATACAAAGCTCGGTGTGTTGTTGGCATGTTGATTCCTACAGCCCCTTTGTGTGCATTGTGGTAGTTTATTGTAGTGGACAAAGCAGCTTTTCTTCAAGTAGGTAAGAAACAGGCTAAAAGATCAACACCGAATGTGCCAGATCCTTTGAATGTGGAGAAGCAAGTTGAGGTCCATGTTGTTCAGGAAGCTATCAGACAAGTAGAAGAAGAATGCAAATGAAGAATGAAGGAGAAAATTGAGGAGGAGCTCTAAGAGCAACAACAAGAGGCCAGCATTCCAACTACTAAAGTAGCACATCGTCAACAAGTGTGGCTCATGATGCTACCCAACAGAAACAACAACAACAACAATAGAAGACGACTATCCATGGTCTAGAAGGGCAACCATAGTAGTAGCAAACACACATCCAAGGACCAGTTGGCCATTAGTAGCAACAAAAAATGAGTTGGGAAGGTCAAGTTCAATCCGAAGTGCCTAATCAAACATCTCAACAACAACCAATAGGCGGTCATCTTGTAAACCCCAAACAAACCATGCACCAGGATCAAGATTCTCAACCCTCAACGTTTTGACAAACTCAAAGTAATTGGTTCTCATAGTGAGCATAATCACATTCATTTTGTTTTCTTGTGTTTAGTAGGAAAAATCCTAATGATCTCTTGACGAATCAAGTTGAGTGAATATAGTTACAAGCTATTAATTATTTAGAGACTGTATATCCACGGTTCTTTAAGATTATCAAGTTCAAGCAAGTACAATTGCCAATGCTCCTTGACTTTTAACATTGTGTTCTATTCAGATCGAGAAAGACCAGAATGTCCATATTTCTTCTTAGTCTCAAATGGATAAATGCATGCTAATTTTTCACTTTTTTGAGCAAGAGAATGCTAAATTGGAGGATGCCTTAAAAATTTGTGCTGCTCTATCTAATGAGGAAGTTCAGTCTTTAAAAAGGAGTTTTTTGAAAATCTTAGTACTCAATTTACAAAAGCTAAAGTTGAAGCTCCTGCCTACACTTTGTAGCTTCACAACAATCCTGATGAAGATCTTTTTTGACAAATCATTGATCTCAGAGTAGCCAATCTTCGAGAAATTTTTGATGAGTTTCTCTATGATCTAGGTAGGATAAATAATCCCCCATCTAATACGGAGGACCCTTTTTTTGGGTTCGAGTGCATCGTGTGTCCTAGTGTTAGGTTGCTGCCTGTATAGTTAGTTTTGTAAATCCAAATTTATATATTTTGTAAAATAGGTTGCTTGAACTTCGAGAGAATTCAATAAACATACCTTGTAATGAAAGCTTACTATTCCTATAACTAGCAAGAATCTCTTTAGGAGAGAAGTGAGTAGATGAGTCTGACTCATGTACACAAAGACATTGTATTATGTTCATTCATATATATACATACCTTGGTGCTATATCATTGTTCTGTTATCAACACTTTGTCATTTTCTTGTCTATATTAAGTTGTATTGAATGTTAAAAATGTTTATAGCAAGGGAATATAAATGCACTGGAACAATCTTTGGTACTCCCTATTCCCTGAACCTACTTTATTTTCTTGAGTAATATTATAGACTCTATTGCAGCCAAGCACTATAAATAGATGAAAAAAATAAAAGAATGTACCTTAATAGTGTCAAAACAGGTACATTAGTCCATTTGAAATGATTTTGAAGATTGCAAATAAGTAAGTTGAACTAATTTCTATCAAGTGAGTTTCTTCATATATATGCTTTAGACATTCTTCTCGAAAATATTTCTTTTTTTTTTTTAGAAACATCAACATTTTTGCTATCATTTTGATACCAATCCTCCATAAAATCCGTCATGCCATCATCATCATCACCAAAATCTTGTAGTTTATCTTCTTTTCAATATACTTCTTTGAATTTTGCATATTCTACATGCTCAGTTTTGGGTAGCCTCCTCATGAATCCTTTTGGTAAATGAGGTCCTACTGACAACTCATAATGGTGTGGTGGAAGATCTTCAATATCATACATTGGGATCTACATCCATGAATAAAAATGATCCGAATTCCATACATGAATGAGAAATAAAATAAAAAATATAAATTTATATATGTAAGTTAATCTCAAAAGAGTTTTGATTAATTAGAGTTTTCATTGCAACACATGATAGGTGGACTGAAATTTCTCATTGCTCTCAAAAAGGTGCTCTTGGAGGTCTATACCATCCATAATTCACTAATAAATCATAACCAACATCTAATGAAATAATAGCATGGTACCTAGTCATTGAAGTATTATATCCTCGACTACTAATTATTAAACCAACTATATTTCCATGTGTCTGAGGTGTTCCTTCAATATATAATCTTTCATTTTCTAAATGTGTATGCCTGTACTAGCAAGAGAAGCTACATTCATACATAATCCATAAGTACTCATGCTTTGAATGTAATGTGTGAGTTGAGGCCAATATCCTCATCTATATATATAGCACCAAAAAATGACATATGAGTGACTTTAGAGTTCCGAGGCACATAAAAATCCTCTACAATTAAAAGATCATGACCAACCCCAGTGATAGTGGAGGGATCAATCATATAGTGATTATCCCAAATGTTAAAAATCTCTCCACCAAAAGGCCGACAGTGGCTCTCTATGCCATCCTCCATATCTTCTTCTATCATATGTTTGTACTAGAGGAGGATCCTACTTTGGCAATGAATAATCTCAAATCACTTTAATCTGTAAACCAAGAGGTAGAGGATCTCAACAAAACTAATCTTGTAATTGATAAATGGCATGTCCATGATTTGTATGACGAGAATATAAGCATTATTAGTACATATCCATACGCATACACAAACATACATACATATATACATACACACATACATACATACACATACACATAAATATACATACATACACATACACACACACCTCGCATATTAATTAATTATTTAATTTATTTATTTTCATTGAGAATACTTTCTTCATGAACTTCCAAGTTACTATTTGAAATGTTTTTACCAAGCCACACTATTCTTCCTACATCACATGATGAAATGAAGAAGATAATCAACAATCTTGGTATAAATAATCATTCTATACATGCATTTCCTAATGATTGTGTTTTATCTAGAGGTGAATATGTACACTCTTTGACATATCCAAAATTCCAATCTCCTCTATATAAGGATGAAGAAGGTAAAACCCAAAAAAAGGTATTGAGACATTTTTTGTTAGCTCCAAAAATTGAAGATATATTTGAAAGCCCTAAATTATCAAAGCTTTTGACTTAGGGATCTGCTCATAAAAGTATCAATGGAGTAATGAGGATTCCATCAGATAGTCTATCTTTTTAATGTATTGATTCTAGATGGCCTGAATTCATACAACAGCCACAGTATCTAAATTTAGGTGTTGCATTAGATGGGGTTAATTCACTTCTAAATAAATCTAGTAAATGTTCAACATGGATAGTAGTAGTCATCAACTACAATCTCTTGCCATACCTTAGCATTAAAAAAGAAAATTTAATGCTTTCACTTTTAATCCCAAGAAAAAGACAAGTTACAAACATGAATGTATATCTTGTTACTATCATTGATAATCTCCAAGAGTTACGGCGAGGTATTAATGTCATTGATGTATTGAAAACCATTAATCAAAGACACATTATGGTTTGTGGAATTATGGCTTGGACTATACAAGATTATCCAAGATTTGGTGTATGTTAAAGTAATGATGTAATTTTTATATTTAATACATTTACATTTGTATGTGAGTTAATCTAATTATATTTTCATGGTTTTCATGCATCTAGGAATATCTACTATGGGATATAAGGCTTTTCCTTATTGTAGTGGTTGGTTGAGATAAGTTTATAGTAAGAATCTCAACAAAAGATTTATCTTTGACATTGATGGTTATTGTTGCTTGATGATCATCCATTACAATGCAAAACAAATGCGAAACATTTTAATGGAAATATTCAAATATATTAGTGTACAAAACCAATGAAATGTTTGGACTGATATTGAGAATGAAAAGAAGGGCATCTTATGTATCCACAATCCAAAATCTTTAGTGATCATGAAGATGATGAGAATGTGAAGATTAGAGGTAAAGGAGACTTATCAATAACAGAGAAAATGTCGAAATGGTATTCTTTGGAGTATTGGGAAGAGTTAAAGATCTGTGATCTTCTTGATCCTATGCATATATACAAGAATGTTGATTACTCATTATGGCAACATCTTCTTGGGTTAAAAGACACAACATTATCAAGCGATGATTTAAATCATCAAAACTAGAAACCCAAGTTATGGGAAATTTTTCATAAAAATTGATAGGAAACAACTTATAAACCTACCCATTGGATACTTATGACAAAGGAGATGCAAACAATCAACAATAGGATTCAATCAATTCTAGCACATATAGGATATGGAGCATCTTTTCAAAACATGTTTACTTTGGATGATAAGAGCTTATCTTGGCTAAAGCCATATGATTGGCCTAACTTTTTAAAACACATTCTACCTTTTGGTTATCGATGGATGTGCAAAGAAAGGATTACAAGATGTGATCTATCATCGAAAATCACTTATAAGTTAGTTATTATTACTTTTATGTCTAATATACAAGACTATTTGATATCTTTTGTTTAGGAATTAATTTCTTTCCAATTTAATTTTTGAATGATAATAGGTGGACTACATCAAAAGAGACTAAAAGAGACTCGATCCCACAAAAGAAATTCAAATTCAAGGAGTTACTCTCTGATGGAGAAATAGCTTTCAACATCATTTTGTAATATTGAGATTCATTTATTTATCTGTATTTTGGATGAAAGAGAGATTCTAGGAGTTGTAAACATTCGATGGATGTTTTGGATTGAGAAATTTGTGAGCATATTCAAAGGTTATGTGGGACAAATCGCAAATGGCATAGATCTATGGCAAATGGATTGATGCTTGAGGAGTGCATGTACTATGTTAGTGAATACCTTGAAAACCTTCATGAAGAAGCTCCACATGCATGGACGAAGGAGTTCTCTTCAAAATTGATAGATGAGGTATTATTGGGTAAGGGAGTTCCATTTCCATTTACATTGCAAGAAAAAAGTGATATTTCTACTTTTATTGCATATAATAGTAAATGCATATAAGCATTTATTAATGAGTAGGAAGAGGAGCTTCAAAATGTTGAAAGTAAAAGACAAACAAAAAAATTATAGAAGTAATCTTGGTAGTAATAAAAATATAGATATATCTTCTTTCACGGATTGGGTAGATACTCCTCTGCAACGAGTCAAAGGAAATAATTAACAAATCTTAGATGCAGAGAGCGAGTTAATGATAGGTTATGAAATAAAGGTAATTCGATTCTATGAAATTATATTTTTACACACATGCATGCACACACACATACATACATACATACACACACACACACACACACACACACACATATATATATATATATATATATATATATATATATATATATATATATATATATATATATATATATATATATATATATATATATATATATATATATATATATATATATATAAGTTCCTCATCTTATAATTTATTTTTTATTACAAGCCTAAATTTTCACTAATATTTGGGCTTATGGACAACATATCACATTCTTTGCATATAACAAAGGATCCTAGCATTGTTGCTTCTTTCAAGCAATTATCACATGCTAGTTCAAAAGATAAAAAGCAAATATTGTTCACCGACATCTTAGAGCGAAATTAAATTCATTCTACATCGCAACAATAATAATGTACGTGATGAGAGTGATAATACTCTATGTGTTGATTCTATAGATAACGGAAAGGAACTACAAGAAATCAATATTATTCCATTAATAGATGATGCCATTTATAAGAACACTGGTTTAAAAATAGGAGTAACAAAAATCAATAAACATAACGAAAATCATACTATATTGATGTATTAACAAAATCATGGTAATAATGAAAACACATGACTAGATTAGGGAGTACATTCCCTTCTAATAATTTGGAATAACAAATGAATGCCACCATAGAGATGAAATATATTCTTGTAGGGTAGAACATTATGCTCAAGAAAGAGCTTATTTTTTTCCCAAAGATCTCTATAGCTTTCTAACTTGAGTTAGCGATTCTTAACTAGAATAATTTGAATGGATATCGGACAATGGATTCCCCTTTATTCCAATAGAATACGAGATGAGTCCCACCACAAAGATGAAAAGATGTTCTTTTAAGTTAGAACATGAAGCTTAGGGGTATGCCTAGAATTTTGTATATTGCTTTTTTTTTAAAGACAAAATTATCTCCCATGTATGTATGCATGTGTGTTATATATGCCTATGTATATATGCATACACACACACACATACACACACACACATATATATATATATATATATATATATATATATATATATATATATATATATATATATATATATATATATATATATATATGTATGTGTGTATATAGTTAGACTCAAGATATGACTGGCAGGAGATGGTTGAACCACACCCTAAGAGGGAGGATTAGGAAGTAATCCTCAACCATGGCTTTTGGGGCAAGTGGTTAGCCCATCATACTCCTAGCTAGTAGGTCTTGAGTTCAAATCCCACAATTGGTATGAGAGCTAAGAAAGTAGACTTGGGCAAGGCGGATGGAAGGCGCACGTATCGATTTGAAAGGTAAACTTAACAAAGGTTTTAGTGTTCCTTCTAATCCGTAGGTCAAATTTTAACATGTAATATACCGTTGGAAAGATCTCGGAACGAACAATCCAATGGAGACACTAGATTGGGGATCCAAGATACCTAGCATGGGTGAGAAGCAGGTTCAAGAGACCGATGTTGAGAGCAAGGCAAGTCCGTAGGCCAGTTGCCAAGAAGCAGAAAGGCAAGGTTCAAGATACCAAGGTTGAGAGCAAGGCAAGTCCGTAGGCAAGTGGCCAAGAAGCGGAAAGGCAAGGCTCAAGACACCAAGGTTGAGTGCAAGGCAAGTCTGTAGGCAAAGTGGCCAACAAGTGGAAAGGCAAGGCTCAAGAGACCAAGGTTGAGGACAAGATGGTTCAAGAGACTATGCAAGGGTGAGGACATCAATCCAAGGGGATACCAAGGATTGATCATTGAGAACAATGATCTCTAGAAGGGGAAGAGAGTGTTAGACTCAAGATATGACTCGGAGGAGATGGTTGAACCACACCCTAAGAGGGAGGATTAGGAAGTAATCCTCAACCATGGCTATTGGGGCAAGTGGTTAGCCCATCATACTCCTAGCTAGTAGGTCCTAAGGTCAAATCCCACATTTGGTATCAGAGCATGGTGGAGAGATCCATGGAGATCTTGATGAAGATGAAAAGATGTTTATACTATTTATGTGGCTTCTTCATTGTGGGCGAAAAAAAGAAGACGAGCAGCCATGGAGAGACATTCGCGTGGAGCTCAAACTATGAGCAATCTTGCGTGGTGGAGATCGCGGAACAATAAGAGAAAAGAGAAGTTCACATGAAGGCAACGCAGATGCCCACTTTCACAAACAATGGACCACATATCTACTTCGACTACGGGCTGCAAGACAAAGGTTTTGAATCGTTGACCTCAAGTTGAAAGGTGATTATTCCAGCCAATCCGTCTATATTCCTTGTTATAAGAATATCGCAGAGATATAATATGATATGATGCGCTGGTTTGCATGTTCATTAAGGAGGTTGAAAGATAGAAGACTTAGAGACATAGACATGGAAAAAGAGATAGAAAAATACAGAGAAGAAGTAGAGATAGAAAGAGAGAGAGAGAGAAAGAAAGAAATAGAAGGAGAAAGAGAAGAAAAGAGAAGGAAAGAAAAAGAGAACGAGGAAGAAAGAAAGAGAAAGATAAGAAGGAGAAAAGAGATAAAGAGAGAGAGAAAGAGAGAAGCCAAGGAAGATAGAGGAAAGGAAAGAGATAGAGATAGAGAGAGAGAGATAGAGAAAAAGATGAAAAAAAAGAGAGAGGTAGAGAGAAAGAGATAGAAAAGAGAGGTAGAGAGAAAGAAATAAATAGAGATGAAAAGAAGAAAAGAAGGAAGAAAAAAAGAGAGATTCAGGAGAAAAAAAAAGGGAGAAAGGATTCAAGAAAGAGAGAAAGAAAGTGAAGAAGAAAGAGAAACGATGAAAGAAGCAAAAGAGAGAAGAAGGAGAAGATCCTAAGTGAGATAAAGTGAAGAATAGAGAGACAATGAAAAGATTAGAAATAGAAAGAAGAGTAAAAAAGAAAAGAAAATAAGAGAAAAAGCAAGATTAGGATACCTACCACTTAAATGGTTGTAACTCTCTGATACGATATCTAAATTGGATGCTTCCACTTGGTATAGGAAGTAGAGTTCAAGGGCTTTCAAATGAGTGGCTGGAAGCTATCACTGGATATTTATAAACCACCTATAGAGAGCATTTAATTCTCTGCATATCATTCCAAGAGGTATGCTGCCCACTCACCTAGCTTCATTGTTTTGGCCATAACTTCCTCACAGAATATCTAAATCAAGAAATTCAACTTGGCATAGATTCTACATTTCAAGCCCTTTCGTTTGAAATGGAAGAATCGATATTTGGACCATTGGAAGCCATATCTGCACAAGCTTTTAGATGGCTGTTGACTGGCACGAAACCCTTTTTGAGTGAATTGAGTATTGGATTATGATATTTAGGAGTTTTTAATCATATTTTGAACTATTTTGGATAGGAAAGAATTTCTTTTCATAAATTTGCATCATATTTTTGCTCTTGAATATATTCATTTGAACACTTTTTGCATCAAAATTTACAATTTTGCATTGTATTTTCTTCCTGTTTTATGAAATCAACATTGGAATGTGCATGAAAGATAGTTTTTACATGAATTTATCTATGCACATGATGTTACATTAACTTATGTTGATTCATAAAAGCATGCATAGATCTTTTTTGTGTGTTTTAGAATCTTTTGCAGGTATTAAAGGCAAAGAAAAAAAAAGAAGACATTGTAATGAGGGCGTGTAGTGCCCAACATCACATTTTGGCAAAGTTTCTTATGTGCAGGTTTCTGGAATAAAGAGAGTGGTTTGCCAACTACTAGGCTGATGCCTATCATTGTAAAGACTATTTTTTTTTCAGGCTTCATTTTTGAGGTGAAATGCTGCCAAAACTTTTGTAGCCACATGGCGTTATATGCCATGTGAGAACTAGAGTGATGTTGTGTTGTGTGTGCAAATAATTCCAAGGACCACATGAATCATTGCTTATGATTTTCTACCATTAACTATTGTAATAGTCATTTGACTTAGAGGAATCTTGTAAATCCACTAAACTCATGGAGTTAGGAGAAAAAATAAGCTACAAATTCGCATGAGAGAATATCTCCTCATCTAGAGGAAGAACTTTTAGGTGGAAGATCATTTGAATTTCAAATTCAAATTTGAAGAATCTCTATATAAAAGTACTTGGAAAAGTCGCAGCCAAACACACTCCCCTTGAGAGCCATTCTTTGATCATTAGTAAAGGTTGAGTAGCACACTTCATTGCTCACTCACTAACTATCATTTGGCATCATTTCCTTGCCAGTGATTTTATAAAATCATGTTCCATAATATATATACACCATTAAGTATCTCTGTTGATTTCTCTCCCATTGTCACTTGGAATAGTCTACTTGTCTTGTTCATATCTCATTGATCTCTCCACCATCTTCAATGATCTATAGCGTGTTGTAAAGAGATCAATGTCTACTACGAGCTCTCAAATTTTGAAGAAGTTTCATGTAGTCATTTGGGAGAAAATGGTCTTGAAGGGGTCACTAGTCATTCATTACACATCTCCTGAAAAGTCGAGGGTAAGGCTTTAGTTGTTAAATTGATTTCTCTGTGTATAGTTAATCATTTTAAGTGATTTGACTTGGAATCATTAGCTCTCAAGTCTAGTTAGATACCATTAGAAGGAATTTTTCTAATTGCTACTGTACTGAGAGTACTGAGCAAAACATCCAATAGGTGTCAAGACCAAAATAGCAACTTTTTGGTCACTACCTAGTTGCAAAGTTATCTATTTTGATCTTATTGTTTGAAGCATCATCTCCAAAATACATAGCCACTTATTTAGTGTCATTGGGAAGTCTAAAGGGCCTACAACACAACTGTGGAGTGAAAGAGGGCAGGTAAAAAGTAGGGATTAGCAGTACCAACTCATTTCTTGAAGTGTCCATGCATCTTTCCAAACACGTGTACCATCACAAATAAAAGGTAAGCTAGATGAAAGGGCAACAAAGGCTGTGCTTATTGGATATGATTCAACTCAAATGGGTTTGAGGTGCTCTAATCCTTCAACCAAGCAATTCACTACAAGTAGAGATGTTGTGTTTGAAGAACACAGGTCTTGATATGATGAAGAGAAACAAAAGGTAACTCTACCATATGATCTTGATTGTGATTTTTCATCCATTAGGAAGCAAGCATGATACACAGGTCCAAGATCCAAGAAGTGATACACACAATGACCAAGATGAAAGGGAAAAGGATTAGAAGCTATGGAAGTCAAGAGGCAAAGCAAAGATGCAAGAGGTTGGGGAATGCTCCAAACAAGCCCCTAGAAGATCAAGAAGAGAGAAGAAACAACCAGAAAGGTATGGATATGATTCCATATCTGTTACGAAGCATTCAATCTACTTGGCAAAAGATTCAATTTGAGAGGAACCCTCAACCTATGAAGAGGCAAAGGGAAACCCTAAATGGGAAAAGGCCATGAAAGAAGAAATAGATGCATTGAAGGAGATGGACACTTGTGATTTTGTTCCAATGTCATCCAATCAATAGGTAATTGCTTCCAGTTTGGTATATAAAGTTGAAAGAAATTCAGAGGGATGAGTTTGTAGGTACAAGGAAAGATTAACTGCCAAATGATACTCACAAAATCATGGTTTAGACTATGAGGAAACATGCTCACCAGTTGTAAAGATGACTACAATCAGGACAGTGATAAGTGTAGATGTTGCAAGGAATTGGAGACTCCTCTAACTTGATGTGAAAAATGCATTCTTTAATGGTTGGATAAGTGAAGAGGTATACATGTCACAACCACTAGGTTTTGAAAACCATAATCATCCATCTTATGTTTGTAGAATTAAGAAAGCATTGTAGGGATTCAAACAAGCTCCTGGAGCTTGGAACTACAGGTTGGTTACATATCTTCAAGATCAAGGATTCAAACCTCGTAGCTCAGATCCTTCTCTATCATCAAAAGGGATCACAATGATGTTATCTATCTGTGTATATGTAGATGATATTACTGTTATAGGTGATGATCTAAATCGAATTCAAAGGATCAAGAGACATACGCAAGAGGAGTTCAAAATCAGTGACCTAAGTGAGCTCACATATTTCCTAAGTATGCAGTTGATATACACAGATGAAGGAATGTATTTGACTCAAAAAAGATACATTCAAGATCTTCTTCTCAATTTCAAAATGGAGAATACTAAACCTGCAGGTGCACCTTTGGAGATGAATCATAAACTTAGTATTTATGAAGGTGAGAAAATTTAAGACATAAAAGAATCTAAAAGCTTGGTAAGTATCTTGCTATATGCTACTCATACAAGGGTAGATATCTCATATAGTGTGGGAGTGCTTAGTCAATTCATGCACTCGCCAAGAAGGCCACACATGGATGTAGCTAAGAGAGTACTAAAGTATCTCAAAAGTACAACCAATGAAGGTATATTCTATCCTTAGTCTATAGATTTGGATATCAAAATCTATTCAGATGCAGATTGGGCAGGAGCTAAGGATGTTAGAAAACGTACTTTTGGTTACTTAGCATTTGCAGGTTCAAAGCTAGTGTCATGGAGTTCCAAGAAGCAACCTAGAGTTTCTTTATCCTCAACTGAAGCAGAGTACAGAGTTTTGACCATAGCAACTCAAGAGGCAATATGGTTAAAAACAATGTATACAGATTTGGGACTTGTAAGTATTTGGAGATAATGTAAGTTCCATGCATAAAATAGCCAACCCTATTTTCCACGAAAGAATCAAACACATAGAGCTTCATCACCACTTCATTAGAGAGAAGCTCATGGCAATGGAGATTGACATTTCATTTGTTCCTACTGAAAAGCAAGTAGCAAAATGATGACAAAGGCACTTGATGGAATAAAGCTTTGTAGATTCAAAAGTATGGTAGGTATTCAACCTATCCGAGAATGGAGACTCAAGCATAATTTATCTTGAGGGGGAGCTGTTGAAACATCAAGTTTACACTATGCTTGATATGAATTTGATCTACATCAAAAACTATCACTTGGATAACAGCAAAAGAATATCCATTGGAGAGTTCTTTTACCTATTCTCATTTATTGTATTTTTTTGAGAGATTTTTGATGGTTGATTTACTATTGTAAAAGCCTTAAGATTTACACATGTAAACGTAGAAAAAGAGAGCCCAAAGCCCACGAATTTGGGGTGGTTGAGTTGTAATCAATCAAGAAATCAATCACCTAAAAGAAGATCAAACTAGATCTTCATTTTTCCTAAATTGTAGGAAAGTGAAAAGATTCCCTCCAAAAACCATTCCCACCTTCATTTTAATTCCAAATCCACTTGTAGAAGTAATGGAACAATTCTAGAGTCTATATAGAGACTTCAAAAAACTTTTACAATACATGCAAGCAATATACATATACTTGTGACCATCATTGTCTTGCTCCTTCAATTCTCTGCATCATCTTCTTCATCAAGAGTAATCTTGCAGAGGTTGCTGCTCTCTCTCAAGAGCTGAAAATTTGATGCAAGATGGCCCATTTGAAAGTATTAGTGTCTAGTTTATGCCTATAAATTTTCATAGCATTTGGTTTCATAGATTGAGAGAAATCTCAGTTTTTCTATCTTAGGGTCAATCTCTGCATATTCTTTAAAAGTAGGAGGTATCATCATTGAGTGTCTGATTCATTCCTATAGCATATTTTTCTTATTCCTTATACTTTTGTGCGTTATATACACTCAACTCTATATGTATTACTCCCATAAAAAGATTTTTTCTAATTGTAATCACGTTGGTTGCTATGGGCATTTGAAGTTAATTGTCGCTTCCATAGATAGTAAGTTTTTTGCGCTAGTTGATGCGTGAACCTATCTGTTTTGTATCGACTCGTTCTCCTTGATGCTCCAAAGTACATAGTGCATTTCTTTGCACTTATCGCATGCCTATAAGGTCCATTTGAGTTTCCATAAGCTCAAGGGATGGTCTTGTGCCGGTTGGCTGGACCAAACTTCATTGCTTTGAAATGCTCTTTTCTACCTCCTACAAGCTTCTCCAAGTTCTTTCAATTAGTACTTCAGTATCTTGGGGTATCCCTTGCTTGGGACCCTGGCTAGCTGGCCCTTGTCCCTCACACACATGGACTAATCCCTATGGTTTAACTATCTTTCAAGGTCCACAAAAGCTTGGTGATAGCTTACTACACTTCCCTGTGGAGAGAATTAGATCTAGCTAGTAGCTGAAGAAAGACTCTATCTCCTTCCTCAAAGGATCTAGGAGATCTCTTCCTAATAGCATACTCTTTAGCCCTATCAATAGCTTATTGCATCTTGGCTTTGGTTATTTTTATTTTTTTTTGGATGTTCGCTAAGAACTCCAAAGCACTAGGAAATTTCTTTGGCAAGCATATGGTATTGAAGGCATTGGGATTCATGCCATAGTTCATCTCAAAGGGAGACATAATTGTCACCTTGTCAAGCTTATTGTTATAAGCAAACTCAACTAGTGGCAAATAACTATCCCAATCTATCTATCTCTCACACACATATGCCCTCAACATGTCCTTGAGTATCTCGTTGACCCTCTCGATTTGACCACCTATCTCAAGATGATCATCACTACTCTTCTTTAATGACACCTTCTGTTTGTCAAATACAAACTTCTAGAAGTGTCCTGTGGATCTCACATCCCTATCTTAAAGTATGGATGTCGATAACCCATGAAATGTTTAGACATGCTAGATAAATAACTCTCCTACCTATGGAGATTCTATCATCTCCTGCATGGGTATGAAATGAGCCATCTTGCTCAATCTGTCTACCACAACTAGGATAGTATTCGCTTCCTTTGGATCCATGGTAACCTGACTATGAAGTCCATGGATACAGTGTCCTCGTTATGATCTAGAATCTGTAAAGGATGCAAAAGACCTGGTGTCTTTACCCTTTTGGCTTTGTTGACTTGACACATAAAGCATTGTTGAACATAAGTGTGGACATCTCTGGCTAGTCCCGACCACCAAAATGTTATTCTAACAAGTTGTATTATCTTGCCAACACCTAGATGTCCTGCACAAGGCACATTATGGTTATCATGCATAACTTTTCTTCTCAAATCCTAGGAATCTAGTACACAAAGCTTTTAGATCCATTTGACTATTCCATTCTCGTGTGAGAAATTGGAATATAGAATGGACTTATTTGCTCTATTAGGGGCAGAAACAACTGGAATTGTCCCGTCTCCTACAATAGAGTCATGAGTGATGGCTCTAATAACTTGTAAGAAGTGTGGATCTTCCACCTGTGCTTCTTTTAGCTCTTGAAGCAATGAGCTTTCTAGAATAACTATACTCTTTTTGCTCTTCTATACAGGATTTCCATGTGAAATGCCTACATGAGCTCAACCCAATGAGCTTGTTTGCCTCAAAGATTTGGCTGACTACAAAAATACTTAAGTGTATGGTGATCTGTGTATACCTTAAAGTGTGCACCATTAAGAGTGTCTCCAAACTTTAAGTGCATGCACCATTACATACAACTCTTGTTCATGCACTAGCCAGTTGCATTGTGCACTACTAAATCTCTTACTTTCAAAAGGTATTGGATTGTCATCTTGGCTCAAAATTGTCCCTATGGCTATGTCACTAGCATTTGTCTCAAACTCAAAGGGTTTCTGTGGATATATCACTTTGAGTATAGGAGCCTTTGAAAGAGCTTGTTTCAGAGTATCGAAACTACCTTGATGCTCTTGCTTCCATGCAAATGAAACTTAACATTATTGACCTTGACACATGTAAGACTTTATTAATTTCTAAAATGTTTTCTTATTGACTCATGTCCCTGTGAATCAAGTTTACTATTCTAATTTCTTGAAATATCTTTTTTGCAAAATTGATGGGTATCCTCTCTACATAAACTACCAACAGACTTGATACTTTCCACTCTTTTCGTACTTAAACATAAAACTTGAATCCACTTGGTCACTTTACTTGGTCACTTTACTTGGTCCCTATTTATGATGTACTATAAATACAAACATTAAAATTGCTTCTCAACTTGTCACTCCCTATTGGAGATAATATTGCCATGTCTGATAAATGCAAACCCTACATTGTTGTGTAATCATTGTTTACTAAGAATCTTAACCACAACCTTGCTTTGATTATTTAGTGCAAATTATTCCTTGCTATATAACCTTCTTCCACTCCCTGCTAGGGACTTAAATGATAGCCTTGCCTTGTTTTCTCTGTGAAAACCTTGTCTTTCTGTATATTTGGCCACTCTGGGCTATCTTGCCAAGGTCCCAAGCTCGGGGTATACCCTAAGGTACTAAAGTATTAATGGGAGTAAGTGTTGCATGATGGTCACATGTTCCCACCAGACTATTCCACAACATAGCTAGTTTTAGAGTACAAGAGGATATATATGAATGGGAGTTGATTCACACACACACACACACACCATGGAAAGATCCCTATGGATCAATATCATGCTCCCTGTGGATCAATGTTTGACAATATCAATCACATTTTTAAAATTTTTGTGACTACACGTAGCATCCGTATGTATGTAAAGTCCATACATATCTGCATCATGGTCAAATGGGATTTCTAAAACATTATCCATGGTTGCTAAAATACTTGCAGGGTATCATTTTCATCTGCATGAAGATCGGCCCTCCAATCATTTAGAAAATTTTCAATTGTTTGTTGCTTATTAAAATATCTTCTTAGCGCTTCATGGACAAGTGTCCAATCCTCTATGAGTCCCAATTTGGAACCCATGTCTTGCAAGAGTGGAATTAATTCCTCTTAGGCTTTAACATTGATTACTCGAAGAAACAATGGCACCTTTTCATGTCTTATAAACCTCGTATTGTGCTCACAAAGATCATCAAATTGTTGCTTGAATTCCCTTTTAATTTCAGGAATTGATTGGTCCTTGGCCATATGAACCACCTCAACAAGGATTTACGAGTCACTTTATCTATGTTCTCTAGCATAAACTTCTTGAGGAGCACCGCTTTGTATTGAACCCATGATGTTTGTTTCATTAGCATGAGCTGATCACATAGATCAAATTCAAACACATAGACAAAGTTCTCACATAGCTCCTCATCCATCATCGGTGTCAAACCGACAGCTAGGTACTTCGCCTCAAGTTTGAATTCTTTGCAGAACTTGGAGACATCTTCCCATTGAAAAATCTTCATCGCTTAGTTAATCTCTCATGAAGTGACTGAATGGCTTTTTGTCATTTATCCACTTGTTGAAAGTGTACGAACTAAGCTTAAAGATCATCCATGTTCAATGTGATAGATTCGTCAATTCTTAGTCATCAATTTCATTGATCAAATTGCTAGATCTATAATTTGCTCATCCCTCCTTTCACATCGGGTTCACCAGGTATGTCGCGGGGTTTGTGGCAAGGAGGGGAAAGATATGAAAGTCTAGCATTTACTAAACACAAGAAGTTTGCACATTGGAATCTTAAACTTATGTAAATTCCTCACTCTATCACAAAAATATGTTGGAGATTAGATCCTATTACAAGAATGTATCCATGAATTCTAATAAAAAATTCTCGCTTAAATCTTCAAATCAACTTTCTCAAAACACAATAATTCCGCAAATTTCAAAGTTATGATGCATAGAACATAGTTGATGTGAGCCTAGAAATAAGACTTTCTCTTCACATTTAACGTAATACAAATAGATTCCAATTCTCGTATATCAGTTAAAACATCTATGTTGGTCATTAATCTCTATTGTTCTTTAAGAATACGTTTTGTAGCAAAAACATCATGTTCATAAACGATATACATGTAGGCCAATATGGTATTTTCGTTAAAAAGCAGTTAAAGTATATTTTGACATATATGAAACCGAACAATACACCTACTTGTATTCAAGTTCAACATCACTTAAATATCTACGCGTATCTTAATCTCAGCAGGTAAATTTTCAAACCATTACGAAGTATAATGTGCAACACACCATGTTTTTATTGGCAAACGAAACATCGTCAAAAGGAACAAACATTATTATGTGCATATTCGGGTTAATCTGATACATGCACATAACCGAGAAGAGGAAAAAAATGCGTACTATTTATATTCAAAAGCTCACAAAACTTACAATATATTAAGCAGTTTAGAGTTTGTGATACTATGCCAGACGTCGGTTGATGGTCGAAATTCTAATCCATAAGGTTAGACCATGATATATCTAAATTCTAAACCATACATCCTCACTTTATAGTGGGATGTAATGCGAGACCTTGATGTATGTTGAGAGCCTTCATGTTTCAAGAAGAATTCCTCCATGCAGGAACATGTTTCGATGCAGGAACAAGTATCAAACATCTATCTGCTTCATGGAGTCTAACCCATTTCATGCTTGGTTCATCTGACTGGGACACTGTGACACCTATAAAGTCTTCTACACCAATCACGTTCTCTCTTCCAAATTCAAGCCTTGCTGCTTGGATGGATGTTTGTATGTGATTGAGATTTCCCTCCAATTTATAACCAAAATGACTCAACACCAAGCATCTTGCACCAATAGCATTGGAAAATTTGACAGCCGTACAGCTAGCTGTTGAATGACCGCGGAGTTCTGCTTCTCTTGCATGTTCTTCCAACATAGCATAGTCATGTACCAAAACATCTGCCCCTTCGGCTGCTTCAATTAATGATGTTGTATTGTTTGCATCACCTAGAGTGGCTATCTTTCAGCCCGTTCTTGGATCACCAAGCTCCATAGATGGATCGATCTATACATAAAAATAATAGCAAATCTTTGAGATGCATTGGTAGATGCTACACAAGTCCTTTTATTGCAGCAGATTAGCTTCGAAATTGATCAGTTTGAATGATATATAGCACACACACATATATATATATATATATATATATATATATATATATATATATATAACCAATATATTATCCAATGAGCACTCTATGACCCATTTGCCTAGTCTCTATTCAATGCTTTGTCATGAGAACTACTTGGCTTTATTCGTAGATAACCATAAACATAATAGAGGTCAAGGACAGGTTCATCCGTAATAAGGAATTGACGTATGTAGAACCTTAGATCCATATATTGACATAACAAAGCAGCCTTTTTTTCTAGCATGGAAAAACAATGACCTGGTTTGACTCCCAATGCAAATGCTAGCTGAGCATCGAATTTCCCAGGTCAAGGCTTTTCCATCCAAAATAAAGCCCAAACAAGGTATACTATGCTCCACCATGCCAGCCTTCACACTATGATGTTCGTCCTCATATAAATGCCACAAACCATGTGTGTTGCCCAATGAGTTCATCATCATGCATGTCATCCTGTTTTTCTCTCCATCTAGACTTGGGTTTGTGTTCCATTTTGAATTGATGCACGGCATACTTCAAGTGTATCCGTCCATGGCAAGCTCTCAAAGTCTCATGTATCCATCTGCATAGCCCTTCCGGACAATAGATTAATTTCTTCCCTCTTCATTGTTATACCTAAAGGTGATAAGGTACCTAGAAGACCCCCTCTGTTGTAGAGTCAAAAACCACCTCATGATCTCTTTGTGCACGCTTGATTCCCTTTGAGAATCTTGATGGAAATCTTCATGTTGGCCCCCCTCTATTGCCTCTTTGAAGTTTTCCCCCTTTTCCTAGCCGTCACTGCCACCTACCTAGATGATCCTTCCCAAATGGAAGAAACCCTTTAAAATCTGCCCTTTTTTGGGCATCAGGTGATTGACCGCCTCAATGTACTCCCAAAAAAAATGGTTTAATCGACTAAGATCCTGTGCATCAAGGATTTCTACATTACAATTGTTATTCTTGAATTTAGAAATGAGCACCAAACATCCGCTTAGCTTCATGTCAGCTTATAAGAGAACACTCTCTTATGTGATTCAAAATAATGAACTTTTTTTTGAAGAAGTAGGAAATTTGAAATTAATGATGAAATGTGTGATTGAACAAGGGGAGAAAACAACAAGGATCAGAAGCACACCATCAACCAAGGTATGGTCATGTAGGCACGAAAGTTACATAAATCTAAGCAGATGCTAATCTACAGAGAGCCCTTAAGTATATCTCAAAACCATATCAAATCTAGAGCTAAAATACAATTGCAATAGGGAGTCTCTCCATTTCCTAGGAGGGGTATTTTTCAGGAAAGAGAAAGCTGGAAATTTTCTATTGGGGCAGATTTGATGGCTGCCAGACTTTGAAGACCAATATCTTTGAATCCTTTGACAAAAGCATGATGCATAGAGTTTCTGTTCTTGTTCATGATAGTTCGATTTTTTGATCTCCAAATATACCATAATATGTGGCCCCTCTAGATGTTCCAAAGAACACAATCAACTTTATTACATGAGCCAAGAAGGGTTTCTTTGTAGCTTAGAGTGATCTGCATCCTTTGACAAATGGGTTGAAGATAACTCCAATAGGATTGAGCATGCCTATAGTTGAAGAAAAGGTGGGGGAGGTCCTTCTCAATGCCACAAAACACACCTACTCCATCATGAACTCCAAATTTCTTGGCTTTGGAACCACATCAAACCCAGACATCGTTAGAGTCAATGGATCTTACTATCCACTTAATTGCTAGATTCGTGGCCATCTTTATGGCATAAACATTTCCCAGACCTCCTTCCTTATTAGGAAGGCATCAAATGTTCCAAGCCACTTTAGGTATTTTGTTGTGGTGAAGGCTCCCACCCCACAAAAATCTCCTTCCTAAAGCAAAGACTTGATTGAAATGGTTTTTTTTTGGGCATCCAACATGAAACGAAATAAATCAATGAGGGGAGAATGTAATGATTAAGCAGAGAAACTCTATGGGAGAGAGAAGATTAACAAGCATACCAGTGAAAGACTTTGTTCTTGAATTTATTCATAACCCATTCCCACCTTTGGTTTAGAGACACTTGGAAGCCCATAAGAATACCCAAGAGTCTAAAGATTTCACCATCCTTGATAATATCACACCCCATAGAGGATATGCAATCAGGCACAAGGTTGTTTGAAGATTTAAATGCAGTCTTTTTATGATTGATATGGGAGCCACTGGCTAGGCAGAAGGTGTTTAGGTAGTCAAGAACACACTTGATGGATTTAGAGTCAGCTTTCACAATGATATTAGTGTCATCAGCAAAGGCCTATAAGCATAATTTCCTATCAGCTCTAGGTATATAGATACCTTCTATAAGGCTATTACTCAAGGCATCTTTGATCAGCCAACCAAGGGCATCAGTAGCAATAGCGAAAAGGAGGGGGGCAAGGGAGCAGCCTTGTCTAATAGATCTTCTAAGGCTAAAATGGGGAGACAAAGAGGCATTGATGGATATTTTTGAATTGGCATTGCCAAACAGGGTGCTGATAGATCTTATGAAGTTTTTATTGAGCTCTTATGTCATGGAGAGACTAAAGCACAAAGTCCCATTCTATTCTATTATAGGCTTTGTCCATCTCTATTTTGAAAAATAAAAGGGTTGGTTGGACTCATGGGAATAGTCCATTCCTTCCCACAAAGAGATGATAGCATCTAATATGAGTCTACCCTTAATAAATCCTTTCTGTTCAAGCAGGATGACGTCTTTCATGATAGGACTAAGTCTCGTAGCAAGGGTGGAAGCAAAAATCTTGTAAATAGAGGTCAAACAGGTAATGGGTCTCCAATTGTTTCGATCCTCTTTAGGTCCCTTTTTATGGATCAATTTTATAATAATCTCAATAGGAAGAGTGCCTTTACTAACAGATTCTTTTGAGATCAAGAGAATGAAAGGAGTCAGGAAGTCATCAAGGGCAATGAAAAACTCATTGGGAAGGCCATCAAGGCCAAGAGTTTTGCAGGGTTTCAATTCACCTATGGTTTCTTTAATCTCACCAATAGTGAGGGGCACATATAGCACGACAGCCAGGCTAGTAGGAATAGTTTTTTTCCTTTTAAGAGAAATGGTGGATCTGGCATCATGGATATCCTCCCCCCACTTGAGAGTACTAGAGAAAACATCACTAAAGAAGCAGGAAACCTCCTGCAAATTCTCCTCAACATTAATAGCAAAACCAGTAGACTTTTTCATCAACATCGAAATGAAATCCTTACTTTTGTTCTTATTGAGCAACGAGAACATACTTTTTTTAGGTCTATCCACGTTTTGGGCCAAAAATTCTCTTGAAGAAGAGAGAATGTTTCTAGCTTCAATGTACTCCTCATATTTCAATCTATCCTTAAGAAGCAAAATTATATCCATTTTGTTGGCACCTTGGGAGGCAAGGATACTATCAATTTCACGGGATATGCTTTGTCTCCTCGTAGCCCTGATGTTTCTCTTAAGGTTTTGAAATAGGTGAATAAAGCCTGAACATCCTTAATGGAATGGGACCAGCCAACAAACGAGCTATTGCAAACCCTAGAATGGTGGGTAAAGATGGCCTTGGTTTTTTCTATGACACAGGGCAGATGCAACAAGGAGGGGTGAAGGTGAGGCCAACCAGCCTTAAAGGTCAGAAAGTTCTGCTTCAACGTTATGGACAAGGGCATATGATCAGATATATAGATGGTCTTATCAAGGGAGACTTTGACATCCCAAAAACGTTGAAAATAAGGAATAGTAATGTGGCACCTGTCAATCCTAGCAGGCAAGAGATCATCTCCATTCTTCTTGTTATTGCAAGTAAAACATGAAAGATAGGAAATATCACTTAGATCATGGGAAGTGACTAACCTAAGCCAAGCTTGCCATTCTTGACCATAAATAGTGCTGCCTTTTTTATTGAATCTATCATTTATGGAAGTGAACATGTTGAAGTCCCCCACTAAGATGATGGGAGTAGCCAAATTAATGATCTCCTCCTAGCATTTGGTTTGGAGAGAGGAGCTATTGAAAGCATAGAGGCTAACTAACGTGCACTCAAAAGGCTTCATGAGCACTATCGCAACCCATTGGTGGGTAGGACTGACAATGGTATCCTGCACGAAGTGAGATAAGGAGTGGGAGACCCCTAACGGGGCTCCCACCTCCCTTGAGGGTGTTCAATATGAGGCCATGTATGCTTGTTAGACACTATATTAAGGTGCAATTTAATTTTAGCATTGGAAACATTTAGTTCTTGTAGGAAAATAAAGTGAGGCAAGATAGAAATATCATGCATCCAATTTGAAACAACTTAGCACTAATTGGATTCGAAACACCTTTTATTTTATAAGAGAGAATGTTAATGCTATTCATCATAAATAGAAAAGTGATGAAATCCGCATATAGACTTTTCATTTCCTGATGTTCTTAGTTAACTTATTCAAAGAAACTAAATTTTTCAAGATATCTTTTCTCTTGGACTTAGAGATACCCTCTTTTCTCCTAGGTTTAGTGACTTTTGTCTTGGAAGAGCTTCATTTTCCTTTTGGTTCATAGTCAAATCCTCCACCTCAATTCATTTGTGTTGAAGGTCCCTAATATCAACATCATCTTGATTTGATAGTTCGATCGTAAACATGTTGACATTAGCATTCAAGAGATTATCACTGTGTAGTGATGGGTTTTTATTAGAATTCACATTTTTCCAAGTATGAATATTAGGACTCTTTTTCCTATTTAATACAGGTGTCCACACTTCACTGGCATCATGTTGGTGAAAATTTACCCCCTATTCTATGGGATGCTCTGATTTTTCTCTGCAAGCAAGGGAGATGCTAGATGTACCTGCCAAAGTTTTGTGCTATTCTGTAAAAAGTGTTTTTCCTCTGACAGTCGATTAAAAAAAATCTTCAAACATGACATCATAAGAGTTCAACTAGCTTTTACCTTTCTTTTTAATTTGTTTTACCTGCTTCTTTTTAGTTGAGTACTTGAGGAAGAACTTTTTGGTGTGTGTTGAACATCAGTCTTCTTTGATTTAGAAGCATGCACTTCTTCCCTAAGCAAAGGAAAGTCTTTGATCCAATGATCTTGCCTGTTGCACTTAAATCACACATTGGGAAGGTTTTTGTACAATACCTTCTCCTCATGAAGCCAAAAACCTTCACAATCTTGAATTTTTAAAGAGGTTTTAACAGGTTTACTTATATCAATTTCAACTAAAACATGTGGGTCCCATTTAGGATTCACATTGCCTCTTGCTTTTTGACCCAAGACCCTACCAAGGAGGGCACATAGGCCATCAATCCATCGGTAGAATTCAGCTGGTAAGTTAGGGAATTCTACCCACACGGGGACCCTCGTAGGTTTGGGTCCCCTCCGGTTAAAGCCAGAGTACCATCTAAAAAAAAGTATGGGTGTAGCTTTAATTAACCACTATCCCTCCATGATCACTCTCAATGCATTGTTAGAATCCTCAAAAAGAAAAACATAATAGCCATTAGGTAGGTATTGAATTTGCTTGACGAAAAGCCCCCTACTTTCCTAGTTACATCTGATCCATTTTTTAAGGACTTCTTCCAGTGGTCTAGGTCTATGACACAAGGCAATCACTACATGATCTATTAATTGATTTTGCCACTAGTTGAAAGATAGCTTATCTATAACTAAGGTGGATTCATCAGCGACACTAACTCTCTGAGTGTCACCATTTATAAAGCAATGAGGGGTCAAACCAAAAACATCTTTACCTTTATTATTTAGGGTTTCAAGGATCTTACCTGTTGGATTGAATAAACCAGAAGATTTGTGCTCCTTAGCTAGAGCCTCCATAAATGATTTATGGGGAACACGATCAGGGAAGCTTGCGCCAACCTGGACAGTAGCAGGAGGAGAGCTTACCTTGATTCTCTCTCCAGATTATATATTTCCAATAGACTCTTTATTAATCCGGGTCACATTCTCACCTTTTGACATCACAAGTGGGGTGCTTTGAACCTGCTACATGGACGAGAATGTATCCATTCCTTGGTCTTCGACAATGTATGTGGAAGAGGCAAATTTTCAGTAGTCCATTCCCCCCCCCCCCCACACACACACACAGGGGGAGAGCAAAGCTCTTTCCTCGAGCATAGACAAGCAAAACTCAAAATGGTCTGTTCTATAGATGAAGGAGGGGTAGTAACTAGCTGATGACACGTGCATGAAGGGGGTTTTAGAACATGGGCCTCGAAACCCTAACCCTCCCCAAAAGAATGAATTTGCTTTATAGAGCAAAATGCTCTTGCATGACTCCCAAGTATCTCTTGCTAAAGATAATGGCAGAAATTGAAACATTGAAACTAAGGACAATACTTTCCATTTAGAGGCATATTTTGTTGAGCTACCTCATTCACTCTTGTCATCGTGCTCTATACCATCATAAGATGTATGAAACTTGAAACGGGACCTAAGACCATAGCATTTGCATAGTATCCAACATCATAAAGATATGTATATGTTTGCACTGCCTTTCCAGCAAGGCAACGAGCCCTCATCCTCTCATCATACTGCGCTCTATCATTTTCATATTGTTCAATAGCAAATACACATGCCATCCAACAAGAACAATCAAAGCAACAGAAAGGGGCAGAGAAATGGGTACACAAACCACTTTCAAAACAATCGGTGCAAAGACTCAAGTGGCTATTCGTTGATTCAAGGAAGAATTTGTCCTTTCCTCATCATCCCTTAAGAACTCAATCGTATAGCCTGCAATAAGTATCAAACATAATGGCATGCTATCATGACATAAAACACAAAAAGAAAAAAACTTTGTAATTTTTATGGTCAACACAATTGTTTATCCATATACAATGATGGTCAATTCATAATACACAATGTTTGCAGACATGACAATGATGATCTCAAAGAGGCTTATAAGATTCACATTTTTGGCAATACCACAAATCTCCACTATTCGTCAACCTTTGAAATTATTGCTTCCGATCAAATCATAAGCTTGGTCTTTGAATCTCGTCCACAACAAGCTTTTTTTCTAATCACGAGAGTAAGGTTTCTAATACTATTTGGGTTTCCATGTTCCCTCTTAATGTTGAGGACGAAGGGGGACTAATTGACCTACATGCAACCTTATTTCTTATACGTTTGAAAGAGATTTTGCTGCTTAAGGTTTAGGATTGGATTGTGGTCATGAGCTATGCATGTTGTTCCATGAGCTTAACATAAATTCCATGGAGAAAAAATAAAGTTACCTCTTCAATTTTCAATGTCTACAATTTGGAGTGTCTTCAATTCATGGCATCGAGACACACTCTAAAATGCTAGCTCGTCCTAGTGGGCATGAGAAATTTTCTTGGGAGAAATCTTTGGTTAAATGGGATTGAGTGTTTGTAGGAGAAGAGTAGAGAATAACGAGAAATAAAAGTTGCATGCAAAAGTTCCTTGTGTCTTGATTAAGATAGAAGATTACAATGATTCTTGTCGTTAGACCTACCCCTTTTAACATTTTTGTCCTTAAAAATTGTGTAGGTATAATATGTGGAGTATTCCCCCTTACCCTATGATCAATATTGTTGATCATGGTCTTCATGTCTCTGATTTGCCTCTTTATCATATGCAGATTCTATCCTAGACTAGAAAATTAGGGGAATCCATGTCTGCAATAATTCTTACCCAAGTCATTCTAAAATACTTGGATTTGCATGTGAAACACAAAATCACGTGCAAAGTATAGAAAGAATGATATGGTAGCATTTAAAATTTATTGCCCAGTTCAATGTTTTGTTATGTACAGATTGGCCATCCATAGCACAAGCATATGAAACTTTCCAACTAATTCGCTATGTAGGCCCATTTGTATGCACCACTTGTGCATGGACCTATCAAAATAGATAGATCTCATACTAGGTCAAGAATTTGAGAAGTCTCCTTAAGATGAAAATGACCAAAAGAATCAACTTAGATGTTTTTATTATGTTCCACTTCTTAACTAACATCTAGTGATTTTGTTTCCCAAATAAAGGACTATCATGCCCTATCGGGCTTTAAAGTCCGATGTAAAATGCAAGAAAGAAGTGTTTCATTTGCTTCTTTGGGTAATCAACTTAAAAACTATTTACATAGGTCCTCCTTAAAGGCTTCGCTTCTTTGGAATAGCAACACCTTTCTTCATCCATGAAGTTATATTCGATGGATGAATGAGTTCTCTCAAATTCAAAAGTTTTCTAAAATTCAAAGGGTTCTATACAAAACATCCACCTATGACATTTATCGTTACTTATTCCATGGAGTTGAACCTAGTCAAGAAATGACTTTGAATATTCTTTGAAATTCAAATCCATGGTTCATAACAGTGGGAAGAACAACTTAAAATCTTTTTAACTATTCAAATTCTAAGATACTAAAGTAATTCTAGTCAAACTAGGTAAGACTCAAAACTTGAAGGATTTATTCTAGTCAAGGGTTTGAAGTAAATTTTCTATCTTTCTGACAACATTGGTGTATTGAGCCACCATGTAACCATTGATGATGTTTAACTTCACTATAAAACAATGTTGTTTCAACTATATTGATTATTAAAGTAATCCCTTTTTCCCAATCTCTTGAGACTCCTATTCACTATAATACCAATCTAGTAAACATCTCTTACTTTAAGAGATCGATTATCTACCTTGTATCATCAACAAGGGTCTTTGGATTTATTTAGTCTTACTTAAATTATGTGGATTACTAAGTTAGCCCTTTTCACCATCTCTATAAACACCTTTATACTAAAAGACTAATTTGAGTCCAGATATTGATTCATTTATTTGTGTTGTCAACTAAGTTCTGTAGGTAGATAGAAGAAGACACAGACTAAAGACTCAAGTTGTCTTTTTACTAGAACTTATATGATACGAGATGAAATTATAAAACACACATCACCAAGAAAAAATACAAAACTCAAAAATACTATTGCAGACGAGAAGGTAAAAAGTGTCTCATTATGAGAAGCCCCTTGATGCCTCATCAAGGATGTTTTTAATGCACCATCGAGAGAAAGTGAACCTAAACTATGCATGTACAGCCCCATGTTACATAGCCATGCAGAATGCATTGGATACTAGAATTGTTTGCATGGATATAAAAGGCTCAAGTAGGGGGAATTTTTTGACCGAGAAAAAAGCCTTAAATTTTATCAACAAGTCGTAAGCCATATACATATGTATCTTATGATTCTTATATCTACTATGAATTTTCTTTATTTAAATTCTATTTTCTATTCTTTTTTATCTTCTTTTCATGTGGTTTCGCTTTATAAAAAATTGCACGGTAAGTATTGAAAAAGCACATCAATCATATATATTACTTCATACCATGTGTGGGCTATGGAACACTAAGAATTTGATTGAGTACCATGTATGGGGTTAATTCATGATGACATGCACTCTTGAACTGTGCCTTTTATTTTGCTTCAAACAATTTTCTAGAGTTCTTTTCAGTATTTGAGAGCTGATTGCATTTAGTGGAAGAGGAGGTGGGGATGAAAAAACTATACACGAGGGAACATCATTACAAGGACGGAAAGCAGTGTCCTCATAGCCTCAAGTGCACTCTTGGGAGATATCGCCAAAAGCTCCCAAATGAACCCCCTTCAGTTCTATCATAGGACGCACATTATGGATTTCTTTCTTATCTTGGTGGACGATGTCTAAAGTAAAGTATTGTGGATCAGCAAGAAAATCATGAGCACAATTATAGACTTCAATTTATGCCGAGAGAGCTCAAGGGGGACGTAGAGAACATGTGACCTCATAAAAAAATGGCTCCTAGATGTGACAAGTATGTAACGTCACCAATTGTAAAACCCAACTACTATCAAGTAATAGAAACGATCACTACTTACAAGTTAGGGCAAGGAAGGGAATGAAATTCGCGGTTTGATAGCAACCAATTGTCTATAAAAAACGTTGTTATTTATCTCACTTTATGACTCATCATGGACGCTCTTGACATAACCTATTTGACTTTGAGGTTTGCAGAAGCACAACAACATCACAAGAAAGAAGAAGAATCTTGGAGCATAACACAATATAGAATGTATTACCAAATGATGTACAAAGATAAGTCACCTATTAGGGTTATTGGGATCGATACAAGCCGGGATAAAAACCTCCAAAAGAGGGAAAAAGTGCACCATGGGTTCTAAATGTGTTGACACCACTACCAAGATATATCAACAGATCCCTTTGGGAGAGATTCCGTGAACAACAACACCACAAGGAATACGGGTGCATAGTGACAGTTAACACGACACAATTTCATCGCTATAAAATTGCATGAAGTGTCACAAGAAGCATTGAGCATGAAACGTTAGTTAAACAACAAAACATACGATGTTTTTATCGACATGTGGCATGACGGAATGTGCAACGCTCACATTGAGCATCGCTAAAGCGAAAATTTAAAAATGCATCACATAAGCGATGCTAATTTGCATCACATAAGGGACTGTAAATAACTTCGCTTATGCGATGCCAATTGGAGGGGCCTTTATGATGCCTTACCATCGCTTACATGATATTTTTTTGACAAAACAAAATTAAAACCTTGGAGGCTCTTAGATCAGCATCTTCACGCATCTGGTTTAAAAAAAACATTGGAGGCTCTTTGATCGACATCTCAAATCCTCTACCTCCTGGTTTAGAGACTAAAATGGCTAGAGATTATCCATTGCGAGCTCTTGATCATTCTCTAGTACAAACATATGACAGAAGAAGATATGGAGGATGGAATAGAGGACCCCTTCCTTTAGATGGAGAGGTTTTTAACTTTTGGGGTAATCACTATATGATTGCTCCATCCAATATTACTAATGGTGGTCATGGTCTGTTTATTGTAGAGGATTTGTATGCACCTCCAAACTCTGAAGTCACTCTTATGTCATTTTATGGTCCTATATATGGATGGAGAGATTGGCATCGACTTGCACATTATGTTCAAAGCATGAGTACTTATGGACATACACATATATACACACATAAACATACATATACACATGTTATGAGAGTAAAGTAAAATTATACATACCTATATCGAATGAAGATATTTTGTCCATCTAACCTTTGGAATTATCTACCCAAACTTTAGAATCTTCTTGACACATCTGCTTCTCCTATTCTAGTCAACCTAATACTTGTGTTGCTAACTATTTTATGAACTTTGCATACAAATATTAAGTATGAGTTAGCTATGGAGGTATTAAGTCGTTTGAAAAATAGGAGAAGTAAATTTTCCTCGAATAATTTTAAAGGATGGGTTGACACAAAGTGTCCATTCAGTGCAGGTTTTTGTTTTTACCTTAGCTACAGTAAGAACAAGAACTTGCATTGCATTAGGGGAAAAAATGAACCCTACATGGGCCTTGTAAGGATCCCTAATTTTTAGGGATTAAGCTTAATTTTGTTCTTGTTTAAGGGGACAAAGTGCATTTAATAGGGCACTTTTTAGTAGGTTGGAGTAGGCTTTTTTTTAGGCTTCAATAGGCCTCTCTCTTTCTTATTCTAGAGAGAGAGAAAGAGAATCTACTTTCCACATCATCAAACTCGTACATGTATTTGAATAAAAAAATGAATTTTTTTAAAAAGTCTCATTTTCAGTGTATATTAACTCAAAAGAGCCTAGTTTTTAATATATATGTCAGAAGTCACTTTTTTGGGCCCATTTTCTGAAGTTTCTTTTAGAAAAAGTATAATTTTCAAACTCCCTCCAAAAGTAAGTGCCACATCATCAAATCCGTGACTATGCTTCCCCCAAAAATTGACTTTTTTCAAATTTCATCATTTTCAGCCATACTCAGTGGAAAAATACACTTTAACCCATACACATACAAGAAAACACATTTTTTGAGCAAAACATATGCTTTAGACTCCCTTCCAACCAGTTCTTCATCTTTGTTTTTGATATTGTTGGTCATTAGCAAAGATGGTGTTGACATGTATCACAAACTTCACAGTAGAATGTCCTCATGCTCCTGCATCAACAAGTATCCATGTTCGTGTGCCTAGAGAGTTTGCTCCAAATACACGATGCAACAATGATGCCAATTCTCAAAATGAACGTCGTGCAGCTGGAGAAAAAAGTATTGATCTTTGGGCTCATGGTTCACTCTATCCTCTTGATCCAATATCTTCTTACCATCCAACATTCCATAACCTCTCAACTTTACTTCAGTTCATTGGTGCGGGTGAAGCTGGACTATTAGGTTACTGCAAGAGATTATCTACACATTCACTTGCTACTGCTAAGTATTGGTTCCAACAATATCACATCCATCATATGAGGGTGGTCACTTTAGAAAGCACAATCATATCTTTACAAAAACAACTTGCAGATTTGGAACAGGATACTGAAGCAAAACAAAGCACAATTTCAAAGTTAACTGCCAATCTCCAGCAGCTGAAAGAGACTCCACTTGGTATGAGACATAGGAAAAGATCATTGTCATCCTTTGAAGCTCTTTCAAAAGGTGGTGGAGCACGCAAACAATGTATATATGCAACAAGGTGAGTGTTTGTTTTACTTTTATATGTTTAAATGAAGATTTGTAATGGAATATTTCATTGTGTAGGTCGTTTATTGAAGACATAACTGCTTCATCAACAACACAAGACCAATTCAAGCTGATGAATAGCTGTATAAACACCAAAGAAAACACTTCTGCTTTAGACTCACGCATAGGAAAGTGTATTAGAGTTGTTGTTGAAGCTGAGTTTTCAAAGAAGTTAAAAAATCTTATCACAGTGCAAGATGTGCAGGCAATATGTGATGAAGCGGGCATCAGTAGAAATGGGTATACTACAATGTACACCCTTCTCAGGCAAGCCTTACAATCACAAGGTATTTCTCAAAGTATATTTCCATGCCCATATAAAGTGTCTATCAATAAAAAAACTTCAAATGAGGATGTGACTCGTACTATTGGACAATATTTATTCATAGAAGAAACTATGCCTGCCTCTATTTATCATCCAAATATTCCCAAGAAGCAATCAAAAATCCTATCTACACAAGGATTTACTTACACTAAATTCAACAATATATTTGTGGATCTTCAGAAGCTTCAACAAGCAATGGTTCACTTTTATAGTTCAACAATCAAAGGTACCCCTACTACATTTTATTTGGTGTTGAAGTTCTATTGCATTCAAGTGTCATATTAAGATAATGTTTTCTCTTTTGTGCAGACTGTAATGTTAAGTTAAAGTTCATACTGAAGCTTGATGAGTGTCAAATCATAAAGGGTCGGCGACTAGAAAGGTTGAGTGTGACGCTAATGAACGAAATTATGGACCATGCAATGAGTGATGAAACTTTAGGAGGGAGGGACCATTTGACTTACAGTGTGCAATCAGAGAGAGATATCTGGTGGTTAGGTGCTATAGAAGTTCCCAAAGAAACAAATAATGTTATTTCATGGATTTTTAGTAGGACTCCGTGGATTACGGAAGTAATCTCTTCTCAAATACATGGGCAAAAGCTTTTTGTAGATGATATAGGTGATTTTGATGTAGAATGGCATTTGGGTGGAGACCTTAAGAGTATAAAATGCATGTTAGGTTGTAAACAAGGAGCATCTTCTCTCTATCCTTGCCCATATTGTACACAAGGTTACAAAGGATCTAAGAGATAGTCTAAACATGCAAGGGCATTGACGAGAGTTGATGACTCTGAAGAAATTGATGAAACAGACTCATCGAATCACAGGGAATGGGAGATATCACTTTTGAGGTGTCCAATGTTACAGGAACCGACTCGTGATAAAATAAGCAATGATTGGAACTCCATCATCCCATTTCCATTAGTCAATGTTCACTTTTGTACTTTGCATGCATTCATGAGGATCTTTGATAGGCTTTTGAAGCTCCATGTTGAATATGCATTTGCAATGAAACCACTAGAGAGGTCTACAATAGCAATCCAAAAAATAGAAGATCTTTTGAATTCTATAGGTTGTCATGGTGGCCACGTATCTTTAGTTGTTAAGAAGTATGGTGAGTCTCAAGAGATTTTACAACAAGTTTCAATGACTGTGAAGAAGGCACGACGTTTCTTTAAAAAAGATGTGAATAGTCAAGATGATGGGAAATGGGAGCTTTGGAAGGACCTCTGTTCAATTACAACTGACAATGATAGTCAGGTTGATCTCATTAACAAGCGAAAGAAGGTTTGGTCATCGTTCGATCAATTGTTACATTTGATGTGTTTGGTTTCCACTAATGCTTCACAACGAGAATTTTTCCAAGTGACTTTGAAGGAGTTTACACAGTCATTCATCTTATCTTGGGGAGAAAGCAACATTACACATTACATAGTAAGTTTCGCTTACATTTTTTTATTTGGTCTTAAACACTATGTGTATATCTTATTGACCAGATCATAGCATATTCTTTTTGCACATGGAGCATATTTTATGAATCGATATGGGTGACTGGACATTTTTAGTACACAAGGAATGGAGAAGTCACATTATAGAGCTAGAGGTGTTTACTTTAAAAACACTCGTCATGGGGGTGGTCTACTCCAATCAAACTATTTAGAAGAAATGTTCAATTGGTTTTTTTGTGCGACATTTGCTAGAAAATATGTAATGGAAAAGGCATGTGAGTCACAACTAGCAAAGATTACACGAAAGCTACAACATGATATTGCAAGAGAGAAGTGGATGTCATCGTCAGGACCCGAACATCATGCCCAATGGCGTGCACAAAGAGTCCGCGAGGGTTCTGCCTGGAAATAATTTCCAAACTCTTAAAATGCATTATACTTTTCAAGGTTTTTATAACCCCTTTCACTTCAAATAAAATTCTACTATTTTTGTGAATATATTTTTAATGTTTTAAAACTAATTTTTATCCATTTAAATGTGAACACGACAATTCTTAAGTGAAAGCCTATAAAAAGAGGTGTCCTACCTCATTTTACCACTTAAAAACCTAAGAGAATGGCACGCACAAAGCAGACTGCTAGGAAGGATCATGTCGTCTACCCTAGCCATGTGCAAGGTACTCAGCGCCCAACATGGATGACACCCCACAAGAAGCGTCGAACCACAAGCCACTCTTCAAGACGAAACTCGGGTGCAGGGACACAGTCCGGTAGCATTGCATCGCGGAGGGATGAAGCTTCACCAGAGAGAGATGTATCCCAAGAAATAAATTATTCCCCTTCCGCATCTGATGATGAGCCCCCAATCACGACACCAATGAAGGCAAGGCCCAAACAACGAGGACATAAACGAGTTGTGATTGAGACATCAAATTTATCGAGTTCCTCAGATGAAGAAAGTATAAATGAGCCACCATGGAAGAATGATGATATCCCCGTGAACCATCGAGTAACACAAGGAGGCAAGACACTCCCCCCAGGACAAGGACAAAGACCAACCGATGAAGAAAGAGAGCAAGGTCGGGCAGAGGAAGTAAATGATGAGGCAGGACCATCTAGGCGTCCTCCAAGAAGAAAGAAGAACTATCAACCACGTCATAGACCACAACGACCACAACCCAACATCCCCCCAAATGCAAGAGCACCACAAAAGCGCAGAAAGCAAACCAGAGCCTTTGCGGAGATTCGACACTATCAAAAGTCTGTGGAGCTTCTGATTCCACGAAGGTCATTTTCAAGAGTTGTGAAGGAAGAGATCCAACGCTATTGAGCTGGACTTCGTATCCAAGGGATAGCCATTGAAGCTCTCCAAGAAGCTGTAGAGGCGTATCTTATATCAATGTTGGAGGAGTCTAACCTATGTGCCATCCATGCAAAGAGAGTGACAATACAACCTAAAGATTTGCAGCTAGCTAGGAGAATTAGAGGGAATAACCATTAACCATAATTTGTACTCCCTTGTTTGGAGAACCTTTTGTATATCCCATATGATGAATATTTTGTAAAACCGAAATGATGAATATAATCTTCGTCTTCTCATATTTGCTCTCCCAAATGTTTATCTCTTAGTGTACATGTTTTGAAGTTTATTTCTCCTATGTTTGTAGGTGTGTTTTTCCAGTACATCTTTGAAGTGTTTTTCATAGTTGTATCATTCTTTTTTCTGTACTTGTTGTAAGTGGTAATGCTATTTAATGCATTTCATGGCCAAGAAATGCCAAAAAAAGGCCTGCCACAGAAACGCGGGGATGGGCCCTGCAAAAGTTTTGCAGGCCTATCCCCGCGTTTATGTGGCATGCCTTTTTTTGGCATTTCCAAACCATGAAAACCCATGCCATGCACATGGGGGCATATGATTGGCCTTGGCTAGAGTGCACTGCATGCTAACCCCCTGACCAATAGCTAAGCAATGTTTATGAACATACATGCACTTATTTACTGCTGCATGCTTATGTGCACCCACAGGAGTCTTAATTTTCTCTAATTATTGCATATAAGAAGAGTGTTCCACATTTCCCCAAGTGAAGGTGCTAATTGAGAAGATAGACTTGCAGTACAGGTAACCTAGTGCATAGGATGGCCTAGGAATGCAAAAAAAAGGCCTGCCACAGAAACGCGGGGATGGGCCCTGCAAAAGTTTTGCAGGGCCCATCCCCGCGTTTCTGTGGCAGGCCTTTTTTTTGCATTCCTAAGCCATTCCATGCATTTTGGGCAACACAAATTACAAGAAACAATGGAAAAAGACTGATTAAACTGTGCAAAAGTTATGAGATTGTCAAACCATAAAGATATAATAGATTGAATGCACATGGAAATTGGAAAAACAAAACATTGGTATTATAAAGTTTTTACAATTGGCTCTTGGCCTTGAGCCTCTCCACTACATTCTTTCTTCTCTGAAAAGATAGAGGCAATTGGGAAGTCAAAACTGATTGGGATATTAATTGAGGGTCTATCAATCCAAGACCCAAAGCTATTCCTATTTGACCTAATATTTTTCCTCTAAAGTTAATTCCTAGGGTAGTAAGGGCAAGGGACTTCCTAACTAGAAATATACAATTGGTCCCTTGCATTATTGTAGATAGGCACAAAACTTTACTCAAGGCCTTCATACACCAAGTCATGAAGTGTCCTTCAGGGGAAAAGTCCTTGTGGATTATTACAAAATCTTCCTTTGGCAATTTTCCAATGTACTGTGCCAAGGAAGAGCCATGGCCCTGGGAAACACGGTCACCACCACTCCTTGCTGCAAATTTATCCACTTCAATTATTTCCTGCGCATAGACAATCATAAAATTAAATACATACATCTTGTATGAATATGAGACAACCATAAATGTCAGTAGAGACTTACATCTTGAAGCTTGTCTTCATCCTCTCCTCTTCCCATTGCATCTAGTGGAATTGATGAATGGGCCATGCCACTTTGCTCCACAACAGGGGATCTTGGAATCTTCTTCTCCAAAATTCTTTCCCTTGCTGTGGCTAGATCTTCTTCAGTGGCATCTTGGTTGGCATGGCTAAAAATCTCTTCACACACAAATGCAATGGTGTCCGCAACTGAATCACCAAGTGGAATTGTTGCCTTTTCGATAATGTCAGAAGTGTTGTCCATGGGAACATCCAAGGTTGAGCTGAAAATACTAAGGCATTCGTCGAGGTGTAGACCGAATGCCTTCTCAATATCGTGCAGGAACAAAAATTCCTCTCCATCAACAAGTACAACTGAAAAAATTTCCATCTCTACCTCTGGTAGAGTGGGTTCCACGGGGTCTAAGTTGGAGGGTGGACTCTTCTGTGTACTGGCTTCCTTTAATTTGTCCACTACTCCTTGAGGAAATTCTCTGGAAATTTTTTGACTCTCTTCTAATAAGTTGAGAGCTTCTGTCTGGGGTTCCTTCTTGTCATCTACAAAACCCCCAGTAACAAGATGGGGTAGGTCCATGGGTGAAGGTTCGGGCTCCTCATTGACAAAAAAGATTGTTGTTGCTATGTAGGAAAGATATTTTCTTCCCATTTTCCTTTTCTTATTTAATTGTTTAATTAAGGGCACTGTGTCATCTAACAAGTGCCCTGAAGCCTCAACAATAGCCGTGAAACGCTTTAAGCGCTTTGCAAATGCCTCATCTCCTTTATGAATGTAAAAAAGCAGGTCACAGGGGACCCATTTACACTCATATGCTGGAATATCTATGGCATATCTTAAAATATAGAATTCCATAAAATCTATGATCTCATCGATCACATCGGAATTCATGGCTATTGTCCCTTCAAGATTAGGGACTCTACAGACTAGGTCATACAAATCCGTACGACCATTGTAGTCTGTAGTATCCAAAAACTCCATGAATAAATCTCGAGGAGATTTCATGGGAGACTTGCATGCGCGCGAGAGATTTCTAGAGACTTGCAGTCTGTGCTTTCTAGCTCTTTGAGAGTGAAAATGTGAGAAATGAGCACATAGAGCCATTTTTATAGCAGTTTCAAGTTTTTAAATTGACTGAGCCCACTTTTAAAAGTATAGAATAAAGAAGTGCAATTTCAAAAAATGAGTTTCTGATGACAAAATAATGCATCCAAAAAAACATGAGCAACCACATTTCAAAGTAGTGAACAGAATTTTTGACATTCCAAAAGTTTTGAAATTATCATTGCAGAGAATAAGGTATATACAATATCTAACATGAATCAATTGTCCTACTTTTTACAAGGTTCTTGAAAGTGCAAAAACCATGAGATACAATGACTAGGGCCCAAGAAGTGACATTATCAGGTTGCAAAAGAACTATGACAATGAAAGCTCTATTCCATCTTTGCTCCAATCTACATGGACTTTCATTTTGTATTCCATTCTTCTGCCCATCTGTAATCAATTTGCAAGAAATTGAAGTCATTAAAGTAAAATAAACAATAACAAAAAGATTACTTTAACAAAAACATGAAACATTTCTCACCTTATGTCCTTGAATTTTGAAGATGGATTGAGTTAGGCCTTCAAACCCCATAATCATCAAGTGTTCTCTCAGATTAGCCAAGGTCCAATGATTATTCACTAAAATAGTTTCTGTTTCATTGTTGGGCAATCTAAGCTTTATTTCAAATGAATGCAAAGATCCCTCTGAACTTTGAAATGGTATCCATTTTCCAAGTTTGCACATCCAACGATCATAGTAGAATCTGATGTATAATGAAGTACGTTGTTTCAAATATCGAAATGCTATACCTGTTCCACCTATTTTACAGAGATATTTATCACCTTTTGCAATTCCTTCCATCAAACCCCAATTTTCACCAAGCAGACTTTCGACTTGCTCATATGTGATATCTTTACACATGAACATGGTGGAAGTCTCTTGGAATGAGAATCCTTGGAATAAATATACAAAACAATGAATGGGAAAAGACGAGTGCAAACCTACAGACCTAGACACTTTTGTGAATTTCAAAGAGTTATGTATATCCATTACCATCTTTTGCTTCAAAGATGATACGGACCATATATCAGGTTTTGGCCACTCCAAGCTAAGAAGAGAATGTACTTCAATTCTCTCTAACCTTCCAAAACGATTCATTGTAGAGGGTACAACATATCTATGTGTGTAAAAGAAAACTCTATCATGGTAAAGTTGAGCAGGAGATATATTTGGAAAGACTAGTGCACCAACATCTGCATGCAATGCCTGGAAAGTACCTGTAAGACTATGAAGTGGTTGCTCTTCCACCAAAGTAGAAGGAAATATATCTGAAACAAACAAAAACATATCTAAATAGTTCAGAAATATATCCGACACAAGAAAACATAAAATATTGTAGAGTAATACTTACAGTTCACAGGATATCTGATACTACTAGAGTTTTCAAGTTTCATAGTTGCCATTGTAAAAACATGTTGTACAATAGCAGCCATCCCATTGTCTCTATGCTTCATTGTGCATGGAAAATAGAGGAATTTAAGCTAGTTTATGTTTCTATTAGTACGTTGAGTATCATGCAGGCATGGGAATTGCATAGTCATCAAAGTATGTATGTATGTACCTATGTATGTGTATACGTATGCACGTACATATGTATGTATGTATATATGTATGCATCACGTGTGTATGTACGTATTTATGTATGTATGAGTATATGTATGTACACATATAGATGCATGTATGTATATATATGTGTATGTATGTATGTACGTACGTATATCTCTATATCTATATATATATATATATATATATATATATATATATATATAGAGAGAGAGAGAGAGAGAGAGACGTTTTTATGAAAGATTTTCTATGTTTAAACGATATTTATTCAGCAGTTTCTTTCTTACCATTATTTTTAGAAATAAAGGCTGACACACTTCTTTTCTTTTTATTAGGCATGTTTTCTAGTTTTTATTGCATCTTCTGTAAAAACCATTAATCATCTTTTTTTCTTTCTGCCTATCTTGAAAAAGTCTTTCTTTCACAACTAAAAATTTCCACCGAATGTACTATGGGCTTTGGGAAAAGTCCAACAAAGTGTGTAGGCGGTGGATGTAACTAGTATGGTCGAATGATTCTATCTGTACTTCTACTTTGAATATAGTTTTCATACTTATTCATCATTCACTTAAGTACAGGTATTAGAAAACACAGTCTACCAGAAGGTTTACTTAATGAACTTATAAAGAGAGAAAATGAAGAAATCATTTGCAAAACCTATTAAGATGAACACTCATCAATAATCATGACACCGACATGTTTAGAGCGAGAAGAGAAATGGAGCATTTTCCCCAAGTCAATAATCAAGTTAGACATGGAACCATAGAAATTCATAAATAGATTCTTTTTCTGAACACTAATCAAAGCTTCTTGTTCCTCATAAAAAACGTTATACTCAATATTATATACCATATTTACATCAATAGAATTAATGATCTCTAATTTTTATTCGATATATACTAAAAGTTGTCCTTGATACCCATTAGAATAATCATAGGACATAAGCCTCTATTTAAGTTGGATATCATGGAAATATTATATATCCTAACAACGCAAGAAAAGCTTGAGCAGCCCTCCGCAAGAAAACTGCAAATTTTATTCTCGAATTTCTATAATATTATCAGATCAAAGGAATTTCACAGAGTATCTCGACGACCTTGTTATCACTTATTACGAGGAAGCCTCTTTGCCCCTCTTGTTGATAAGATTCGATAACGTCGAATCATGGCGTTCATCATTGGAAAGACATTGATTTCTAAGTGATCTTTCCGATGATAAAGAGGATGATTCTATAGAAATTAATGACGATAAGAAGTAATGACATGACCAACGCGATGAAGATCAACGTAACATTTTTATCATCGACTAGTCTCTCTAGTATGTTTAGCTGAATATATATATATATATATATATATATATATATATATATATATATATATATATATATATATATATATATATATATATATATATATATTGTACGAATGAGAAAGAGACAGAGAAACCAAAAACATTCCTTTCTACTTCGCACGCCAATTCCACAATGAGTTATATTTGATGATAAATATTTATATTGTGTGTGTCCTAGTGAGAGAGGAATAGAGAAAGCGAGACAACAAGTTTCCTTTCTTCTTCTCGCGCCAGTTCTACAATGACTTATATTGTGATGATGAATCCATTTTTCTCATTGAGATCAATCAAAGCTATTTTTGGTATGCGTATGTATTCGTGTATATACAAAATATAGAGATGTGTAGCGTGTGCGTTCGACACAAACATATGTGTATACATAGGTCTCTCTATACGCATACCATATGTCTAGAGAGATGTGTAGCGTGTCCGTTAGACATAAATATATTTGTATACATACGTCTCTCTATACATACACAAAGATATGTATAGAGAAAGAGAGAGACAAATATTAGTATGGGTATATTAATCATATATCTATAGTTGGCTACCTATATACACATGCTGTATTTATATTAAACTATTCTTCATTTCATGATGAGAGCTTTGACTTGGAGAAAGCGTGCAAATACGATGGAACTTGAAATACAGGGCTTGCGTCTGTAGAGGCGAGTGCATTATTGAAGAGGAAGCGATGTGTTGCGAGGGCGTACATTGAACGAGGGAGTGGCGTTGGGCGAAGAAACGCATTGCGTGCTCCGAAGCATAAAGAACAATAGGGAGGAAACAATTATGATTGCATCCATCCAAACGAGTTTAATGTCGAGTAGACTTCTTTACGCATGTGCAAAACCGTGTTTGAAGGAAAACCTTCTCCAAATAATACGTAAGTTTTTTGTTTTTTGAAATGGAGGTTTGGCAGCCCTACTCCTTTATCTTTGACTTTTAATGAACAATTATACAAATAAATGGACACAGTACGTCTAAAATGTTTCGTATTTCACAAAGCAAAGGTTAGATAAGAGCATAATAAAAATAGACATAGTATCTCTCAGATCTTTAGTATCTCTCAGATCTTTAGTATCTCACAAAGCAAAGGCTAGAATCTCTAGTATCTCACAAAGCAAAGGTTCGAAAAGATCACAACTAGTTACAACTGATTTATATTGACCATATGTATTACATGTCCAATCCAAAAGTTGAACACAAGACCTCCGCCTCAAAAACCTCATACTTTATCAACCCACCTAGGACACATAAAGTAATAATATGCAAATTTTATATCGTACACGAAGCTCTGTTTTAATATTAAAGGGAGAATTTATAATCATTCCCGATGGTATAATTTCATCAAATGGGTCCAGCTGAGTTTCAAGTTGCAATTCTATGAAAAAAAGATGAAAAAGCTTTGGAGCACACGTTTACTTGCAACATATTTGATTCCTTCATACGAAAACGCCATAAGTTTGGCGAGCATGCGTATATCAATAATGGCTAGGATGATTTGATAGGTGGTTTAGGGTGTGCAAGTTTTGTACTAGCATTATAGGGATCATAGAGAGAGATTACAATCATTTAGGATGGTAGGGAGATAACTTGGGGGAGCATGCGTGTATCGATAGTTACTAAAATTATTAGACAGGCGGTTTAGGGTTTAGATCATGCACATTAGCTTGATTTTAGGCTTTTGGGTCGGTGAAGCCTCTAAGAAACTTCAAAAGTGGTGTTCAAATCATTCTGTGGTGGGACATAGGAACCTCAAATGGCCAAAGGACATCTGCTTTAGGGTTTAAATCCTGCACATGAGTTTGATTTGAGGCATTGGATTAGTGAAGCCTCTAAGAAACTAAAAATGTGGCCTTCAAAGCATTCTATGGTGGGACATAGGAAACTCAAATGGCCAAAGGACATGTGATTTAGGGTTTTAATCCTGCCCATGAGCTTCATTTGAGGCGTTTGGATTGGTGAAGTCTCTAAGAAACCATAAAAGTTCCTTTAAAATCATTCTATGGTGGGACATAGGAGACTCAAGTGGCCAAAAGACTGCCTGAAGTACTGCACTAGATCATTACCTGGTGTATGCAGTTACTATTCAGAATATGAGCGATTGAGCAAGTGATCTTACTCTTCACCTTCTTCTACTAAAAAATAATCATTTCAGAAAATTATATGCCGTGTGTGGAACCCCATCTAAGACGTTTACTAAACGGCTTTTAAATCTCTGGTTTTTCAATCTAAAACCTCCATAGAGTCTCTTTTCTTGTGCCACTTTTTCATTCTCCTCCATATAACCTTTAATTATCACTCTCCTCCATGGGCGATGATAACCCAGCTTGGAAAGATGGTTTAGACTACAAATATACTCTTTTTTCTGAAGAACTTGAATATCTTCAATATTAAACGAGAGATTTTATAAGTAAGAAGAGATTAAAACGCTGGATTTTATAACTAAGAAGGGATTCTAAAACTAAGAAAGGATTTTATATTCCAAAAGAGGTTTTATAGCTACACTCGAGGGCGCATTTTAGTTTTTACTTGCAAGTATTGCAAATCAAAGAAGTACACAACTTTTGTACACGTATTTATTATTGTAATGTATGCTCTCTATAACATGTACGCTACGCAAAGAAGAACAAGTGAAGGGGACTAGTGCTCACGGGACCTCTCAAATCCCATAGAGAAAGGGTAGATTTTACAGAGTTTAGATAGCATTACAAAGAAGTTTAATCACCCTCTCATCACCCTTATGCGTTGCCCACTTGGATTTAACCTTGTTATTGTTAGAAGGAGCACTTAGTGATGCCTGAAGTGGATCTCTTGCAATTAGTTATTCTTGTACTTTTCTTTTAATTAATACAAGTCTTTTAATTAATACAAGTCCGAGAGAGTAGGCTAAGGCCAAACTCCCTTTATCAAAAAATAAAAAAAAATTACGCAAAGAAACATTCAAGAAATTAGTCGCATTCGTATCTACTCAAACCGGCAAAAACTGCCTCTCCTCCTCGATATTCGAAGCATTGACTCATCATTTTTCGAATGGTATTGATCATGGAGTGTGCTAAGCATTAACTCATCAACATGGGGCGGATCATCGCTATATTGATTAGTAAATTGGCGTTCTTCGTCAGGAGAAAGACTGGTACATATAGAGTTTCTGATATGGTTTCTTCTAGAAGTGGAAGACAAATCATCGTTAGAGATTTCGTTGTACTTGAATTTAATAAATTTGCTTTGAGATTAGACATCGAATTAGCTCTACAAGAAAATCATCTTACATCGTAAGAATAGAAATGGCGATTTTTTTGTATTTTTGGTGAATATTTTTAGATAGTTCATGTGAAATGGTTAAAACCAATGGATATTCAAACGAGTGTGAAATGATTCAAAGCAATGGAATTTCAGACCTCTTAGTTACCAATGGAGTTTCAATCATATGGGGTAAAACCCTCATCCTTGTAAGCACCAATAACACGAGTCCTATTTTCTTGAAGCTCATGGCTAGCGTTACAAATCTGTCCTTTCATCATAGACTTAGAATGTCTAGAGAGAATAATTTCTTATTGCACAAGATCAATGTATTGTATACATGGAGAGCATTAGGCATTAATCTTTATATGGATTTCTATGTACAAATTCTGAACATGAACAGGTTAACCTAGATTTCCAAACAATTTAGAAAACACCAACCAAAAATTGTGGAAAAGGATATTCGACATAGAAGTAGCAATGACGACATCCCACCACTCTAGGTAGATTCACCCCTTGCATACTTTGTTGGACTTTTCCAAAGTTCATGCATTCATTAGAAATGTTTAATAGTGGAAATAAATAATTTTTACAAGATACGTAGGCAAAACTAAACATTAGAGTTGTTAAGAGATATTTTTATAAAATGTAAAAAAAGTGCCTATTTACAAAAACTGTTGAGTAAGTTTCATTTGGGGATTGTTTCATCATATACATATATACATGCACACATACATATATACATAGATTCATAAATACATACATACGTACATACATACATGCATATATATATACATACATATGTACATACATACATACTAGTTGTGTGACTATGAGATCCCCATGTGTGCATGATACTCACCGTACAAATTAAAAGATAAACCACTTAAATTCCTTTTTCTACCATGCGCAATGTGTCCATTGTCCTCTCCTTAGACATGTATGCGACAACTATTATGTAACAAAAATAATAACCAACACCCAATATATTTTAAATGATAACATGCCCCTCCTCCATTGAAAAGTATTTTTTCTCAATCAATAAAAAACATGGATGGAGAATATCATAATACATCACTCAAAGATGAAAGTAACTTTTCATATTATAGATAAGAAACATTCATGGAATTCAAACGTTAACTTTTTTCTAACAAAATTATCTGTTGTGATTGTGAATGATACGAAATAGTCAAGTGATCCGAAAATGATGTTATTCATGTTTTCGCATCCATTTTTCATTCTTCAATAGAGTGAATTTTGACTTCAAACCAAATGTAGGATATAAGAATGATCAGAAGAAGCAGAAGAAGAAGAAAGGAAAAACGAAAAAGAAGAACAAGAATAATAATAATAATAATAATAAAAAGAAGAAGAAAAGAAATAGAAGAAGAAGGAAAAGAGAGGAGGATGAGGAAAATGAGGGAAGAAGATGATGATGAAGAAGAAGAAGAAGAAGAAGAAGAAAAAGAAGAAGAAGAAGAAGAAGGAGAAGAAACAAAAGAAGAAAGAAAAACAAGAAGAAGAAATGAAGAAGAATAAATGAAGAAGAAGAAGAAGACGATGATGATGATGATGTTGATGATGATGATGATATGGAGGAGGAGGGTGATGATGATGATGAAGAAAAAGACGACGACGACGAAGAAGAAGAAGAAGAAGAAGAAGAAGAAGAAGAAGAAGAAGAAGAAGAAGGAGGAGGAGGAGGACGAGGAGGAGGAGAAGAAGAAGAAGGACAAGGAGGAGAAGGAGAAAAAGAGGAAGACAAAGAAGAAGAAGAAGAAGAAGAAGAAGAAGAAGAAGAAGAAGAAGAAGAAGAAGAAGAAGAAGAAGAAGAAGAAGAAGAAGAATGAGAAATAGATTGAGAAGCTTTATTTTTTAAGTGGTGAACTTTGCCCATAAAGATGCCTTCCTTGAATTTATAGTGCTTTGGAAATGGTCCTCCAAAGCATTGCATATGTCGCTTGCACTTTCAAGTCCTCTAATATGAGGTAACAAGTACTCATTGACTCCCATGTAGATAATGCTCCTTGCTTGAGAATCCTTCTTCATCCATGTCTTCAAATATGAGAGCTCTTCCCTAGTTGAAACACTAGGATCCCTAAATTCTGGTTTCTCTTCTTCACGTGTGATGTATCCAATCAGATCCTTGCTAATCAGATCCTTGCTCGTAAGATGAGCTTCCATCTGCATTGACCAAGGAGGATTGATTTCTCTATCCAATTTCTCTATCTGAAGAGAATCTCCCATTCTTTCTTCACCTGTGCAATAAATTCTCCAAGCTTTGTGAATAATGAATGTACCTTTAACTTGAATGTAGTTCCTTTTGACCTGCTTCAGGCCTCCTTCTCTATCTTTCACTTCAAACTTTGACCTTTTGAATCTTCAAGAATTGATTTTTTGTATATGTGAAATAGTCGAGGTCCTCCTTTCTTCAAATCTGATGACTCCTTCTCTGATACCAGTGATGGAGAGTGTTAATCTCCAAAAGAACAAGTTATCCTTGATGTTAGAGCACCTCTATATCCCCTGACCAATTTTGGAAGACTAAACTTTGAACTAACTATAAAGAAACTAATTATTCAAAAAATTCTGTTGCTCTTAAATTACTCATTGATTGAACAAAAGTGTAAGTTTTTCAATGAAACTTTATATAAGCTGTCTCCTTACATTTTCCCATCTTCTCTAAGTTAAATCTCCCAAAACGATTTAGTAGATCTTGAGATTTGCTCCAATCAATGTACCTATGTCTGAAATTGTTCTTCTGTGTAGTCGACTTTAACACCTACACCTTCTAATGCATGGTTCTCCCAAACTAGACCACGTTTATTCAAATTCCTTTAGCCACACTTAGCTTACCTTTCAACTTAAAAAATGAGTGTTTAGTTGCTCAAAACGTTACACTATGGAGGGAGATCTGATCAAAACATCGACCACTCTGATTGCACCTATTCGTGTCTTCACTTCTTCACATCTACACATGTAAATGTTCCTACTCAAACTTCTCTCAGCCTAATTACAATTAAATTCTCAAAAATTTTATAGAGATCACTAAACTATAGAATTATACTTCTACAAAATAATTCATCAAGAAGATAAACACAAAAGGAGCACTGAGCAAAAGATCGAGGTGCAACTTTCTTCTATTCACAGAAATTTTACATGTGATTGATACTTCAAGTTTTTCGTACTTTCTAAAGTCTCTAATGACTTCTAAAACTTGCAACTCATCATCCCTCTTTTTCTTAGTACATCTATATCAAGTATATATAGATGTTTATATCACGACTCATCATAGATGCAAAGTTTTTATGAACTAATTAAAAGATTACTATACATGTATATACAAGTCTTCATCTTCTGACCATGCACTAAAATTCAAGCCTCATATGTTGATCATCTTTGCTTCATTCTTTGACTTCAAATCTTTGTCCAAATCATCACTTGATGATTTTCTTGCACCAATAGACTACATACTTGGAATATTTCACTCTTTTTATAATTGCAACAACTTAGGCTTTTCACACTTTTCCATTGGATAACTAGGACTTGAGTGAAAAATTTCCCAAAAGGAATTTGATTGCCAACACTTCGGTAAACTTGAGAGTAGTTCCAATCGCAATTTCTTGGAAAGCTCTTGCCAAGCTTGATCAATTCTAGTTGATCTTGCGATAAAAATAAAGACTTAGTCTTTATCCTTAAGATCTCTTAAACTATCAAAAGCTTCTTTGCTTACCCATGGAATTTTAGAGATCTTTCCCTCATATCAAGTTCAAGCATATGCTAATGCCTTTTAGATTGTAAAGCTACGAATCTCATCAAATTTGATACACCTCTAGGTGATATCAACCATGGGACTTTAAGTACCACTTCTAGTGGTGTGGGAATTTTGGGGAACTACTTGCTATCTAACAAGTTTGAAGAATTTCATTCTCGCTAGAATGTTATTCTTCAAGGGCTTGAGATTCATTCTAGGAGATCAAATAACCTAAGCAAAGGATTCATTTTGGAATCTTCTACAATGCTGAAAGGATATTGGGAATGGATTCTTAGACTTTCAAACAATATTCAAAAGCTTTACTCATTCAATGGTGTTCATTTCTTGAGTGTCAAGCTAGAGGATAAATATCACCTTTAGGAGATGGTTTCCAGTTCAACTATGAAAGTTTGACTTGAACTTTCATTTATGTGATATTGATTCATGTTCTTGAGTTTGAAACAAAATTTATTATTATTGGTCAATTTTTAGATGTTACTAGAGTACTTTAAACATATTTCATCAATCCATTATGATTGTATTGTTTAAAGTACAAGTATGTTATAATGATTCAATCAATGAATAATAATGTTATGATGAAAACATCTTCATGTAATTGTCTTAACATAATCTTTGAACTTTATAGATTTTTTAGGAAAATTTCATGGATTGGAGATCCATTTCTTGGAACTTTGTATTTTTAAATGAAAAGTTCACAGTTTGATTCATGTCTTTAAGAACTTATCTCATTTCCTATAGACCACTTGCTTAGGTTTCCTCTTGAAGCTTCAATTAGCTTACATGAAACCAAAAACTAACTCCCTTATCCTTCTAAAAGGAAGAGTTCTTTCAAGTTTCCATGTTTGCTTAGCAAGTTGCATGATTACTAGAGATGCAATCTTAAACCTAACATCCACCTATTGAATGTCAAAGTTCAATTGATGATAAGGTTCAATCTTTGATTCCCAACACTCCTTGGGATGGAATCAAATAAGAACTTATAAAAATTGCATAGTTTTACTTGGCACTTTGCATCCTTATCAGAGATGCAACTTATGGAATATAACAACTATGTATTGAAGAGTTTTAAGAGCTTAATTAGTGTAAGTTCCATTTAGCTTTATTTGATTTTGATCATACCTTGGGATAAAACCAAATAAGAGTGTTCATTAAAAAGTGCTCAAGGATCTAAGGAAACGTTTCTAAAGTTATTATACTACTTAGATGCATGAGAATGTACACAAGCAAGTGTAAACTTGCATTTTGAATTTGGCTTTAGGATTCTCTAAGTATCACTTCGCCTTAGAGTCATCATAAAGTGGATAAGTTTGCAACTAGCCATGTTTTATTGCTCATCAAGATCGCAATAAAACTAAATGCTTGAATTTCAATGCACCTACTTTTAATAAGCAAGACATCGAGTATACTTAATGTAACTCAGGTATCACCTAGGAAAGGAACTGAATAATTACTGAGTTGCAAGATAGCTAGCATACTATTGCAACTAACTAGTTTTCCTTCTTTCCTAATGTCTATCTTAAGTGTTTAAAAGTAAGCTATTATTAGGAAAGTACTCATTCATCATCTACTTAACAAACAATCAGTCCATTCTTTATGCAAATGCATGTGCTTTGCATGCAAATGCATGTGCTTTGCATGCAAATGCATGTGAGTGTATGCATGTGTTCGCATTTTCTTTTGGCCATGCACTGAACTAAATTCAAGCAGTCCTTGAGATTTGTTTTCATGTATGCATGCACAAACATTCTACTTGCTACCTTTCAAAAGGATATAATCATGCATGTGAACAAACTAGAGTGCATCTAATATCTTTTTCACGCAATAATAAGGTTTATGTTGTGCATAAAACATTCCTTTAGAAGGAAAAATCCAAACAAGAAATGCACCAACATTATTTCATTTCCATGAGATGATTTGTAGATGCATGCCGCTTTGCTTGTTAATTGTTTCAATACATCTATGCTCTCCCAAAAACCTTTCATTAGTTTGCATCAATATTATAAAAAATGATGTTTGGTACTTATTCTAGGATTCAATGCTATTAAGATGCACTCTACATGAAAGCTAAGAGAAAAAGAAACTATTGAAAACAAACATTAACTTGGAAAATACTTAGCTCTAATTCAAGGTACATCCACCCATTGATCCTTGAGAAGACCAATTCTCCATCCTTTGGTCCATGAGAAAACCTATCTACTCCTCCTTGAAGACCACTGCTTCCTATTTTCCTCTTCTGAGGCCTTCCTTGGACTATCCTTGTCTTAGCTCATCCTTTGCCTTTGGATGATGTGTGGATGATGCTTCACTTGAAGCACGTTTGAAATGAAGCAAAGAGCTCAAAAAGTCAAAGCTCTTTAGAGATCAAATGGACAAGGATGAATTGGCTCACTAATCGGATGTACCAGAAAATAGAACATAATTATGAGGTAATAACACGAATGCCTAGCATGTTTTAATGTAAATGTAGTGCTTGGGCTGTTGGACAGGGATTCAAGAGGTATTAAGCTCAATACCTCTGTGGGCCATGTCTGACGAAGTTTGTTGTTATTGTTTTCTTCTTCTAATGTTCCTGATCAAATTTGGAGCTGCATCATTGAGCAAATAAAAAAAATGTATTAATGCTTAGCTTTACATCTTATCACATCATGATAGCATTGGTGGTAACACATCATCCTAGAAGAAAATGTTCATGGGCTCCATTCGTGCATCCAACTTTTTTGAAAAGCTAACAATATAGTTTTTTTGGTGCATAAGATAAAAAACTGGTATAAAATGTCCTTTGTGGATGATATGAGCCATTTCTAGTCATGGGGCTTATTGGTTAATGCAGTATCCTCTAGAGACATTCATATGAGTTTGAGTCTCGTGTTTGCATCTGATGATGCATTGATAGATCTTTTTTGAAACCCCTTGAGGAGGCAAAAACAAAGCTATGGACAGATGTGTGCATCCATCCGAGATTCATAAAGAAACAGTTCATGAAAAAATAAATTGTGAGCATGTGGAATACTCGAGGTCACATAAAGATCTCTCCATAGAAGAGGAATCAATATCTAAGCTCTCCATGGGAGGTTGTAAAGAGAGTGACAAGGCCATCAAGGTTGCCATGGATCCTTGAGGAAGATGATGCACCTAGCAAGGTCACCATAAACATTTGCCTGGGGCTTTGATATCAATTCAAGAGATTGATTTTACGATCACCACCACTTGCTAGAGAGATGACTCTCCTCCCAACCTTATGCCTATATATATAGCTTCTAGAATCAATGAGGATCACAAAATGTAACTAGAGTCCACAATTTCATGTGCAATCTCGTCCACTCCTTTAATATCTTTTGCTAGAGTATAGAAGTGGTTGGAGTGGCCTCGACTGCTACTTTATTAGCTTCCACTAGATTCCACTAGTGTTTGGTGTACTCACCACTCGAGTTAAGTGTCACTCGAGTCAAGTTAACATGAGAAGGCTCTAGAACTCCTTGGGCAAAATGCTCTCCCCATGCTTCCCAAGGGGTTTGAACCCAAGACCTTCTCCTTTACAACCTTGAGACTTAACCATTAGGCTAAGTGGATCACTTTTTTAAGAGAGCACATGAACTTATTCTTAAGTCTAGTCTTGAGATCTTTGGCCATACACAGGAGTGACCAAACGGTGTCTCATTTTAGATTTTTCTGAACTGGATAGACCCTTAGATCATAGAACTACTTTATTACATCACCCATCCTCCAATACCATGGCCAAATCTATAGCCTCATTCTAGGTGTGGTAGTGCTCCTCGTGCATGTGGACATAAGGTCACTCAAAGAACAAGTAAGAACTTATGGAACTAGAGAAAGTCTAGCACTTGACATCAATCCTTAGTAAGATCTCTCTATATTTGTACTACATAATCCTTCATACTAAGCTATTGCTGTTGTAAGAAAAATGAGTCATCCAAAGTCGTGGTCAACTCATTTGATGGAAGAAATTTATTACAAATGATAACTTTAAATTCAAACAAAGTGGAACTTTCTATCTTATCTTCCTCGGTCTTTCTACACCACTACTGAGCGATGAATATCAAATTTTATGTGGCATGTTAGATCTTTTGATTCTCATCCATAATATTAAACAAATGAAAGCATTGCTACCACTTGCTTATCCACTACTCCACTACATCCTCAATTTTGCTGCTAACTTTTTTGTGGTATTTAGGTGGATTTAGTACTAACATGTTAACGTACATTGTCAATCAGTTACTCCATAACATATAAATAGTTACCTCAAAGAAGCCAACTAGTCTTATTGAGCACCTATGAAAAACTAGCATACATCTCCCATGGCAAGGCTTGGTAAGTCTTCCATGTGCATCATCAAGTAGACCCCGACATATCGGTGTCTCCTAGTTAAGAAAACCTCACGATGACCCTCTTTCTCAAATGTAAAAGGCGTTATGCAAAAAATGTTATCGCTATATCAATGACCACATGGACGTACATAATTGATATCCACAAAAGCATATATAGTGTGTATGTGCTCAATATATGCAGTAGAATGGCACTAAAAGGCTTGAATTCTCAGCCCAAATACTAGCCAACAAAACCTACATGTTTCTATCAACTCTCTTCTTAAGGCCAGAAAAACCTGCATAGACTTGCAGGGTTGCCCCCACCACAACTAAAACCTTTCAAGAAACTTATAGATTTACTAGTATGGCTGAAAACATAGCCCCAAAGGTGAATATTATTTGCGCGAGAAGTCCAAAGAACAATCTTCTGAATGTTCTTGAACCTGTGTAAAAAGAATTATGCACGAGAGAACTCCAAAATGGCTCCAAGAATCATCCGAAGAATGCTTTCAAAATAGGCTTTGAAAGCAAAGAATGAAGCTTTGAGGGCCCAAAACATGTTCAAGGTAATGTTAACCTTAGTCTTTCCCCTTCTTCAAACACCACAAGAGTGTAGCTCTATGGCAAGAGATTTCCGATTAAGCGATCTATGTCTTCCTTGATCATTGAGGTGCTCCCAATGGTGCCAATGGTGACTTCGATGAATCAGATGACAAGGTATATGAAGCTCCATGCCTTGGACACCAGCTTTTTCATAAGCCTTGGAGAAAGTCTTGGGTGGGTGGGATGGGTGCTCGCTTTGCTCGCAAAAAAGGATCAAATTTTTTTCATCAGAATGCTCTAAGACTAGTGAATTATTTTTTTTAGTGATGCACCTCAATGTATTGCCCTTCTCAAGAGCTCCACGACAATACCCTCGATTATTCCTAACAAATCAAAATCTCTCCGCTTCCCTCTCTAGGTCGAGCTCACTAACGTGCTATATTTCTTGTGCAACTTTGTATGGGACATTGTATCTCCAATCGGCAAACGGTTGACTTCGCGGGAGGATGTTGGTTGTCTCATTTATGAAGGTGTGAGACACTCTTTCAATGCTCGGTGGCACCCTCAAATATATGTCGAGGCTCACCTCAACGTGCCACTTCTCTCAAAGGTCAAAGTGGATCTGGGTGAAGGGGAGGTTTGGGAACAAGATGTCAATTAAAAAAACCTACCTTTTGTGTGCTTTTGGTGTGGCCAACAAGTCCATAGGATTAAAGATTGCCCACTGAGACAAAAAAGAAAAGAAAAACAAGAAGCATCAAGAAAATCTCAAGACAACAATGGGACATTGAATCAATTGACGAACAAAGAGGAATCGAAGGGCCCCCTAAAATCTTGAAGCCGACTCGGACGGGTTCAAGGAAGTTAGAAGAAGCCGTAGGGAAACTTTTGAGAGAAACCGTATGTTGGACATCCCCCAAACAACTTGTATTGCAATCTAGAAAAAGAGATCAATGAGCTTGATTAACCAAGTAGGAACCAGTTTGAGGTGGACACCATTGACAAAACCCTAGAGGCCCTGACAAACAAAGAAACCAATCACGAGGGTGACATTACAAGCAACGAAGATGGATTTACCACTAGCAATGAAGAAAACATGGATAGTGAAAGTTCCATCATGGGATCGACTATTCCAAAAATGGTTTCCTGCTCATTCCAAAAGGAGGCCTCCCCCAAGGGTAAAGAATCTATTAAATTACCTTGGAAAAGCCCCCACAAGAAGAAATAATTTAGTTGGGACCCCCTCCATTCGAAAAAGAAAGATGGATCCAAGAAGAGAAAGGATAAGGCCCTTTCTCGAAAAGAGGGTAACTTATGACAATGATCATCATGTCCTTAAATGTTAGGGGGATGACTAACCCCTCAAGAGTGACCATTATTGGTCAATGGCTTCATGACATTAGCCTAAACCCTCAACTTATGTGTATTCAAGAGACTAAAGTTGATGGAAAAGGCCTCCAGAAACATCTTAGACATGTCTCTGTGACCAATGTTTGGATTTTGACATTGCACCCCCAAGGGTGTGGTGGGATGATAATTGGGATTTTTACATTGCACCCCCAAGCCATGAGTGGATTGGCGCTTCTTTGGTGCCCCCTATCATTTCATGTTAGTTTCTTTGTATGCCCCAAACGGGGAGTTGGGGAGACTAGACACCTAGGCCTCCTTGGGCTCGCTCCCCCACAACAATCTAATTTGCGGATACTTCAATATGGTGGAGGATCCTACAGATAGATGGAATGGCAAGGGCCGGATCATCAATAGTTGGGAGAAAGAAACGTGGCATAAAACCAAATTGCACTTGGATCTAGTCAAATTCAAAGATTGAGATGGCTTTTGGTGGTCTAATCTCCAAGAGGGTGAGGGTATGAGGAAATCTAGACTAGATAGAAGCTACGTTACTTAGAGAATTATTGATTAGTGGGACCATACTTTCCTTTTGCAACCGGATCTTTGATCACTGACCTTTCCATCTGTGATCACTACCTGATCATCATCTCTTTCTAACCTCTCACCAAAACCCATAAGGCCTCTTGGTTTCATGCGTGCTCGACTTCTTTCTCTCTCCCCTCCATCCATCAAGAAATTTTTTATGTGTGGAAGGAGGCTTTTGCCTCATATTCATCCCCAACCAAGAGTTGGAGAAGTGTGGTCAATAAGTCACAGTAGATCATGATAAGAACCAAGAAGATGCTCTAGGATGTTCAATGAGGATGTAGAGAAGCTCTTTATCATAGACTCTAGAGACTCGAGGAGGAAGTGAACAAAGGAAAAGCTCAATCCTAGAAGGGTCTACGAAGAATCGGAGCGCTACTGAGATATGAGGAAGAAATACAAAAGAAAAATTTGCAAATATTTTTTAAGGAGTGGTGGCTAGCAAAGCCGCCAAGCCCATGAAAGGGATGTGCAGCATTCTTAAAAGGAAAAAAAAAATAGAGAAGGAAAAAAAACAGAGAATCGATCACCCCATTGCTAGACTCTAATGGCATTGTATCTAATACGGAAGAAGAAAATATCCAAATCATTGAAGAACATTTTTCGAGACTCCTAGGGACTTTGACTCCCCTCTCCCTACATAGACGAGATAGCATGGTGGCAATGTCTAGGGTATCCTCCCATAGGATCCCACATAACATTCGATCCCTGCTTGATGCCTCTATCTCTGATGTAGAAATCATTGGTGTCATTGATGCCCTTCCCGATGGGAAAAGCACGGGACTAGACGAGCTCTCTAATGAGTTCTTTAAGTCCTTCAAATTGGTGATGGTGACCCCTCTTTGTCTAGTTTGGCAAGAGGCACTCAAGTTTGGAGCACTTTGGACTTATCTCAACAATGCCATAATCAAATTAATCAACAAAAAAGGGGAAAAGAATAGAATTGAAAACGGGCATATGATTACGATGCTTCAAATGGGATATAAGAGCATTGCTAAAGTCATAGCCAACAGAATTTCTTACCATCTGAGAGCTTGTCTAAGTAAGGACCAAAAGGGTTTCATCAAAGGTAGGTCAGTTTTGGAAGCCATAATTGATATTTGGGAAGGTATCGACTTCACAGATGAGTCAAGACAAGATGTGCTTTGCCTTAAGATCAACTTTGACAAAGCTTATGGCAGGCTAGAATGGGACTATATTTTGCAATCACTTAAAGATCTTGGTTGTAGCCAAAAATTCACCCTATTGGGAGATGATCTCCACCCTATTGGGAAATGCATGGACTCAAATTAATGTTAATGGCCAACTTTCCAAGGTGATCAAATAAAATGATGTGGGAAAGATGTCCATCTTCAAATTGACATTCATAAAAATAAAAACATTTTTTATTGGTTATCTCTAAAACCCTCTCAAACATTGTTGATAAGTTCTTTTATTTGACTAATCTCTCTGATACCTGCAGGTAGCACATTTATGGAAAGGGGAAGTGAACATATATCATTATGCGTGACCACTTAGTTAACATGTGTCCACACCAGGGTTTACCCTAAATGCCATTTAGATGTCTAATTGAACCATTTATATGTGGGGGAGTATGGGTTTAAAGCTATATGTCTAATTAAACATATGAGTATTTAAGCTATTGTGTTATGTGAGTGCGTTTTAGGGTTTGAGCAAATATAGAGGTGTAGGTGTGTACTCATAACTATTCTTTACCAGTTTACTATTTCATAACTTAATATATGTTTCATGAGAGCATATATATATATATATATATATATATATATATATATATATATATATATATATATATATATATATATATATATATATATATATATATATATATATATATATATATATATATACGGAGAGAGAGAGAGATAGATAGATATAGATATATATATATGTGTGTGTGTGTGTGTTTGTGTGTTTGTGTGTGTGTGTGATGGGTGTGAACCCAAAGGTTCTAATAATAATTATATTTGGATAATATATATAATTTAATTAATTAAAATACATTTTGTGTGTGTGAATATTTAATAGATATATGTGTGTATATATTCAAGCATTTAATTACATTATTAAAGTATTTAATTTCATTATACTATATGAGTGTGCAGTAAAGAATGGAGTGGATGAAAGATATGATTAAAGTGAGTAGTTAAAAGTGTGGTATAAATGTGTGCAGATCAAAAGAGTGGTATAAGTAAGTTATGCAATTAAAGTGTGTTAAAAAGTGTGGGTTAAAAGTGTGGTGTGTATAAGTGCAAGGTAAGAGAATGGATTAATTAAATTGTGTAATTAAAGTGAACAAATAAAGTGTGGTGAGTAAGTGTATGTATTAAAGAATGGTGTGTGTTAAAAACGTGTATGTGTGGTACATGTGTGCATATGATACTATATATATGAGTGTGCTTGGTTTTTTCTCCTGATGTTTCTTGCATGTATTTTCTTTATTTCTTCTCTTCCTTTCTTAGCATAAAAATGATTCTTTTTCCCCTCCACTAGCTCGTGCAAGAGAGAAGGATTGTAGTACAGATAGAGAAAAGGAGATCTTTTGGATGCAGGCGACATGCAGAGAGAGAGAAAACAATTAACTTTCCCCCCTGGAGGCTGTCATGCATGTAGCAAGAGAGAGAGAGAGAGAGAACATTTCTCTTTCCCCCCCCCCCCCCCCCCCCGTTGCGGCTCTGACTAAGCAACATGCAAGAGAGAGAGAGAGAGAGGGAGGGAGGGAGGAAGGAGGGATAGAGAGATAGAGAGAGAGAGAGAACATTTCTATTCCCCCTCGTATCTCTCACTACATAGCACGTAGGGGGACGGAGATGAAGAGAGAGAGAGAGAGAGAAAGAGAAAGAGAGAGAGAGAGAGAGAAAAAAAAAAAAAAACAAGCCTAGCTATTGCTTGCGCATGGGAAGAAAATGCTGATGGAGAATCATAGAGAGAGAGAGAGATAGAAATGATAGAGGGAGAGGGAGGGAGAGAGAGAGAGAGAGAAAGAGAGAGAGAGAAAGAGAGAGAGACGAGAGAGAGGGAGATAGAGAGAGAGAGTTAATTAGTTCTTTCATAATTGTGTAATTTATTTATGTTATTTCATTAATTAATTTATTTTATAGATAATTAATGTATGTAAAGTTAATTAATTTTATAATTACAATCTATGCATATACTTATAGATGGTTCCATGCATATACATATGCTTGGATGCATGTTTATGAGCATATTAGATTGAATGCATACATATGCATGGATGCCTTAGTATGCATGTGTGCATGATCATGATATATATATACACATGATATAGGTATGCATAAATATGTGTAATATAATTTTGAATGTGAGCACGCATGGCTTTACCATTATCAAAAATACAGTTTATATCTATTCATTACACATTCATTAATCAATCGATAATTTTCAATATTCTAAATTTCAGATGTCTACTGAGCCTTTGCATGAGTCTGCAAGTACTGAATCTAAGAATGAATCTTTGCATAGTGCATCTGTGAATGATGTTGGTGCATGACAACCATCAATTGATGATTTGCATAAAGAATTGAAGTCAGAAGGTGAAGCAAAGATCAACTAATGGAGATTGAAGTTAGTGCATTATCAGAAAGTGAAGGCTTGTATATACATGTACATTACACATGCTTATACTTTTGTAATGGTCATGAGTTTATACAAAATACCTATATATACAAGTAGAAACATTGGGGCATGTATGAGAGATTAAAAGAGATGATGAATGACTAGTTGTAAGAGTCCTTCAATACTTTGGAAGTGAAGAAGATCTCTCTCATCAACAGATGTAACGTTTTCCTGAATAGGAGAAAAGTTGCACCCGATATTTTGCTCAGTGCTTCTTCTATGTTTAATCTTTTGTCAAATGCTTTTGTACGAGTGATTTTTGTACAAATTTTGAGATCATAATTGTGATCAGGCTGAGATAATTGAGAGTAGGATTGTAGATATGTTAACTATTAGCTTGGATGGACCAAAGCTACAGAGATTCAAAGATATGGCAGGTATAAAGAAGATGGAGAGAACCTCAATTGATGATTGAGGGGGAGCTATTAGTGCGTGAAAATCATCAATTGATGATTTTCATAAAGGCTTCAAGTCAAAGGATAAATCAAAGATCAATTTATGAAGATTGAAGTTAGTGTATAATTAGAAAGTGAAGGCTTCTATATACATGTACGTTAAACATGCTTGTACTTTTGTAATGGTCACGAGTTTGTACAAAATACCTATATATACAAGTAGAAAAGTTGGGGCAGGTATGAAACAGTAAAAGAGATGATGAATGACCAGTTGTAAGAGTCACTAGATACCTTAGAAGTGAAGAAGATCTCTCTCATCAACTAGATGTAAAGTTTTCTTGAATAGAAGAAAAGTTGGGCCCGATATTTCGCTCACTGCTCCTTCTGTGTTTAATCTTTTGTGAAATGATTTTGTACAAGTATAAGTCTGTACCTTCTCATGGGACATGATGTGCCCTACCCGCTAGGTCTCAGATGGAATAATGGTAATTACCTAACATAAATCCCAAATATCAAAGGGAACATTGATTATCAAGTCAACCTTAACAAGAAGTGGTGCTTGTCGTGGACATGATTGTGGTGTGATTTGAAGTTCATCACTATCTCGCACCCTCTCATAAAAAAAGAAAAAGTTTGTCCTCTTATGGCAAATTCTTTATCGGAGAATCTTGGACCAACATAAAGGCTAGCAAAATTTGTGGGGTGTCTCCCTAGTGCAAGCATTGTAGCTAGTCCATTGAAGATGTGAGTCACATCTTCTTTACTTGTCCCAACTCCAACAGGCTCTGGTAGATTGTCGGAAAGAAAATCAGACTTCAGATGCATATTAGCTGGAAGCAAGCTTTGCTGGGAGAAGCGATCGGCTGCTCGATGACTCTCTAGAATGCCATCAGAGGGGAGGTCCTCTCGAAGATTTGGTGAGAAAGATGTGCTTATAACTTTGGCAAATCTCCCAAAGAGGGGTCCATTGAGATATTGCTATTCCTCCTCGGTAAAAGAATCACTAACTGTAAGAAATTCCCCCCTTTAGGCATCATAAGGTGCTTCTTTTGATCAATAACAAGCTTAAACCCAAGTGGGCCCCACATGAGGGTGATGAGAGGTTGATTAACCTTCTTTGTAATGCATTCTAAACTCTGTAAGACCTACCGTTGCTCTATGGGACTTGGGGGGTCCCATGGCCACTAGCCCCCTTTCACTTGTACTTTTCTTTCATTTTATTTAATACCACTCTAGGAGAGTAGGCTAAGGCTAAACTTCCTTTTGTTAAAAAGAAAAAGTTATAATCATGATAAATGATAAATCCACCTAGAAAAGTTCTAAAAATCATCAATCTATAACCCTAGATACATCTCATGTTTCTCCTATGTCATTAACTCTTTTGTCTTCAAAACAACAAAAAAAATAGACCTACCTAGAGAATTTCAAAAACCATAATTTTGGGTACCAAATGAGCTGTAGAAGTTAGCTACAACTTCTAAGTCAAAATAAATCATTTGGGGTCATGCATAAGAGCTTATTGAAAAACAAATTTGAGAATCTGCACATATGTGCACAGTGTCCTAAAAGTGATACATGACTACCAACAACACATCGATAAAACTAGCATATAAACTCCAAATCCAATAATATTTTCCTCATTTGAAAAACCTAATCCTCAAAAAATGTTTGACAAAGGTTCATCAATTGACTTTAGGGAAGACTACATGTGGATAAGGGCAATGGCTTTTTAAGGTCCAAACATCCCTCATATGGCTAGTTTAAGGACATGGAATAACCTTGAAGAATTGTGCTAGAGCCTAAGCTCCATTCAGCTCAAGTCTTTGACCTATCTAAGGTCCTCAAAGGATGCAAGTAGACCAATGGTAGACCATGGTGTTCTAAATAAATATAGCACTTTGGCATGCTCTATTCAACATTGTGTTTAAAACAAACTTTTAAAATCTCTTCCTACATTGGCATGATCCTAATTTTTATGAACCACAACATGCCATGAAGTTTCTTTCTACGAAAATTCAACAATGTGGTTAAAACAAACTTTTAAAATCTCTTCCTACATTGGCATGATCCTAATTTTTATGAACCTCAACATGCCATGAAGTTTCTTTCTTTCTTTCTTCTCGTTTTAACATGTATGAGCTAAAAGATGTCTGCCCCATCATCTTCATCCATGATTCTATACTCTTGAAATACATTGCACAAATTTTGACAAGTTTTAGTACCACTTCTTTCCCCCCTTTTGAGGAGTTTTTTTTCTAGAAAATCTTAGAGTATAACTTCATTCAAAAATTTGGACTTAAGTTCTATGAATCATACTACTTATCCAAGAACACTAATACTCAATCACTTTAATGCTTTTCTGAATCTTGAGAGTACCATTTTCAAGGATCTACACGAGGAATGAGTTCTAGGGTTTTTATTTAATCAAGCATCTACTTTAGGTATCTAAAATGTTAGTCTTCCTAACATATTTATGAACGTCTTCTTATTTTTTGGTAAAGTTCATGAATCCATTAATCTTGAGTAATTGAAGTCCCTAAATATACGCTCATATTTAATTATGCTAGGAGAAGTGGTCTTATTCCAATGCTTACAATAACACTAACACATGGACTATGAGAAAGTCTTGATGGAACTCTTGAAATATGAAACATTTTCTATTTCATATATTGACCTTAAGGACTTCAAGTTCCTTGCATAAAGAGTTATTACATCTCTGGAAGAAAAACCTATCTTGGTTGTTATCTTGAGATGCAAATCTCTTGGTTGAATGAAGCCATAATAAAATCTTTGAAACTATAATAAGACATTTTTTTCAAAGCTTCAAGGTACCTTTAGGTACCTTGCACCATCCTTGTTGGTGAAAGTAAACTTAAAAGACCTTAATTGAACTTTTATACACTAAAAATTCGTATCTAAGTTGAAATGCTTCTATTTTTTTTTCATCATTGTCTAATATGGAATCAATTGAAAGATCTATATCAAGGTAGTTCAAAAATTTTGAAATCATGTTGGGTTATTATCCTACTTGTGAAATATCACAAAAAAGAGTGAAATCTTTCTTAAGCGATTTTTTATTTCCCTCCTTTAGAATCATTTCAAAGGATCATCTATAAGTATCTCGTATACTTAAGAGTTACCTTATAATATGCTAGGCCCTATATATATGCTAGGCCCTATTTCAGGTGATTCCATGTACCCTATATATATATATATATATATATATATATATATATGTGTGTGTGTGTATATATATATATATATATATATATATATATATATATATATATATATATATATATATATATATATATATATATATATATATATATATATATGTGTGTGTGTGTGTGTGTGTGTGTGTGTGTATATGTGTGTGTATTATCAACTATCAAGTCATAGTGTGAGTGTTTAAGTAGATAATGGATATGAGGAATATTTATGGAAAGTTGTAAGAAGAAGTATACATGGACTAGCGACAAGGATATGAGGACTCAAAGGATCCTGAATATGTTTGAACATTGAAAAAGGCTTTGTATGGGCTTAAGGAAGACCCTCGTGCTTGGACTGAAACACCTTCATATTATTTAACTTTCAATCGATTTTCTATCTGTGATGGAGACCACTCATTATATGAAATGACGATTGATGATGGTATTTAATCTAAGCTACCTTGTGAGAATTCAAATTTATTTCATGAAGCTTCCTCGAGAACCATATTTAATGCTTTTAGAGAAACTCTATGTCACGTGAGTGCTAATTTGGATTATGCTTTCTTTTATCTACTAGTGGTTTTGTATTTTCATTTGGGAGTGTTATTGTTACATGGACGTTTTTGCCAAAAATATGTTCTTGAATCCTTATGATAAATTAGTTTTCAGGCTGAGATCCTTCAAGTTATATGAGCTAAAACAATCAAAATAACTCAATGGTTTAAAGCATATGTTTGTTGATAATTTCCCAAGGGTTTGCCATTAAACTCAAAGAGTTACTCAAGGGATTTTGGCACTTTAAAACCATGTATTTTGCTGCTTGGACCTATACTTATACAACATTCATATCTTGTTTCTTATCTTACTCTTCTTCTTCTTTCCTCTTCTTCTTCTGAATCTTTTCTTATTTTTCTTCTTCTTGTTCCTGTTCTTGTTCTTGTTCTTATTACTACTACTACTACTACTACTACTACGACTACTACTACTACTACTACTACTACCACTACTACTACTACTACTACTACTACTACTACTACTACTACTACTACTACTACTACTACTACTACTACTACTACTACTACTACTACTACTACTACTACTAATAATAATAATAATAATAATAATACTACTGCTGCTACAGCTACTACTACTGCTAGTGCTACTGCTATTGCTACTGATATTGCTATTGCTATTGCTACTGCTACTGCTACTGCTACTCCTACTGCTATTGCTACTGCTACTGCTACTGCTACTGCTACTGCTACTGCTAGTGCTGCTCCTACTGCTACTGCTACTGCTACTGCTACTGTTACCGCTACTGCTACTGCTACTGCTACTGCCACTGCTATTGCTACTGTTGTTGCTGCTGCTACTGCTACTGCTACTGCTACTACTGCTACTGCTACTGCTACTGCTACTGCTACTGCTACTGCTACTGCTACTGCTACTGCTACTGCTACTGCTACTGCTGCTACTACTACTACTACTACTACTACTACTACTACTACTACTATTATTATTATTATTATTATTATTATTATTATTATTATTTTTAGTAGTATTACTATTATTGTTTTTGTTGTTTTTGTTGTTTTTCTTCTTCTTCTTCTTCTTTTATTTCTCTTCTTCTTCTTCTTCTTCTTCTTCTTCTTCCTCCTCCTCCTCCTCCTCCTTCTCCTCCTCATTCTCTTGAATGCATTAGGAGCACTTGATGAAGACATTGACGAGGAAAAGTTGGTAAGACAAATTCTCAGAGGTTTGAGAGGAGATGAGAAGTGGAAGCCTTTCATTCAATCCACTGAATTGTCACTAGATCATTTCACTCTTGATTTGAATCAGTTGCTAGGACATATGGTAACCTTTGAGAAACATGTCAAAGGTGATGTTGATAACAGTACAGATCAAGCAATGTATTGAAAGGACAAGAAAACGATTAACAAAGGTAAGCAACAATTGAATGAAGATGAAGGCACTACTAGTCAAGCTAACTTCCTAAGAGGAAGAGGAGGTGGCAAAGGAAGAGGAAGAGGCAGAAGCAATAAAGATTAACTTCAATTCAAGAGGAAGAGGTGGTAGAAGTTAGAGAGGTAATTTCAGAGGTAGACGTAGTAGAGGTTTCTTTGGAAGAAATGCAGGTAGAGGCTTTCAAAGTCAATCCTACAATAAAACCTACTACAACTATGCTTCATATTAGAAAGAGGATTCAACCTTAATTATGAATGCAACTTGTGAAAGACAAACTGAAGATCAAAGAGTCTTCTACATAGACTTAGGGTGTAGCAATCACCTGAGTGGCAACATAGCTTTGATGACTGATTTGGAGAATAAGGTGAGTAATCATGTAGTTCAAATAGGTGATAACACAAGGATGGAAGCACTTTTTTGAGTAAGGTCTTGTATGTTCCTACAATTTCAAAGAATCTAATAAGTGTAGGGAAAATTGTAGAAAAAGGTTATGAATTAAGGCTCACTAATAATGGAGTTTTTGTGGAGAACCCTAGCAATGGTTATAAACAAATTGTTTCAAGAAAGAAAGAAGGAAGGCTATTCACATTGAAGATTCAAGGCAATGTTGCTCATGCCTTGTTCACTTATGGAGGACATAAGATATTTGAGTTAGATCTTTGGCATAAAAGGCTTGGGCATTTCAATGAAAGAAGTATTAAGGATATGATTAACAATGGTTCAGTACTTGGATTACGTAATGTTGCATGTCAACACATGACATACAGATGTGAAACATGTTAGTTAGGTAAGGCTTATAAGAAAACATATAATAAGCATGGTTTCATGTATTCAGAGAAGCTTGAATTGGTGCATACAGATGTGTGGGGACCATGAAAGGACTTTTGCATTAATGGTTCAAGATATTATGTGCTTTATGTTGATTATTATACACGATGGATCACTATATATGTGATCAAAGATATATTAGAGGTGTTCAATCATTTAAACATTATCATGTGCATGCAGAGAGAATCACATGGCAAAAATTGAAGAGACTAAGGTTAGATGGAGGGGAGACTATTTCTCTAATGAGTTCATTGATTACTTATGGAATGCATGTATAAAAATGGAAGTTACTTGCAGGTACTCTCCTCAACAAAAGGGTGTAGCAGAAAGGAGAAATAGAACTCTTGTTGAGTTTGCAAGGTAAATGATGAAGGAGAAAAATTTCCCTAATTATTTGTGGGTTGAGGTTGTTAATATAACTACTTATTTGGTTAATAGACTTCCATGTAAGGCTTTGAATGGTATGACACCTTATGAGGCATGGTGGGGTAAGAGACCTACCTTAGATCATCGCAAAGTGTTTGGATGTTTGGCTTATGCATATGTGCCATCTTAGTTGAGGCATAAATTGGAACCTAAAGCTGAAAAAGTATGTGTTCATTCGTTATGATGATAAGCATATGGGATATAGCATGTGGAGTCCATCAACAAAGCAATTCCTTGTGTCAAAAGATGTTACATTTGATGAGCAAGGTACTTGGTATGCAGGTACAATTAATATTCATGCAAGTGATGCAGAAACATTGAAATAGAAGAAAGGTAAATCTAAGGTTCAAATATTTGATGAAGAAGCGAACAATGAAGTATTAGTTGAAGTCAAAGAAATGCCAAGGTTTGATCTAAAATGTGATGAACCAGAAACTTCAAGAAGTGGAGAACTTAGAAGATCATCAAGGAACAAATGGAAACCTACAAGGTATAACTATGATACTTCATTTTGTACCACAAAAGATTATTCTTATATGGTGAAAGCAGAGGAAGACCCTTCTACATATGAAGAGGCAAAAGATAAGGAAAATTGGGAGAAAGCTATGCAAGATGAGTATGGTGCATTGATGGAGAATGAGACATGGGATTTGGTTCCTAAGCCAAATAGCTTGAAGATCATTGGATGCAAATGGGTCTACAAGACAAAGAGGTATGCAGATGGAAGTGTGTTTAGATATAAAGCTAGACTTGTTGTGAAAGGGTATGCTCAAACAAATGGTATAGATTATAATGAGACTTATAGTCTTGTGGCAAATATGACAACTATAAGGACTCTCATAGCTATTGCTGCATGTAAAGGTTGGAAGCTATGTCAATTAGATGTGAAGAATGCTTTTCTAAATGGTTACATTTCAGATGATGTTTTCATGGAGCAACCAAAAGCTTTCAAGGATCATAAAAGGTATCCAGAGTATGTATGTAAGCTCAAGAGAGCTTTGTATGTTTTGAAGCAGGCCCTAAGGGCATGGAACTATAGATTTGTGAAGTCCTTGAAAGAGCTTGGTCTTCAAGTATCCAAGGCAAATAATACCTTGCTTATTAAAGCAAGTGATGATGGGTTCATTTACATTTGTATGTATGTTGATGACATAGTTCTTATAGGTACAAATGAGAAGGGCATACAAAGACTTAAGAAGCAAATAGAGAAAGAGTTCAAGATTAGTGACTTGGGAGACTTGTCGTATTTCTTGGCCATGCAGATTTCATATACTCAACATGGAGTATATGTGACTCAAGAAAGGTATTTGAAGAACTTGCTAATCAACTCTAAAATGGAAGATTGCAGGGTAGAACCTACTCCAATGGAGGCGAATCATAAATTGAGCAGATATGGAGGAGAAGAATTCAAGGACATGAAGTTATATCAAACTCTGGTTGGTAGTCTAATATATGCTACATTAACTAGGCCTGATTTGTCATATGCAGTTGGAGTGTTGTCTCAATTCATGCATTGTCCTAGAAAAGAAGATTGGATTGCAGGACAAAGGGTGCTAAGATACATTAAGAATACACTCAAAGAAGGTTTGTATTATGGATTCACATCAGATATAAACATCAAGATATATAGTGATACAGAGTGGGCAGGTAATCCTGATGATAGGAGATCAACCTTTGGATATCTATGTTATGTGGGAGATAAGTTAATCTCTTGGTGTTCTAAGAAGCAACATATAGTTGCTTTATCATCCACAGAAGCATAGTATAAAGGTATGGTTGAAGCTGCAAAGAAGGTTATATGGTTAAAGACTCATGAAGAGTTTTGATATCATTCAAAGTACACCCACTATTTATGGAGATAATATGACTTCATTATATCTAGCTGCTCACCCTGTGTTTCATGCCAGGACTAAACATATTGAAATTCAATATAATTTCTTGAGAGAGAAGGGTGATTGATAAAGAAATTGAAGCCATACATACTTCAACAAAAGCACCAATCAGAATTCCAAATACTTGAATTTTCAAAAATTCAAGTTCAATTGTTTTATCCTTGACCGATTTGTAGTGACAAGAGATTTTGACTTCTTGTCTTTAGATTCCTTTCTTTAGTGATGCTTTAGGTACCTACCCCAGGGACTTTATATAGGAATCTCTCTATTGCCTAAGTCTTAGGCATCCGCTCATGCTTTCTAGATTTCTACCAAGGATAGGCAAACATTATGTTTTACCTTGCACAGACTTAAGTAGCGTCTTCACGGTTGTAGACTACATTCTTGGAATTCCTTCACTCTATTCAGACTTGGAATAGCTTACTCTTTTCACAATTTTCCATTGGATAAATGGAACCTGAGTGAATAATTCCAAAAAGGAATTTTATTACCAGTACTTGGGAAATCTATAGAGTAGTTCCAATCACACATTCTTAGACAATCATGGCCAGCTAGTTGACCTTGCGACTATAATAAAGACTTAGTCTTTATCTTTAAGATCTCCCAAACTATCTAAAGCTTCTTTGCTTACCCGCTTGATTTTTAGAGATCTTTCCCTTGCTCAAGTCTAAGCATATACTAAGACCTTTCAGATTCTAAAGCTAAGCATCTTTGATACAGTTCCAAGTGATATCAACCATTTGGACTTTAAGTACCACTTTTGGTGGCTTGGAACATCTAGGGAACTACTTATTATTAAAATTTTCTTGAAAGATCATAGTCTCATATTTAGGGAGATTTTATCTTTCAAGGACTTTAGATTCCTGCCAAGGAATCAAGTAATACTAAGCCAATGATTAATCTTGGAATCTTTTGCTTTCTAGTCCAATGATTCATCTTGCAATCCTTAGCTTTATTGGAATAATCTCTCGAAAAGAAATCTTGACTATTGAACAAGAAGAAGAGTTAAGGCTTAATTGCTTGTCCAAAAGATATTCCTTTTTAACCATGGAAATAGTTAACCGAACTATTTTCTTTGTTGGCTTATCTTTAGGAAGTACCTTAATTCCTAAAGATTACTTTGATGTATCTTTTAGGAAAATATCTTGATTCCTAAAGATTACTTGGGTTTCTTCTTTAAGCTCTGATTAGCTTAAACAAAACTAAGCAAAGCCCTATTTTCTTGCCATTCCAATGAGCAAGAAAAGTGAACACTTACTTTCTAAGGGCTTGCTTTTCTTAATCAAGACTCCTAATTTATGATATCTACGTATCACATCTGGGAAAACAAACTAGCTACTTGAGTTGCATGGCAGCCACGAACCTTGCAACTACCTAGTTTGCTATTTTCCCTAGCTTATCTAAGTTGAGTTAAAAAAAAGAGGTAACAAAAGTATAAGTATTCAACTACTTAACCAAGAATCATGCATATGTAAATGCCTATTCTTGCATGCGAATGCATGTGAGTGCATGTACATGTTGGCATTCTCCTTTCATGCACTAAACGTAAATCAAGCAATTCTTGAACTTGAAAATGCATGTTCCCAATCATCCATGCACAAAAATTCTACTTGCTAGCTTTTCTTTAAAAAGATATAAGCATTTATGCGCATCAACTTGAGCATTAACTATCTTTTTAAGCAACTTAGAAGAAAATGTGTTTTGTGCATGAAAACATTCTTTTTAAAGGAGAAATGCACCAACATTCTTTTATCCCATGCGGTGACATATAGATGCATGCTTTTGCTTAATGAGTGTTTCAATATATTTATGCTCTTTCATTTAGCTTTCAATGATTTGCATCAAGATTATCCAAAATGAAGTCACTTCTATACTTCAATGATAATAACATGCATCCTACATGAAAGCATAGAGAAAAAAAAAAATTGAAACCAATCATTAACTTTTGAAAATACTTATCTCCTAATTAAGCTACATCCTTCCATTGCTCCACAAGAAGAAACATTTTCATTTGTGGTTGGAGATCAAGAGCCCAACCCTTTTATCTATCTCCCTCGCTTCTTCGTGTCCTCATCTTTGAAGAAAGGAAGTCTTCCTTGGACTAGCTTGTCTTAGCCCATCTTTTGCCTTTGGATTGTGTGAAGATGCTGCTTCACTTGAGATGTTTTGAAATAAAGCAAAGAGCTCAATCATCAAAGCTCGGTAGAGGCTAAATAGATGAAGAATAATCACCTCGATGAGCTCTCTTTAATAAAACAGATAATTTAATATTCAAGGTCGATCTTGTGTTAGCGTAGTGGTTGAAGATGTAGAGTTTGGACTAAGAGATTGAGGGTTCAATGCCCATATCATATGCACGATTTGCAGCCTTTCATCGATCAAAATGATTAGAGCTCCTCTCGAAGGTGCCTTTTGGAGTTGTGATTTCTTTCTTCTAAGACGCCATATGTTCTAGTGCTTGGTGGTGTGGTCTAGCTCATCTGCTTCAGAGCGGCAGAAAATGTTTTCAATTCGACTACAGAGAACAACACCCATACTTTGCGTTATGCAATTTCTATAGAAAAGTCGAGCGCCGCTTTGGTCTAGGGGAAAACAATGAGGAGATCATCCTCAACACTGTAGTTCAATCCCGCATATCCAGCATCAATGGTTAGTTTTGTTGCCGAGCAAAAAAAACTGTATAATAGAAGAAAATGAGCAGCCATGCGCAGGTATATGAAGTCCTGTCTCTGATAGCTCAACTACAACAGAACTGGATGTGATGGTCTCAATTCTTTTGAAGAGTACTTATATTTTCTATGCTCAGGTCCGCAGTGGAGATTGCTCTCGTGGATATTAGGAAGCACTCTCAATCTTCATATCGGGGTGCGAGTCCTAGAGGCACTCAAAGACACATCTTTTGCCTTTTCCATAGAGATCAGAATTATTCTGAGAAGAAGCCTGAGAAAAAGTCTGCCTCAGGTGCTTCTTCGCTGAAGGAATATGGTCGCAAGCACGCGGTCACAAACGCTCCTTGATGGGATGGATAAAGGAAAGCTCTCAGAACATGGGTTCAAACCCGATCAGCCACCTGCTATATATGGAGAACTATAAACTTTAACTTTCTGCTGCACCAGAGAGAAAATGGATTACAGATGTAATTAAACATCTGCGACGTAGTAAGCATGGTTATCTCGGCTGGTCCCCATAGATAAGGACAAGGTTCAATTTCTGTAGATGCCAACGTGCTGCTCATTCAAGAGTGCATGCATCTTTTGCTAAATGAATAAACTCAGATTGCATAGTTTTTTCACGCGAAGAAGATATGAGCATAGAAATTCGAAAAGCTGTGGGAGGAGTTTTGCAAGAATATCATATTTCATAGCTTCTCAAAGGATAACTCCGAAAAGAGTATGATGATGAAGATGATGCAAAGATATGAGCATAGAAATTCGAAAATCTGTGGGAGGAGTTTTGCAAGAATATCATATTTCATAGCTTCTCAAAGGATAACTCTGAAAAGAGTATAATGATGAAGATGATGCAAGATACAAAGTTTCCATGAAAGCTTGCCTAGCTTTGATACCAATGCAAGAGAACAAGGATTACAACCACCACATGCTAGGGAGATGACTCTCCTCCCAACCAAATGCCTCTATATATAGCTCTCTCTAGGGGATTGCCTTCTTGGGCAAGTGGATACTAACCATCCATGTGTCAGCCATGTATTTGCATGTACGCCAAGTGTCCCAATTAACCAGATTTAACTCAAGTGGATGCTTCTAGAAGGCTCTAGATCTCTTTGGGCAAAATACTCTTCCCATGTACCCCATGGGGATAGAACCCAAGACCTCCTCCTTCACACCCAGGAGACTTAACCACTAGGCTAAGTGAATTACTTGGTTACAAGAGTAAATAACCTTCTAGTAAGTCTAGACTCGAGATCTTTCGTCATACATAGGGGTGACCAAACAGTGTCCGATTTCAAATCTCTCTCAACCGACCGGACCCTTAGATCATAGACTTACTTTATTAAACTTATGATAACTCGAAGGAAAGATTAATAGTAGTTGCTAACAGCTCTAATAACTTGTGCTTAACTAGGAACTAATAAAATACAAAAACCTTCCCAACGCGTGCTTTCGCTGTGGACAACAAGGTCACAGGATCAAAGATTGCCCTTTGAGACGAAAAAGCAAGCCAAATCAAGAAGCCCCCAAAAATGCTCAAGACAGCAATGGAGCATTGAATCACTCGACGAAAGTAGAGGAACTCAAGGGTCCCCGTAATCCAGAAGCTGATGCAGACGGGTTCATCGAAGTCAGAAGAAGAAGGAAAAGAAGCCCTAGGGCAACCTCTGAACGAAACAACAAGTCTGTTTCCCCCTCCAGCAACTTGTATTGCAACCTGGAAAGGAAATCAATGAGTTTGACTACCCAGGTGGGAACCAACTTGAGGAGGACACCGATGCCAAAGGCCTGGAGATCCCTGACAGTAAAGAAACCCTGCAAGAGGGTTACACTACAAGCAAAGAAGAAGGCTTTACTACCAGCAACGAAGATAACATGGATAGTGAAAGCTCCATCATCGGATCGACTATTCCGGAAACGGAGCTGAGAACGGTGTCCTGTTCTTCCCAGCAGGAGGCATCCCGCAAAGGAAAACAACCTATGGAGTTACCGTGGAAAAGCCCCCACAAGAACCTATTGCTAACTCGGGATCCGATCCGAGCGAAAAAGAAAGATGAAGCCAAGAGAAGAAAGGACAAAGCTCCCTCCCGCAAAGAGGGATCAATACAGAAATGATTGTCATCTCGCTAAATGCTAGAGGGCTAACCGACCCCTCAAGAGCGACCATCATTGGTCAATGGCTTCGCGACATTAGCCTAAACCCAGACTTTATATGTATTCAAGAGATTAAAATTGACGGAGAAGACCTCCAGAAACGGCTCAGACAGGTCTCCTCGGCCCATGTGTGGATCCCAACGAAGCACCAGCGGGGGTCTGGAGGAACGGTTATCGGTATTAAACAACTCTGGTTTGAAAAGCTTGAGAACTCCATTGAAGATGTAAGTCACCGTTGGATTGCTGTTTCTTTTGGTGCTCCTCTTTGTGTTACTATGGTTTCTCTGTACGCCCCTAACGGGGATTTGGAGAGACTGAACACTTGGGCCTCCTTAGACTCGCTTCCCCACAACGTGCTTATATGTGGAGACTTCAACATGGTGGAGGACCCCACGGACAGATGGATGGGCAAGGGCAGGGTCATCGACAGTCGGGAGAAAGAAACGTGGGACATGACCAAACTTCACTTGGATTTGGTTGAATTCAAAGACTCGAATGGCTTTTCTTGGTCGAATCTCCAAGCGGGCGAGGACCTGAGGAAAGCTAGACTTGACAGATGCTACATCTCTCAGAGTTTTACTCATCAGTGGGGTCACCCTACCATCACGCAACGCACTGACCTCACTATCTCTGATCACTACCCGATCGTTATCACTTTTCAACCTTCCAACAAGATCCGCAAAGCCCCGTGGTTCCATGCCAACGCAACCACCTTCTCTCTCCCCTCCGTCCATCAAGAAATTGCCGATGTGTGGAAGGTGGCGTTCGCCTCTGGCTTGGCCCCAGCCAAGTGCTGGAGAAGTGCGGTCGACAAGTCTCGTAAGATCATGATCAGAACTAAGAAGATGCTCGAGACTGTGCGGCGGGCTCGTAGGGAAGCTCTTTACCACAGACTCTGGCGGCTTGAGGAGGAAGTGAACAAAGGAAAACACCAAGCCCAGAAAGGTCTTCGAAAAATCAGAGCGGTGTTGAGATACGAGGAAGAAATACAAAGGAAAAACTTGCAAATTTTCTTCAAGGAGTGGTGGGCTGGCAAAGCCGATAAACCCACCAAAGAGATGTGCCGCATCCTTAAAAGGAAACACAACAGAGAATCGATCCCCCTACTGCTAGATCCACATGGCAATGTATGCAATTCGGAAGAAGATAATTTTGGCATCATCGAAGGGCACTTCATGAGACTCCTGGGAACCTCGAACCCCCTCTCCCACCATAGAAGGGACTAAATGGCTGCCATTTCTAGGGTTTCCCCCCGGAGGATACCACCCAACCTCCACTCCCTGCTTCATGCCCCTATCTCTGAATCAGAAATCATTGAAGTCATTGATGCCCTCCCTCTCGGTAAAAGCCCGGGACTCGACGGACTCACTAACGAGTTCTTTAAATCCTTCAAGCTGGTGGTTGCCACCCCTCTTCGGATGGTTTGGCAAGAAGCGCTAAAGTTTGGTGCTCTTCCTTCTTGTCTAAATAATGGAATTATCAAGTTGATCCACAAGAAGGGGGAAAAGAACAGAATCGAGAACTGGCGGCCTATTACGATGCTCCAAACAGGATACAAGATCATCGCCAAAGTCATTGCCAACAGAATCTCGTGCCACCTGAGATCTTGGCTTAGTGAGGACCAAAAAGGTTTCATCAAAGGCAGGTCTATCCTGGAAACCATTATGGATATTTGGGAAGGTATTCAATATGCAAATGAGTCTAACCAAGATGTGGTTTTCCTCAAGATCGACTTTGACAAAGCCTACGACAGGCTAGAATGGGACTATATTCTGCAGTCGCTCCAAGATCTCGGATGTAGTCAGAAATTCACCAAGATGATCGCGACCCTTCTCGGAAACGCAACGACCCAAATTAACGTTAACGGCAAACTTTCGAAGGCGATCCACCTTAGAAGATCTATTAGACAAGGGTGCCCTCTGGCCCCCCTTCTTTTTGCCATCGCCACTGAGGGGCTGAGCAGACTTGTGGCACATCATGTCGAGACTGGCAATATCAAAGGCCTCCGGCTGCCTCACGACCACAGTCAAATCATCATGAGACTATTTGCCGATGATATGAACGCATTCGTTCACAATGATAATACCAGCCTGGAGACTTTCTGGAGGTGTCTTGCTACCTTTTGTGAAGCCTCTGGATCCAAAATCAACCACTCTAAGACCGCCTTTAGGGCTATTGTGGGACATCATCCTGGCCTTCTCATTGATCATGGCTGTCAAATCATTCCGCAGGGCCAAATCTTTCGACTTCTTGGAATCCCCTTGGGGTTTGGCGTCTCTATGGAGCAGAGATGGAACTGGGTGTTGACCAAACTCGAAAACAAGCTTAACTATTGGAAAGGTATGCAAATCAATCTCGTTGGGCGTGCGATGGTTATCAACACGTTCCTCCTCTCTTCTACCATCTATTTCCTTTCTTGTTGGAGACCGAATGAGCAAGGCCTGTCCAAACTGAATAGTATTTGTAGAAACTTTCTTTGGACGGGCGATCATAACAGAAGGGGGGTGCCTAAAATCAAATGGGCCATCTGCACTAGCCATAAAGATAGCGGGGGGCTTGGTATCCTCGACATTGGGTGTATGGCTAACAAACTGGCAGCCAAATGGATGATTAAGGCTTGGTGCAATAGGGAGGCCTCGTGCACCAAGCTGATCTTCAGAAACAAGAATGAGTTGGCTCTCATGGGGTTCCCAAACTGGAAGAATCTTGACATCATGACCCTGCTATTCTCCCCGATCCCCGTCTTCCCGAAAGGCTCCAATCTCGTGTGCTCCCTTTGGAAGGGCTGGAATAAAGTCAAAAGCTTCACAAGAATTAGTGAGGACTGGAAGTGGGCGGCTGGAATCAGACAAAACGACTCTATCTGGTTTCCAATACATGGCATCCGGAGTGTGGAGTCGTGGAACATTCAAAATGCCAAGAGGTTATGGAACAAAGGATTCAAAAAATGGAAACACCTCTGGAAACACGACACCAACAGCTGGATCAACTTTGAGGATATTGACCCTTGCATAAACATCTCCTACGAAGAATGGAACACTTTGCAAAGCCGATGCCTCGCATGGGATCGTCACAAGACTCGCCTTCTCATGGGACACGACACACCGAACTCGCTTGGTCTCAAATGGCACAATGGAAATAGCCTACTCAAAATCCCGAACATCAAAGAAACGGCTGACCACCAGATCAGCCTCAACAAGAAGTGGTGCCTGTCTTGGACGCGGCTTCGGTGGGACATGAAATTCATGGGTATCTGGCACCCCCTTATAGAGATAAAGAAGTCTGTCCTCTTATGGCAAATTCTTCATCGAGGAATTTGGACCAACCATAAGGCTAGCAAACTTTGTGGGATTCCTCCTTGGTGCAAACGCTGCCACCGGGCTATCGAAGATGTCCCACACATCTTCCTTACTTGCCCCAACTCCTACAGAATCTGGCAGACGGTTGGAATGAAAATCAGACTTCAAAATCAGCTTAGTTGGAAACAAGTCCTTTTGGGAGAAGCGATCGGCTGCTCTGCGACTCTCTGGAACGCCATCAGAGGGGAAGTCTTGTGGAAAATTTGGCGGGAGAGGTGTGCTCTCAACTTCGGAGATCCCCCCAGGGAGCGGTCGATTGAGAAATCACTATTCCTCCTTGGCAAAAGGATTGTTAACAGTAAGAAATCCCCCCCCCTTCAGGCACCATCAAGTCCTCCTTTTGATCAACAACAAGCTGAAACCCAAGTGGGCCCCGCATGAGGGCGATGAGAGGGTGATTAACCTTCTCTGTAATGCAACCTAGGATTCATTCAAGCTTCTCCTGCTTTGTGGGATTTGGGGGGTCCCGTGGGCACTAGTCCCCTTCTATTGTACCTTTGTTTCTTAATTTAATTCAAGTCCGGGAGAGTAGGCTATTGCCGAACTTCCTTTATAAAAAAAAAAATATCTAAGATCCATTAGTGTGAAATGCTTATCTAGGTGTTAATGGTCTAATCTAAATCATGACCATAAGGTTGTGCAGCAAGAAATCTAGATAATCAATATTTATATGATGGTGATACCAGAATTTCATTAGTAATACGGTCTTTGATAAATTCCTCTACTTCTACTTCTTTATTAGCCTCATTCTCTTTAGGTTGAGTGGTAGTATTATCAACAGGTGATGGTAATAAGACCTCAAAAAATGAAAGATGTAGAAGTTGTATTTTCGTTCACAGACTCACTATGCATATGCTCATTCCTAGACTTGGTACTTCTAGACTCATGAAAAGACTCAGTAGACATCAAAAATATAGAATAATGAAAATTATCAATTGATTAATGAGTAAATATAAACTGTTTTTCTGATAATGCTAAAGACTAATTGAGTGATAAATTTGCTAAATTGAATCTGAACTATAATAAACCCTATACAAATATTCTGATGCAAAAGACTAATACAAAATTAATCTTAAAAATTGGATTTAGAAAAGGTGGATGAAACAACGTATAAGCAGCTCCACTCTCTGTTCTTGTAAAAACTTGTCACACTTCATCAATATTCGTCAATCTTTATCAATGCTGACGGCAAAAACAACATTCGGAAAAACATAAGTACATTTTATAGACATAAAAGACACTCATGCTTTACTTTCAACTCTTATCATTGAGACATATACACATTCATTTAATCATTTCTTCATGCATATCTACATCTAATATCATGCATCCTCATACATTCATGCATCTAACATGTAAATGCATTCTTACTGATGCTCATGCACATGCATCTCACATGCACATGAATTCTCTCTTATGCATACACATGCTAATACATAATCATGCACATGCTAATACCTTTTTCATATATATGCACATGCATCTCACCTTTTTCATGCATATGCACTCATCATTATGCATACATATTTATGCATGCACATATATATACTACATGCCCATGCATTTATATATCATGCATACATACATTAGCTCTCATATGCATTCATGCATTTGTCATGCACATGCATATATATTCTCATGTATATATTTTACCATATGTATATAAATGCATACACTATATACTAACTATGAAAGAAGTTAAGATTAAATAAATTTCTTAATTATAAAATCAAGCTGCATTACTAATTAAATAACTTAGATTTTATATTATAGTAATTCATAGAACTCTCTCTCTCTCTCTCTCTCTCTCTCTCTCTCTCTCACTCTCTCTCTCTCTCCCCAACGTGCATATTGTTGTTGTCAGAAGTGGGGAGGAGGGGGTTATTAGCATCTCTCTCTCTCTCTCTCTCTCTCTCTCTCTCTCTCTCTCTCTCTCTCTCTCTCTCTCTCTCTCTCTCTCTCTCTCTCTCTCTCTCTCTCTCTCTCTCTCTCTCCCCAACGTGCATATTGTTGTTGTCAGAAGTGGGGAGGAGGGGGTTATTAGCATATCTCTCTATCTATCTCTCTCTCTCTCTCTCTCTCTCTCTCTCTCTCTCGACTCTCTACACTATGCATAGGAGTCGTGGGGGGAGAGAGGGGAAGATTAACTTGTCTCTCTCCCTCTACTATCTCTTTTCCATGCACTTTGCCACCTTATGTTGTGTTCAGCACTACCGGGAGAGCTTCTCTCTCTCTCTCTCTCTCTCTCTCTCTCTCTCTCTCTCTCTCTCTCTCTCTCTCTCTCTCTCTCTCTCTCTCTCTCTCTCTCTCTCTCTCTCTCTCTCTCTCTCTCTAATCTTTGTGTGGATGTCGCTTGCCAAAAGTCGAGAGGAGGGAGGAGAGTTAATGACTCTTTCTCTCTGTCTCTCTATTCACTCTCTCTCTCTCTCTCTCTCTCTCTCTCTCTCTCTATCTCTCTATCTCTCTCTCTCTTCCCATAGCATCTCCATCATGCTTCTTCTCTATCTCTACCATGTGTGTGCGCAACCGCCAAGAGGAGGGGAAAAGAAAGCAACAGAATATTCTCTCTCTGTGTGTGTGTGTGTGTGTGTGTGTGTGTTTGTCTCTCTCTCTCTATATATGCACACATAATTGGAGAAAGAAGAAGAAAAGGAGAATACCTCCAAAAACATTAGGAAATAGAAGATACTGAATACATCTATATATACTATGTGTATGCTTTCTACTTTTTTCTCACAACTCACACACTCCATTCTTTTATCCCACACTTTAACCCACTTCAATTACATAGCTCACTCACATCATTCTTTTAACTTGTATTCACACTCACCTCACTTTTAATCTACTTCAATCACACAACCCATATGCACCACTCTTTAACATACACACTCACATACCATTCTTTCATTCATTCACTTTACTCACTTTAAATGCACAAACCATTCACACCACTCTTTTAACAAGGACTCACACATACCATATATAGTTAATTTATTTTTACTTTTTGTTTTAATTTATTTGTTTTTTATTTTTATAATTCTTTAATAACTTTTATTTCGATTAACACTAAATTTTAATAACTTAATAGTTAGATACACACACACTATTAAGATAGATAATTAAATCATATTATAAGATAAATTAACTAAATGTATAAAATATAAGAAATATTAATTAATTATAATCATATAACTACTAAATCAAATATTCACACACAGTATATTTATGTTAATGATCACACTCATACATACCTATTCATACATATGCACATTGAAACCCTTTCACACTCACATAGTACCCTCATATTTAATCAAACAATCATATATGTATCTAGAAATATAGGTTTATACCCATACCCCCACATATAAATACGTAAAATCACACATCTAAATGGCATTTAGGGTAAACCCTAGTGCACATATGCACATGTACAGGTGGACACATGTTAAATAAGTGTTCATATAATGAGATCTAGTCACTTCTCATTTCCATAAATTTGCTACCTGTAGGCACTAAGAGATTAGTCAAATAAAAGAACTTATAAAAAATGTTTGAGAGAGATTATAGAGATAACCAATCTTGAAGTCAAATTTTTAATTTTTCTATATGTCAAGTTGAAGGTGGAAATCGTTCCGACACTGCATGATTGGTCATGTGATTTGAAGCACCTAAATCAACATACCAAACATTATCATTAAATTTTGAAATAGTGGCAGACATCGTATTCATCATGTGATGTTTAAAATAATAAATCCATCTTAAATATTATGGTTACTAAGAAGGTAACTACTATGATAGATGTGCTTCTATATTGAGTTGTATAGAAAGGTTATCAGGTGTTTGACATTTATCTCATGGTAAAGAGAGGGGATGTGAATTGATATCCTCAAAAAATAGTATTTGATATAAGACCTACACATGATGTGATTAATTCTTCTTTATTCAAGAAATGAAAACTAAATAAAACCCCATTTGAGTACACCTACAAGGTAGACTTAGCATATGGAAAGGGATTTAAAACTTGGGATCCACAAGTAGTAACCTTTTCAATCAAGTTTCAGACTTATAAAGATGAGGTGGATTTCTAGATTTCTATGTTGGCTAGATTTAATCTCATACTCAATAAATAGTGGCATGCAAGCAAATGACCCATCATTGATTTTGGGACTCATATTTATCAATTCTTTGATAAATTTCAGCCCATTGTCATCCATGCAAATCCAAAAGTTCAACATTACAAGCTTCTGTCTACCTCTATGATGGTTAAACCAGAGTATAAGTATTCTTAATCTCTTATATTATGAACATAAAGAGTTCTTATCTTTATAGATTAAAACTAGTTTATAAGCTCAACTAGCTTCTTAAATAAGAAGTTAATTTTAACATTTGTTTCCTTCAAAGTTTCCTATAAGTCTTCTACTTCACAAAAATGTGGAGCATGGGATGAAGCTTATAATAGGAGCCCATGCATTTGCTAGAAATGGATATTGCATGAGTTTGCAAGAGATGATAGAAGTACATCCTATACTCAAGGAGTATCTCACGAAAGGATTAACTAGATCAAGTTATTCATTTTGCGGCCCTAGTCATCTTTGTTCACAAAAAGTATAGATCTTTTTGAATGTCTATAGACTATAGAGCTTTGAATAAAGTAATAATAAAACACAAATATTTGATGCCTCACATCAATGATATTCACTATG
>CM035411.1:128465234-128475234 GCA_020310875.1 Ceratopteris richardii
GGAAGGGTGCGAGTAATGAGGGCGGAAGGGGGTGAGGAGGAGGAAGTAGGGGGAGGGGTTTGGCGGGGGAATTGGTGGGGTGAGGGGGGGGGGTTGTTGGGCGGGGTCGTAGGGGGGTTTGGAGGGGGAATTGGCGGGGGTGAGTGGGGTTGAGCGGAGGGCGGAGGATAGGGGAGGGCGGAGGGTGGATTGGCGGGGGTGAAGGGGGGAATTGGGCGGGTGGCGGAGGCGGGAGAGGCTAGGCGGGGGGCGGGGGAGAAATTGGGTGGGTGGCGGAGGCGGGAGAGGCTAGGCGGGGGGCGGGGGAGATGAGGGTGCGGGGCGCGGAAGGCGGGATGGCGGGTGAGGAGAGTGAAGGGAGGGGGACTGGCGGAGGCGGGGGAGATGAGGGTGCGGGGCGCGGAAGGCGGGATGGCGGGTGAGGAGAGTGAAGGGAGGGGGACTGGCGGAGGCGGGGGCGGGGGCGGGGCTTGCGGGCTGCGGGAGGGTGGTGCGGAGGGAGGAGAGGTTGGCGGGGCGGGGGGAGGAGGGCCGCGGGGCAGGAGTGCGGGATGGCGGGTGAGGAGAGTGAAGGGAGGGGGACTGGAGAGGATGGCGGGGCGGAGGGAGGAGGGCCGCGGGGCAGGAGTGCGGGATGGCGGGTGAGGAGAGTGAAGGGAGGGGGACTGGCGGTGGCGGGGGCGGGGCTTGCGGGCTGCGCGAGGGTGGTGCGGAGGGAGGAGAGGTTGGCGGGGCGGGTGAGGAGAGAGAAGGGAGGGGGGAGATAGAGGGGAAGAGAGAGAGGGAGATAGAAAGAGAGAGAGAGAGAGAGAGAGAGAGAGAGAGAGAGAGAGAAAGAATGAGAAAGGGAGAGAGAGGGGGGGGTTGAAAGAAAGAGGGGAATAGAGAGAGAGAGAGAGGGAAGAAAGGGAGAGAGAGGGACCGAGAGAGAAAGAGAAAGATAGCGAGAGGGGGAGAGAAAGAGGGAGAGAGAGAGAAGGGACGGAGAGGCGGAGAGAAAGAGGGAGCGAGAGAGAGAAAGAGAGAACGAGAGAGAGATAGAGAGAGAAAGGGAAATAGATGAGAAAGTGAGAGGCCGAGAGATAAAACAAATCAACTGAAATGAAATCAACCATCCGCCCGGAATACCGAAAGCACCAACTTCAATCTGAAAGCACCAACTGCCCAGACCCAATTATGTCCAAGAAATAGAACGGAACATTCCCTGAAACTGCATCTGAGAGCTTTCCTCCACATCAGAATGCCAAGAGCTCTAACCTCTACAGACCCCCACATCAAGCTTTTGCACCGTCCCTGGTGCAATTTCTTCCTTATTCTACTTATTTCTTCAAAATGAACTGCAGAAAATGAAAGAACTATGGTATGTACAGGAAGTGAATTTCATCTGCTTGCATCAATTCAAATAACTCTTCACCCTGGAGATGTTGACGAGGGGCATCTTTTTACCCTGGAGATCTTCCAGATGCACTGCACCATGTGGCAATACCTTGATAACCTTATATGGTCCTGTCCATTTGGGGGCCAATTTAGTTGAAATTGCCGGGACTTGATGCACTAAAACCATGGACCCTTCTTGAACTTCATTCGATCTCAGATACCTGTCATGTAATTTCTTGCGCTCTTCTTGTGTCACCAGAAGTTTCTGCATTGCCCCTTCTCTGTACTCTTCCAATGCCACCAATCTCTGAATGGGGGGTTGTATGCCAATGGTTTTGATTCCTATTTCCTTTCTGATAATAAGCTCAAATGGTGCCAATGCCTCTTTCCCATATACTAACTGAAATGGAGTCTCACCTGTGGTTCCCCTCTTCGTGGTTCTGAAAGCCCAAATTGCACCAATCAATGCTAGCGGCCAAGAGCTTTGATGATCGAAAGATAATTTGCGAAGCAATCCAATCAAAATCTTATTGGAACTCTCTGCTTGGCCATTTGCCTTGGGGTAGTAGGCACAAGATTTTTTATGGAAGATTTTGTACCTGTGAAATATAAACTGGAGCAATTGATTTACAAAATGTGTGCCCTTATCACTAGTGATTTCCAGTGGGCAACCAAATCTTGAGAAAATACGTTTATACATAAACTTAGCTACTGTTAAAGCCGTGCAGTCCACAGTAGCTTTAGCCTCTATCCATTTAGTGGCATAGCATGTAGCCATCAAAATATACTTTTTACCTCCTGGTTGCCCAGTTGGGCTAATTGGCCCTATAAAATCAAGACCCCATCGTTCAAATGGAAGCCATCCAGTAGATATGACTAATGGTTGGAAATTCAATCTGGTTGGCGCGAGAGCACACCTCTAGCAGATGTGGCATTCTTTAGAAAACTTGATTGCATCCTTGAAAATATGAGGCCACCATAAACCTTTGTGGATGATTCTATGAGCCAATTCTTCCCCCCTTAGATGTCCTTCACTGTGTGCAGCTTCCAGCAGAAGATTTACCTCCTCTGGATAGACACACCTTCTCAATATGTCATCCTGATAATATTTATATAAATTTCCATTTATAAGCGAATATGCTTTGGTTTTCAGGAGCAATCTTCTCTTTTCTACAGGTGTCAAGTGTTCTGGGATCTTTCCAGTAGTCAGAACATGGAGAATTTCATCATACCAACCAGTGCGGATTGCTACTAGAAAAAGATTGCTATCCACCAATTCATCATTAATACCTGTTGCCTTTTCGCTCATTGCCATCCTGGACACTTGATCTGCCATGTAGTGCTCTTTTCCAGGCTTAATATGAATATCAAAATTAAATTCTTGAAATAGGAGTAACCATCTCCAAATCCTTCCAGCTACTCTAGGCTTGTTTATCAAATACTTCAAGGGCTGATGATCAGAAATAACAATGAAATGTACACCAAGGAGATAATGTCGAAACTTCTGAAGGGCGAATACAATAGCCAAACCTTCTCTTTCCGTTGTACTGTAATTTCTTTCAGCTTGGTTGAGTAGTCTGCTTGCATAAGAGATAGGTCTATCCACTTTGTGAGATGATGGTTGAGCTAGAACTGCACCAACAGCATGAAGACTAGCATCTGTATGCACATGGAATTCCAATGACCAATTAGGAACACTTAAAAGTGGAGCAGTACATAGCCTCAACTTTAGTTCACAAAATGCTTTGTCAGCTTCAGCACTCCATGAGAAAGGGATTTTTTTACTGGTAAGCCTTGACAAGGGCTTAGCAATTTCTGAATACATCCGAATGAATCTTCTGTGATACCCTGCATGGCCCAAGAAACTTTGCACTTCCTTTGGACTTTGTGGAATAGGCATGGAAAGAATAGCTGTAACCTTTGCAGGGTCAACAATTATGCCTTCAGCAGATACTATGTGACCAAGAAGAGTGCCCTTAGTGACCAAAAAGTGACATTTATCAGGATTCAATTTCAAACCTGTTTTGAGACATTGCTCAAAAATTTCTTTTAGATTTTCCAAATGGTCATGGAAATCTTGGACTGCTGCCCTTCTATCTGTACCTGAAAATACTGAAAAGTCATCCATGAAAATGCGTAGAAAGGTTGTTAACCATTTGCCCAATATCAGATACATCGTTCTATTAAATGAAGCCGGTGCATTCTTCAAACCAAAAGCCATTCGAGTATAGACATAAGTGCCCCAGGGAGTGACAAAGGCTGTTTTGTCCCTATCATCAGGATGGATCACTATCTGATTGTAGCCACTCAAACCATCCAAGAAACTATACAAAGTGTGGCCAGCTACCTCTTCAAGTACTTGCTCTGTGAAGGGTTGAGGAAATCCATCTTGAATAGTTACTTTATTCAAAGCACGGAAATCAACACATACTCTTATTTTTCCACTATTTTTCTTGGGCACAATAACCATAGAAGAAAGCCATCTGGAATGTTCTACTGGCACAATTATACCTGCTTCCTCTAGTTTTGTAATCTCTGCTTTTACCGCCTCTGCATACTTTGGATTGAGTCGATATGGCCTACTTTTTACAAGTGTAGCTCCCTCAACCAAGGGTATCCGATGTAATCCAAGCTCTTCTGGTATTCCTGTTAGATCTTTGTAGGACCATGCGAAGACACTTTTGTAAGTAAAAAGCAAAGAAGTTACCTTCTGTAGCAAAGGAGGATAATGCCACAACCAGGATGCCAAGTGAACTATTTGAGGGTTCTCTTCATCCCCTAAATTTACTTCTTGAACCAATGTTTCAGAATTGGTCTTGCTTGAGAAATCAGCTCCACTATATGCGGGAGTGGATTTTAATTTATATTCTGCAACATGTTCTTCCATCCATCCTTGAGGTATATCTGCAAAAGGAAGATCTTCTCTGCTCTTGAGTTCATAATCTTCCACCTCTGATACTTTTATATTGGTTGCCTCCTCACGGCTTGTGCTTTCCTGCAATTGCTCATTCTCCAACACCTTGTGGTCTTCATTGCCCCTTCCTATAATTACCTTATCTGCAACTTCTTCCTCAATTTCATTAATCTCCACTGTGCAGCATTCTGCACTTCCCATCATCCAATTTAACAATGTATCCTCTTCTTGGGGTAGAGAGGGCATTACCTGAGTGTCCACAGTATATCCAGTAGTTTTTCCTGAGTCGAATCCCTCTTCCAAATGTAATTGCAGTTGGCTATTGGTGCTTGTTGAAATCCATAGTTTGTTTTTTCCCCAATCTTGCAAAGCTTTTGCTTGTCTCAGCCAAGGTCTCCCCAGGAGCAAAGGATATGAAGTCTCCCGTGGAAGTGCAATAACAACAAAATCCAACACAAAGTGGCAACCCTGTACTACCATCAATACCTTCTCAATAATGCCCAGTGGCGCAACCCGATGTTGATCTGCCAATGTAACCGTGAATGGTGCCAACTTAGTGGGGTTCAATTTTAGCTTCTTCATTGTAAAATCTGGCATTAAATTGATACCAGAGCCTCCATCTATGATCACACCTGTGAGAGCTTCATCCTTTATACAAACAGATAATCTTGAGCTTTGGTAGTCTGCTAAGGGTGCAGGGGGAAAATCAACCATGAAACCATCTATACTAGGTGATTGGACCAAGTGAGCAGAGTGTATAATCTTCAGTAAGTCACTTCTTATTTTTGAATCCATCCTTATAAGTTCATATTGACTAACCTTGTGATGAATACCTTTCAAGATCTGTTCAATGTTTACCTCCTGAGTGTTTTCTTGTAGACTTGTTGGCTGGCCCCTTAGAGAAGTAGTCATTTCTTCATAAGCTCTTTCAATTTCCACTTGGTCCTTCCATCCAGACTTCTTTTCTTCCTCTTTCTCCTGAATTCCTTGTTGTTCCCCCCTAAGGTTTGCTGCTGCTTGCCTAGCTATGGTCATCATGGGCATAGCAGAGGATGAAACAACATAGGATTGAGTAGTCATACCTTCTACTGGTGGGGAGACTGCAATCATGTGAATTGGAGCAGGACGACCTCTTGAGCAATCTTTGGTATAATGGTCCTTGGCCTCTGGACAATGCTGACAAGGAGGTGCATCTTCTGGAAGAGAACACCTATTTTGCATGTGGCCGTACTCACCACAACGATAGCACATCAAAGGTCTATTATATCTAGGCTTTGCAGGCCTATTCTCCTCTCTATTTGAAGTATTTGATGTACTAGCATAATATGAATCCAAATTTTGAGGGTTACCTCTCTGCTGTGTGCCCTTGAGGTAGTAGCAATCTCTGGCTTCATGCCCATCCTTCCCACAAAATTGACAGCTTACCTTCTTGGGACAATTAGCATTGGAATGTCCATTGTTGTTACAGATTGTACACCAAATTTGTCTCCTTATATCCTGAGTGGTCTTCAAGTCTTCTAACTCCCGGCGAAGCTGGGCTACTTCATCATCAGTGCGACGCAGTGGTGGCAAGACCTTCTCTTCTTGTTGATTTTGTTGCATCTTCAATGCCTCCAGTTCCCTCCTTAGTTGCTCAATAGGATCCAGGTCTGCAGCATACTTAGGTTGTGTATCCCCTTCAAAATGTTGCCTTGCTATCTATCTATCTATCTATCTATCTATCTATCTATCTATCTATCTATCTATCTGTCTATATTTCTATCTATCTATCTATCTATCTATCTATCTATGTATCTATCTATCTATCGATCTATCTATCTATCTATCTATCTATCTATCTATCTATCTATCTATCTATCTATCTATCTATCTATCTATCTATCGATCTATCTATCTATCTATCTATCTATCTATCTATCTATCTATCTATCTATCTATCTATCTATCTATCTATCTATCTATCTATCTATCTATCTATCTATCTATCTATCTATCTATCTATCTATCTATCTATCTATCTATCTATCTATCTATCTATCTATCTATCTATCTATCTATCTATCTATCTATCTATCTATCTATCTATCTATCTATCTATCTATCTATCTATCTATCTATCTATCTATCTATCTATCTATCTATCTATCTATCTATCTATCTATCTATCTATCTATCTATCTATCTATCTATCTATCTATCTTTCTATCTATCTATCTATCTATCTATCTATCTATCTATCTATCTTTCTATCTATCTATCTATCTACCTATCTATCTATCTATATATCTATCTATCTATCTATCTATCTATCGATCTATCTATCTATCTATCTATCTATCTATCTAGGTATCTGTCTATCTATCTATCTATCTATCTATCTATCTATCTATCTATCTATCTATCTATCTATCTATCTATCTATGTATCTATCTATCTATCTATCTATCTATCTATCTATCTATCTATCTATCTATCTATCTACCTACCGACCTACATTTTGGTCCAGGGCAATCAACAATTGATGTTTTAATGAAGTTTTGAAGTCAAGGACTGAAGAAAAGATCAAGAGATGAAGCATATGATGAAGATGTGTATACATATGTACATTAATACAGAGATACCTCAGTTATACTTTTGTATGGTTATGAATTGTACATATTTGCCTATATATACAAGAACAAATGTCGAGGAAAATATGAGAGAGCATGTGAATAGAGAAATTAGATGTTGTATGTGTCATTAGACACTTTAGAATTGAGTAATATCTCTCTCATCACTCAGATGTAAATTTTCCAGAAATGAAGAAAAGTTGCACCCGATATTTCTGAGAATTCTCCTTTTGTGTTGAATCTTTTGTGAAATGCTTCTGTACAACTCTAACTCTATAGTTGATTGACCTCTCTAAAAATTTTGAGCTTCTTATTGTGATCAGGCTAAGAGAATTGATTGTAGGAACATTTACATGTGTAAATGAAAAGAAGAGAAGTTGCTAGAGGTGCAGAATTCGATGCTAATGTTTTGGTTTGTTCTCATTCCATAGTGTAAAGTTTTGAGCACGCAAGATCTCATTCTTTTAGTTGGAATGTAAGCTACCTATGACTAAAAGCATTTGATTAAATGCGTTCTACTTTGAGAGAACCAAGGTTAAGAAGTTACAGGTGTCAAAATCGACTGTAAACAACTACAGTTTTAGACATAGGTGACTTGGTAAGCTCATTTCTAACGATCTACTGAATCTTTTGGAATGGTTTAACTTGGACGAGGTGTGCAAACTATAGGCAACACATTGTGAAACGTTTTGTCAAAAACTTTACACATTTGATAAGTCAATGAGTGAGTTATGTGCAGCAGACTTTCTGTGTAGTCATTTTCTTCACAGTTTGTCCAAAATTTTGATAATCGATCATTGATCCTCTAAATTGTTAAAGGTTTTGAGTTACTCTTGATATAGAGGTGCTCTAACTTCAAGAGTAGCTTGTTCTTTTGGAGATTAACACTCTCCATCAGTGGTATCAGAGCTGGAAGTATCAAAATTGAAGAAAGGAGGACCCCCACTACTGCAGTCATAAAGAATTCAACATTTGAAGATTCAAAAGGTGAAAGCTTGAGAGCAAAGCTTGAGAAGGAGGCCATAAGATATCAAGGAAGACAAAAGGAGTATCATTCAAAGCAAAGGTAACCTTATTCCTCATAAAGCTAGAAGGATTTAATACATAGGGGAAGAAAGGATGGGTGATTCTTTTCAGATAGAGAAACTGGATAGAGAGAACTATCCAGCATGGTCAATGAGGATGGAAGCTCACCTTATGAGAAAAGACTTGATAGGTTATATTATAGGTGAAGAAGAAAAGCCTCAGTTGAGAGATCCTAGTGTTCCAACTAGGGAGGAATTATCAGATTTGAAGACTTGGATGAAGAGAGATGCTCAAGCTAGGAGCATTATCTATATGGCAGTTAATGACTACTTGCTACCTCACATTAGAGGTCTTGAAAGTCCAAGTGATATATGGAATGCTTTGGAGGAGCATTTCCAAAACACCACAAAGTCAAGGAAGGCATCCTTGTGGCCACGTTCAAGAAGAAGGCCTCTCAATCCATCTCAGATAATGTAACAAGAATGAACGATATTGCAGATGCATTAGGAGCAGTTGATGAAGATATTGAGGATGATAAATTGGTAAGGCAAATTCTCACAAGTTTGAGAGGTGATGACGAATGGAAGCCATTCATTTTCTCTACTGAATTATCACTAGATCATTTTACTCCTAACTTAAATCAGTTGCTAGGACACATGCTAACCTTTGAGCAGGATGTCAAAGGTGAAGGTGATAAAAGTGCAGGTCAAGCAATGTATTCAAAGGATAAGAAGAAGAATAGCAAAGGGAAGCAACAAGCAAATGAAGATGAAGGAACAACTAGCCAGGCTAACTTCCTAAGAGGAAGAGGAGGTGGTAAAGGTAGAGAAAGAGGCAGAAGTAATAAAGATGGAGTCAAAGCTTGCTAGATTTGTGGTAAGACACATCATTTAGCTAATGATTGTTGGCATAATACTCAGAGTAATGGTGGATATAATTAGAACTTTAATTCAAGAGGAAGAGGTGACAGAAATCAAAGAGGTAATTTCAGAGGTAGAGGTAGTAGAGGCTACTTTGGAAGAAATGCAGGTAGAGGATTCCAAAGTCAACAATACAAGAATACCTACTACAATTATGATTCAGATCAGAAGGAGGATTCAACATTGATAATGAATGCAACTTGTGAAAGGCAAAGTGAAGAACAAAGAGTCTTCTACATTGACTCAGGGTGTAACAATCACCTGAGTGGCAACATAGCTTTGATGACTGATTTGGAGAATAAGGTAACTAATCATGTAGTTCAAACAAGTGACAATACATTAAAGCACAATGTGAAGTCGATTGGATCAGTGAAGGCCAAGGATAGAAGTACTCTTTTGAGTAAGGTTTTCTATTTCAAGGTATTATGTGATTTATGTTGATGATGCTACCAGATGGATCACTATCTATGTGATCAAAGATAAGTCAGAGGTATTCAATACATTCAAACATTATCATCTGTATGGAGAGAGAATTACAGGGCAAAAGTTGAAGAGACTAAGGTCAGATGGAGGGGGAGAGTATTTCTCTAATGAGTTTAGTGATTACTTGTGGAATGCAGGTATAAAAAGGGAAATTACTTGCAGGTACTCTCCTCAACAAAATGGTGTAGCAGAAAGGAGGAATAGAACTCTTGTTGAGTTTGCAAGATCCATGATGAAGGAGAAAAATTGCCCAAATTATTTGTGGGTTGAGGCTATAAATACAGCCACATATTTGGTCAATAGACTACGATGTAAAGCTTTGTAAGGTATGACACCATATGAGGCATGGTGGGGTAAGAGACCTACTCTAGATCATTGCAAAGTATTTGGATGTTTGGCATATGCATAAATGCCATCTCAATTGAGGCATAAATTGGAACCTAAAACTGAAAAATATGTGTTTATTGGATATGATGATAAGCACAAAAAATTCCTTGTGTCTAAGGATGTTACATTTGATGAGCAAGGTACTTGGTATGCAGGTACACTTAATGTTCATGGAGGTGATGAAGAAATTGTGAATCAAAAGAAAGGTAAATCAAAGGTTCAGATATTTGATGAAGAGGAGAACAATGAAGTACAGTTTGAAGTTGAAGAAGTGCCAAGGTTTG
>CM035411.1:128482734-128490234 GCA_020310875.1 Ceratopteris richardii
AGCAACATATAGTTGCTTTATCATCCACAGAAGCATAGTATAAAGGTATGGTTGAAGCTGCAAAGAAGGTTATATGGTTAAAGACTCTCATGAAGAGTTTTGATATCATTCAAAGTACACCCACTATTTATGGAGATAATATGACTTCATTATATCTAGCTGCTCACCCTGTGTTTCATGCCAAGACTAAACATATTAAAATTCAATATAATTTCTTGAGAGAGAAGGGTGATTGATAAAGAAATTGAAGCCATACATACTTCAACAAAAGCACCAATCAGAATTCCAAATACTTGAATTTTCAAAAATTCAAGTTCAATTGTTTTATCCTTGACTGATTTGTAGTGACAAGAGATTTTGACTTCTTGTCTTTAGATTCCTTTCTTTAGTGATGCTTTAGGTACCTACCCGAGGGACTTTATATAGGAATCTCTCTATTGCCTAAGTCTTAGGCATCCGCTCATGCTTTCTAGATTTCTACCAAGGATAGGCAAACATTATGTTTTACCTTGCACAGACTTAAGTAGCATCTTCACGGTTGTAGACTACATTCTTGGAATTCCTTCACTCTATTCAGACTTGGAATGGATTACTCTTTTCACAATTTTCCATTGGATAAATGGAACCTGAGTGAATAATTCCAAAAAGGAATTTTATTACCAGTACTTGGGAAATCTATAGAGTAGTTCCAATCACACATTCTTGGACAATCATGGCCAGCTAGTTGACCTTACGACTATAATAAAGACTTAGTCTTTATCTTTAAGATCTCCCAAACTATCTAAAGCTTCTTTGCTTACCCGCTTGATTTTTAGAGATCTTTCCCTTGCTCAAGTCCAAGCATATACTAAGACCTTTCAGATTCTAAAGCTAAGCATCTTTGATACACTTCCAAGTGATATCAACCATGTGGACTTTAAGTACCACTTTTTGTGGCTTGGAACATCTAGGGAACTACTTATTATTAAAATTTTCTTGAAAGATTATAGTCTCATATTTAGGGAGATTTTATCCTTCAAGGACTTTAGATTCCTGCCAAGGAATCAAGTAATACTAAGCCAATGATTAATCTTGGAATCTTTTGCTTTCTAGTCCAATGATTCATCTTGCAATCCTTAGCTTTATTGGAATAATCTCTCGAAAAGAAATCTTGACTATTGAACAAGAAGAAGAGTTAAGGCTTAATTGCTTGTCCAAAAGATATTCCTTTTTAACCATGGAAATAGTTAACCGAACTATTTTCTTTGTTGGCTTATCTTTAGGAAGTACCTTAATTCCTAAAGATTACTTTGATGTATCTTTTAGGAAAATATCTTGATTCCTAAAGATTACTTGGGTTTCTTCTTTAAGCTCTAATTAGCTTAAACAAAACTAAGCAAAGCCCTATTTTCTTGCCATTCCAATGAGCAAGAAAATTGAACACTTACTTTCTAAGGGCTTGCTTTTCTTAATCAAGACTCCTAATTTATGATATCTACGTATCACATCTGGGAAAACAAACTAGCTACTTGAGTTTCATGGCAGCCACGAACCTTGCAACTACCTAGTTTGCTATTTTCCCTAGCTTATCTAAGTTGAGTTAGAAAAAAGAGGTAACAAAAGTATAAGTATTCAACTACTTAACCAAGAATCATGCATATGTAAATGCCTATTCTTGCATGCAAATGCATGCGAGTGCATGTACATGTTGGCATTCTCCTTTCATGCACTAAACGTAAATCAAACAATTCTTGAACTTGAAAATGCATGTTCCCAATCATCCATGCACAAAAATTCTACTTGCTAGCTTTTCTTTAAAAAGATATAAGCATTTATGCGCATCAACTTGAGCATTAACTATCTTTTTAAGCAACTTAGAAGAAAATGTGTTTTGTGCATGAAAACATTCTTTTTAAACGAGAAATGCACCAACATTCTTTTATCCCATGCGGTGACATATAGAGGCATGCTTGTGCTTAATGAGTGTTTCAATATATTTATGCTCTTTCATTTAGCTTTTAATGATTTGCATCAAGATTATCCAAATTGAAGTCACTTCTATACTTCAATGATAATAACATGCATCCTACATGAAAGCATAGAGCAAAACAAATATTGAAACCAATCATTAACTTTTGAAAATACTTATCTCCTAATTAAGCTACATCCTTTTATTGATCCACAAGAAGAAACATTTTCATTTGTGGTTGGAGATCAAGAGCCCAACCCTTTGATCTATCTCCCTTGCTTCTTCGTGTCCTCATCTTTGAAGAAAGGAAGTCTTCCTTGGACTAGCTTGTCTTAGCCCATCTTTTGCCTTTGGATTGTGTGAAGATGCTGCTTCACTTGAGATGTTTTGAAATAAAGCAAAGAGCTCAATCATCAAAGCTCGGTAGAGGCTAAATAGATGAAGAATAATCACCTCGATGAGCTCTCTTTAATAAAACAGATAATTTAATATTCAAGGTCGATCTTGTGTTAGCGTAGTGGTTGAAGATGTAGAGTTTGGACTAAGAGATTGAGGGTTCAATGCCCATATCATATGCACGATTTGCAGCCTTTCATCGATCAAAATGATTAGAGCTCCTCTCGAAGGTGCCTTTTGGAGTTGTGATTTCTTTCCTCTAAGACGCCATATGTTCTAGTGCTTGGTGGTGTGGTCTAGCTCATCTGCTTCAGAGCGGCAGAAAATGTTTTCAATTCGACTACAGAGAACAACACCCATACTTTGCGTTATGCAATTTCTATAGAAAAGTCGAGCGCCGCTTTGGTCTAGGGGAAAACAATGAGGAGATCATCCTCAACACTGTAGTTCAATCCCGCATATCCAGCATCAATGGTTAGTTTTGTTGCCGAGCAAAAAAAACTGTATAATAGAAGAAAATGAGCAGCCATGCGCAGGTATATGAAGTCCTGTCTCTGATAGCTCAACTACAACAGAACTGGATGTGATGGTCTCAATTCTTTTGAAGAGTACTTAATTTTTCTATGCTCAGGTCCGCAGTGGAGATTGCTCTCGTGGATATTAGGAAGCACTCTCAATCTTCATATCGGGGTGCGAGTCCTAGAGGCACTCAAAGACACATCTTTTGCCTTTTCCATAGAGATCAGAATTATTCTGAGAAGAAGCCTGAGAAAAAGTCTGCCTCAGGTGCTTCTTCGCTGAAGGAATATGGTCGCAAGCACGCGGTCACAAACGCTCCTTGATGGGATGGATAAAGGAAAGCTCTCAGAACATGGGTTCAAACCCGATCAGCCACCTGCTATATATGGAGAACTATAAACTTTAACTTTCTGCTGCACCAGAGAGAAAATGGATTACAGATGTAATTAAACATCTGCGACGTAGTAAGCATGGTTATCTCGGCTGGTCCCCATAGATAAGGACAAGGTTCAATTTCTGTAGATGCCAACGTGCTGCTCATTCAAGAGTGCATGCATCTTTTGCTAAATGAATAAACTCAGATTGCATAGTTTTTTCACGCGAAGAAGATATGAGCATAGAAATTCGAAAAGCTGTGGGAGGAGTTTTGCAAGAATATCATATTTCATAGCTTCTCAAAGGATAACTCCGAAAAGAGTATGATGATGAAGATGATGCAAAGATATGAGCATAGAAATTCGAAAATCTGTGGGAGGAGTTTTGCAAGAATATCATATTTCATAGCTTCTCAAAGGATAACTCTGAAAAGAGTATAATGATGAAGATGATGCAAGATACAAAGTTTCCATGAAAGCTTGCCTAGCTTTGATACCAATGCAAGAGAACAAGGATTACAACCACCACATGCTAGGGAGATGACTCTCCTCCCAACCAAATGCCTCTATATATAGCTCTCTCTAGGGGATTGCCTTCTTGGGCAAGTGGATACTAACCATCCATGTGTCAGCCATGTATTTGCATGTACGCCAAGTGTCCCAATTAACCAGATTTAACTCAAGTGGATGCTTCTAGAAGGCTCTAGATCTCTTTGGGCAAAATACTCTTCCCATGTATCCCATGGGGATAGAACCCAAGACCTCCTCCTTCACACCCAGGAGACTTAACCACTAGGCTAAGTGAATTACTTGGTTACAAGAGTAAATAACCTTCTAGTAAGTCTAGACTCGAGATCTTTGGTCATACATAGGGGTGACCAAACAGTGTCCGATTTCAAATCTCTCTCAACCGATCGGACCCTTAGATCATAGACTTACTTTATTAAACTTATGATAACTCGAAGGAAAGATTAATAGTAGTTCCTAACAGCTCTAATAACTTGTGCTTAACTAGGAACTAATAAAATATCTAAGATCCATTAGTGTGAAATGCTTATCTAGGTGTTAATGGCCTAATCTAAATCATGACCATAAGGTTGTGCAGCAAGAAATCTAGATAATCAATATTTATATGATGGTGATACTAGAATTTCATTAGTAATACGGTCTTTGATAAATTCCTCTACTTCTACTTCTTTATTAGCCTCATTCTCTTTAGGTTGAGTGGTAGTATTATCAACAGGTGATGGTAATAAGACCTCAAAAAATGAAAGATGTAGAAGTTGTATTTTCGTTCACAGACTCACTATGCATACGCTCATTCCTAGACTTGGTACTTCTAGACTCATGAAAAGACTCAGTAGACATCAAAAATATAGAATAATGAAAATTATCAATTGATTAATGAGTAAATATAAACTCTTTTTTTGATAATGCTAAAGACTAATTGAGTGATAAATTTGCTAATTTGAATCCGAACTATAATAAACCCTATACAAATATTCTGATGCAAAAGACTAATACAAAATTAATCTTAAAAATTGGATTTAGAAAAGGTGGATTAAACAACGTATAAGCAGCTCCACTCTCCGTTCTTGTAAAAACTTGTCACACTTCATCAATATTCGTCAATCTTTATCAATGCTCACGGCAAAAACAACATTTCGAAAAAACATAAGTACATTTTATAGACATAAAAGACACTCATGCTTTACTTTCAACTCTTATCATTGAGACATATACACATTCATTTAATCATTTCTTCATGCATATCTACATCTAATATCATGCATCCTCATACATTCATGCATCTAACATGTAAATGCATTCTTACTGATGCTCATGCACATGCATCTCACATGCACATGAATTCTCTCTTATGCATACACATGCTAATACATAATCATGCACATGCTAATACCTTTTTCATATATATGCACATGCATCTCACCTTTTTCATGCATATGCACTCATCATTATGCATACATATTTATGCATGCACATATATATACTACATGCCTATGCATTTATATATCATGCATACATACATTAGCTCTCATATGCATTCATGCATTTGTCATGCACATGCATATATATTCTCATGTATATATTTTACCATATGTATATATATGCATACACTATATACTAACTATAAAAGAAGTTAAGATTAAATAAATTACTTAATTATAAAATCAAGATGCATTACTAATTAAATAACTTAGAATTTATATTATAGTAATTCATAGAACTCTCTCTCTCTCTCTCTCTCTCTCACTCTCTCTCTCTCTCTCTCTCTCTCCCCAACGTGCATATTGTTGTTGTCAGAAGTGGGGAGGAGGGGGTTATTAGCATATCTATCTCTCTCTCTCTCTCTCTCTCTCTCTCTCTCTCTCTCTCTCTCTCTCTCTCTCTCTCCACTCTCTACACTATGCATAGCAGTCGTGGGAGGAGAGAGGGGAAGATTAACTTGTCTCTCTCCCTCTACTATCTCTTTTCCACGCACTTTGCCACCTTATGTTGTGTTCAGCACTACCGGGAGAGCTTCTCTCTCTCTCTCTCTCTCTCTCTCTCTCTCTCTCTCATCTTTGTGTGGATGTCGCTTGCCAAAAGCCGAGAGGAGGGAGGAGAGTTAATGACTCTTTCTCTCTCTCTATTCACTCTCTGTCTCTCTCTCTCTCTCTCTCTCTCTCTCTCTCTATCTCTCTAACTCTCTATCTCTCTATCTCTCTCTCTCTTCCCATAGCATCTCCATCATGCTTCTTCTCTATCTCTACCATGTGTGTGCGCAACCGCCAAGAGGAGGGGAAAAGAAAGCAACAGAATATTCTCTCTCTCTCTCTCTGTGTGTGTTTGTCTCTCTCTCTCTCTATATATGCACACATAATTGGAGAAAGAAGAAGAAAAGGCGAATACCTCCAAAAACATTAGGAAATAGAAGATACTGAATACATCTATATATACTATGTGTATGCTTTCTACTTTTTTCTGACAACTCACACACTCCATTCTTTTATCCCACACTTTAACCCACTTTAATTACATAGCTCACTCACATCATTCTTTTAACTTGTATGCACACTCACCTCACTTTTAATCTACTTCAATCACACAACCCATATGCACCACTCTTTAACATACACACTCACATACCATTCTTTCATTCATTCACTTTACTCACTTTAAATGCACAAACCATTCACACCACTCTTTTAACAAGGACTCACACATACCATATATAGTTAATTTATTTTTACTTTTTATTTTAATTTATTTGTTTTTTATTTTTATAATTCTTTAATAACTTTTATTTTGATTAACACTAAATATTAATAACTTAATAGTTAGATACACACACACTATTAAGATAGATAATTAAATCATATTATAAGATAAATTAACTAAATGTATAAAATATAAGAAATATTAATTAATTATAATCATATAACTACTAAATCAAATATTCACATACAGTATATTTATGTTAATGATCACACTCATACATACCTATTCATACATATACACATTGAAACCCTTACACACTCACATAGTACCCTCATATTTAATCAAACAATCATATATGTATCTAGAAATATAGGTTTATACCCATACCCCCACATATAAATAGGTAAAATCACACATCTAAATGGCATTTAGGGTAACCCTAGTGCACATATGCACATGTACAGGTGGACACATGTTAAATAAGTGTTCATATAATGAGATCTAATCACTTCTCATTTCCATAAATTTGCTACCTGTAGGCACTAAGAGATTAGTCAAATAAAAGAACTTATAAAAAATGTTTGAGAGAGATTATAGAGATAACCAATCTTGAAGTCAAATTTTTAATTTTTCTATATGTCAAGTTGAAGGTGGAAATCGTTCCGACACTGCATGATTGGTCATGTGATTTGAAGCACCTAAATCAACATACCAAACATTATCATTCAATTTTGAAATAGTGGCAGACATCGTACTCATCATGTGATGTTTAAAATAATAAATCCATCTTAAATATTATGGTTACTAAGAAGGTAACTACTATGATAGATGTGCTTCTATATTGAGTTGTATAGAAAGGTTATCAGGTGTTTGACATTTATCTCATGGTAAAGAGAGGGGATGTGAATTGATATCCTCAAAAAATAGTATTTGATATAAGACCTACACATGACGTGATTAATCCTTCTTTAGTCAAGAAATGAAAACTAAATAAAACCCCATTTGAGTACACCTACAAGGTAGACTTAGCATATGGAAAGG
>CM035411.1:128505234-128515234 GCA_020310875.1 Ceratopteris richardii
TAGTGAGAAGTGTGCCCCTAAAATCTAGGAACTACCTTTCCAAATCAGCCTCCTAACTTGGAGGAATTAGTTGAGATGACTTGGGGAGTGGTTGAGTGACTTTTCTTGATGGAATCTCTGGCTTTTGGCTTCCTTTGATTGCTCCACATGTCCATAAAAGATTCCCCACGAATTTGTAGCTTGAAGCTTGACTTTTAACACTCCCCCTCAAGCTTCAATTCTTCGTCCTCATCCAAGCTCCTTCATGTTGATGCATTGCTTGAATTTTGAAATCTTCATCCCATCCAAAGCCTTTGTAAACATGTCGGCAACTTGGTCCTTGGTACCAATATGATGTACTGAAACTTCCTTCGATATCACCTTTTCCCTTATGAAGTGATAGTGCACTTCAATATGCTTGGTTCTATCATGATAGACAGGATTCGATGCTAGATGAATGCTACTCATATTGTCACAAAAAATTGGATATGTGTCAACCTGCAAATTAAGCTCCATAAATAACTTCTTAATCCACATTAGCTCACATGTGACTTGAGCCAAAGCTCTATACTCATCCTCGGTGGAAGATAATGCCACCGTGGGTTGCTTCTTTGAAATCCATGAGATGATCTTGCTACCTAGCATGACTAGGTAACCACTTGTACTTCTTCTATCCTCCTTCGAACCGGCCCAATCGGCATCTGAATAAGCTTTGACCTGCATATCATCATCAAATGAATAGAACAATCCTTCATTTATAGTGGCCTTGAGATATCGTAACATTCTTCTTGCAGCTTGCAAGTGTGTAGTCCTTGGACTATGCATAAATTGTGATAACACTCCAACTCCATATGCTATGTCGGGCCTAGTTATTGTGGCATAATTGAAAGATCCTACAATAGATCGATACAAGGTTACATCCTCTAATGGCTCTCCATCAATGGAGCTTAGCTTTACATTAACTTCCATGGGATTTGAAATAGGCTTGCAATGTAGCATCCCAAACCTCTCAAGTAGGTCTAGAATATACTTCCTTTGTATGAGCATAATACCTTCTTCTTTGTATACAACTTCAATGCCAAGAAAATACCTAAGATCTCCAAGATCAGAGATCCTAAACTCGTTTCCAAACTTTGCCTTGATCTCCTCAATGCCCTTTGTATCATTACCTGTAATGATAAGATCATCTACATACACGCACATGTAGACTACAAGTTCTCCTCTTTGTTTGATGAAGAGAGATGGATCCGCCTTGCATTGATTGTAACCACATTTGATCAAATAGTCCACCAATCTTTGGTTCCAAGCCCTTGGAGCTTGCTTTAGGCCATAAAGTGCCTTCTTCAACCTACAAACATGATGTGGAAACTCTTTATGAACAAAACCTAGTGGTTGCTCCATGTATACCTCTTCTTCCAAGTCTCCATTGAGAAAGGCATTCTTGATATCCAATTGGAAAAGCTTCCATCCTTTGCTAGCAGCCAATGCAATGAGTTTCCTAATGGTGCTCATCTTTGCCACGGGGCTGAATGTCTCTTCAAAGTCCACTCCATATGTTTGTGCAAAACCCTTGGCCACCAATCTTGCTTTGAACCTAGAAATAGATCCATCTGAATTCCTCTTTACTTTATACACCCACTTATTACCTATTACCTTCATGTTATCCTTCTTGGGCACTAGAGTCCATGTTTGATTCTCCTCAAGTGCGTCGATCTCTTCTTGCATTGCCTCTTTCCATTCGGTGTACCTGCTTGCATCTTCATAGCAATCGGGCTCATGATCTTCTACTACTTTGTTCATATATGCATAATGAGTTGCCATGTATGAATCATAAGTAAACCTTTGAGTTGGATACTTAACTCTAGAAGACTTCCTTTCTTCACCTTTTGGAGGAATAAACCTCCTTTGCCTTGGGAACTTGATCTCTTTCTTTGACATGGCTTCTTTCTCCATCATGTGTCCTTCATCATCTTCAACTTCATTACCTTCTTCATCCAACTCCACCAATGTTGCTTTGCCTTTGTTGATTGATTGTGCTTCATAGCTTGATGAAGATCTCCCCCTCCATGGTGAGTTCATGCTTGAACTATCTTCATTGATGGAACACCTTGGGCCGCTTAGCTCTAGGTCGATTTGTTCTTCATCATGTCCATGCTTTTCTTCTTCATAGTCCTGCATACAATCATACTTCTTATACCAAGGGAGTAGCTCATCAAATGCTACATCCCTTGATATCCTCAAGTCCTTTGTGTTTGGGTTGAAGCACCTGTAACCTTTATGATCATTTGAATATCCTAGAAACACACACTTTTCTGCCTTTGGTTGTAGCTTGTGCCTCAATTCACTTGGCACATGTACATAACAAGTACATCCAAATATCTTCAAGTGGGAAAGATCAGGTTTCTTACCATAATAGGCTTGATATGGTGTCAAGCCATGGATCCCTGAGGTAGGAGCCCTATTCATAAGATACACGGAGGTATTTGCTGCATCACTCCAAAACATGTTAGGTACATTCATCTCATTAAGCATTGCTCTAGCGATCTCGGCAATGTATCTATTTTTTCTCTCTGCTACTCCATTTTGTTGGGGGGTGTACGTGCATGTTACTTGCCTCTTGATGCCTTGATCCATTAAAAAAGCAGAAAACTCATTGGAGAAATATTCTCCCCCTCCATCGGACCTTAGCTTCTTGATATATGTACCTGTTTCCTTCTCTACCATTGCCTTGAATGCTTTGAAACATGTAAACACATCTAATTTGTTTTTTATGAAATAAACCCAAACCATCCTTGTGCAATCATCTATAAAAGTGACAAAGTACTTGTTACCTCCAATGGATTGCTCTTTGGTTGGCCCCCACACATCTGTATGTATCAACTCCAATGGATGTTGGCTTATGTAGCCACTCTTCTTGAATGGAAGTCTCGCTTGCTTCCCTAGTTGACAAGATTCACATAAATGCTTCATACCTTGTCCTTGGAAGTTGGGAAGACCTTCAACCAGCCTCTTGAATTGCATTTCCTTCATTCTTTGTATGTTGATGTGACCTATCCTCTTGTGCCACAAGTCCAACTCCGAAATCCTCTTGTTTCCATATGTGAAGTAGACATGTTGAGTGGAATGAGAATTTACCTCCAAAGTGAAGAGTCTCCCTTGCTTCTTTCCTCTTGCTATGACCTTGTAACCTTGCTTAGGGTTCTCCACAAAGCATCCACCTTTGTTGAACTTTACTTGATAGCCTCTTTCAACCATTTGCCCAACGGACACCAAGTTCTTTGTGATAGTAGGTACATGCAAGACATCCTTGAGACATCTTCCTTCCTCCTTGTCATCCAAAGCTACATCTCCAACATGGGAGATCTCATGGGCTGTATCATCACCTGTTTCTACATGTCCTTTACCTTTGAGAACATGTAGATTAGTAAACCAAGAAGCATTGCAACTCATATGGTTGCTACATCCACTATCAATATACCAAGTGTTATCTACTTTGCTTGAATTCCCATTCATGTGCATCATCATCAAGAGATTGTCATTTTGTGAACTTGTAGAAGCATAATTACCTTGGCCTTTGTATGAAGAACCTTGATTATAGCTCCTTTGGTTTCCTCCTTGGTAGCAATCTCTAGCATAGTGGCCAAACTTGCCACATATGTAACATCCTTCACCATCTTGATTCCTGTTTTGTTGATGTCGTCCTCCTCTTCCTCTTGTTCTTCCTCTCCCTCTTTGTGATGAGGTGCCTTGGTCATGTCCTTGATTGCTTGAGTGGCCTTGCCTTCCTCCAAACCTTCCTTTGCCCCTTCCTTGTCCTCGTCTTCCTTTGCCCCTTTGATTACCTGCATAGAAAACTTGTGCATCCTTGCTTTTAGTTGAACTTCCACCTATGTTCATTTCTTCGGTGACCATGAGAGCAACCAATTGCTCAAAATCGGGAAGATTATCCCTTACATATACTGAAGTGGTAAAGGGTTTCCACTTCTCATCATCTCTCAAACCATTGAGAGTATAAGCCACAAGATCGTCATCGTCTACATGGCTTCCAATGGATCCCAATGCATCTGATAACTCCTTGACCTTAAGTATGTAGTCATTTATGCTACTCCCTGAGCTCTTCCTAAGGTTGTTGAGCTCATTCTTGAGTTGGATCTTCCTTGCTTTGGTGCTTGTTGAATAAAGCCTTTCAAGTGTCTCCCATACCTTCATGCTTGAATCCAAGTCTTGGATATGGCCGATCATGCTATTGCTAATGTGTTGGGAAAGGATAAAGATAACCCTCTTGTCTCTTTCATTCCATTCCCTAAAGGCCCTTCTCTGATCATTGGTTGGATTCTCATCCAACCTAGGTCTTGGTTCACTTCCACTAATCAACCCCCAAAGGCCCTTGCCCATAAGATAGTTGGAGACCCTAAATCTCCATGGTTGATAGTTCCCTTTGTCTAGCTTTTCAATTTGAGTGCTGAAGTCTCCCATATCTAGTCTTTGATACTTGACCTAGCCCTTGGATAATGCTCCAATGTGTGTAAAATGAAAATGAGGCTCTGAGGTTACCTCAATCCAAAGCTTTCCTTAGATGGACACCTTGTGCTCTTTGAAACTTTGAGTAGAATAGCTCCCCCTTGATGTGAGCTACCTCCAAGAAGCTTTTGTTGATGCAAATCTTCAACCACCAACTCCAAGAGGTCTTCGTGCTTGTATGTGATGCCTCCAAGATGCCCAAATGCTCTGATACCACTGATGGGGGAAGTATCTCAACCCCTAAGCAATGACGAAGCGTGAATGACCTCCACAGGTATCCTTCTTTGACCTCTGCACACCAAAAATTCTCTTACTCAGAGCATATGCAGAGAACTCCAGTGAGCTTTTGTAGACCTGTAGAAGACACCAAGAGCTTTCCAACAAACCAAATTTCACTTCAAATGGATGCCTACACAAGGAGAAACAATGTCTACAACATGAGCTAATTGAATGCTCACAACTGCCAATCAAGCAGATACCTCACTTCACTCCAGCAAGCTTTTCTCAGAGATTATATAGATAATGAATATCAAACTTTGTTCAACTTTAGAGGACTCTAATAACTACCCAATGACACCAAAATCATAGCAAATGGATACATAGAGAAGGAGAACCAGCCCTTACAACAGAGAGCAAAATATTTCAAACAGAGCCTACACACTAAGAGAGATATCAATCACACAACTTCACTAAAATGAATGTTGCTCCCAGATTACTCAGAGAATGATCCAGAGAATTTGTGAGCATAACATAGACTCTTATAGCTATCCAATGAGACAAGAATTACATCAAATGGATACAATATGAGGGAGAACCAATGCTAACAACTCAGGGGTAGAGATTTGCAACACTGCCTGCGCACACACATAGATATGCCTACTAAAAGAAAACAAACAAGCAAGCAAGGGGCTAGCTTAAGCAAGGGGCTTGCTTATCACAACTCCAGCACTTAGTGCTCACTTTACATGAGCTAAAACTCCAAGAAGATGGCCCAAAAGAAGTCGGGATACATGCTCCTTTTATAGTGAGAAGTGTGCCCCTAAAATCTAGGAACTACCTTTCCAAATCAGCCTCCTAACTTGGAGGAATTAGTTGAGATGACTTGGGGAGTGGTTGAGTGACTTTTCTTGATGGAATCTCGTGGCTTTTGGCTTCCTTTGATTGCTCCACATGTCCATAAAAGATTCCCCACGAATTTGTAGCTTGAAGCTTGACTTTTAACACCAGCATGGTCAATGAGGATGGAAGCTCACCTTATGAGAAAAGACTTGATAGGTTATATTATAGGTGAAGAAGAAAAGCCTCAGTTGAGAGATCCCAGTGTTCCAACTAGGGAGGAATTATCAGATTTGAGGACTTGGATGAAGAGAGATGCTCAAGCTAGGAGCATTATCTATATGGCAGTTAATGACTACTTGCTACCTCACATTAGAGGTCTTGAAAGTCCAAGTGATATATGGAATGCTTTGGAGGAGCATTTCCAAAACACCACAAAGTCAAGGAAGGCATCCTTGTGGCCACATTCAAGAAGAAGGCCTCTCAATCCATCTCAGATAATGTAAAAAGAATGAAGGATATTGCAGATGCATTAGGAGCAGTTGATGAAGATATTGAGGATGATAAATTGGTAAGGCAAATTCTCACAAGTTTGAGAGTTGATGACGAATGGAAGCCATTCATTTTGTCTACTGAATTATCACTAGATCATTTTACTCCTAACTTAAATCAGTTGCTAGGACACATGCTAACCTTTGAGCAGGATGTCAAAGGTGAAGGTGATAAAAGTGCAGGTCAAGCAATGTATTCAAAGGATAAGAAGAAGAATAGCAAAGGGAAGCAACAAGCAAATGAAGATGAAGGAACAACTAGCCAGGCTAACTTCCTAAGAGGAAGAGGAGGTGGTAAAGGTAGAGGAAGAGGCAGAAGTAATAAAGATGGAGTCAAAGCTTGCTAGATTTGTGGTAAGACAAATCATTTAGCTAATGATTGTTGGCATAATACTCAGAGTAATGGTGGATATAATTAGAACTTTAATTCAAGAGGAAGAGGTGGCAGAAATCAAAGAGGTAATTTCAGAGGTAGAGGTAGTAGAGGCTACTTTGGAAGAAATGCAGGTAGAGGATTCCAAAGTCAACAATACAATAATACCTACTACAATTATGATTCAGATCAGAAGGAGGATTCAACATTGATAATGAATGCAACTTGTGAAAGGCAAAGTGAAGACCAAAGATTCTTCTACATTGACTCACGGTGTAGCAATCACCTGAGTGGCAACATAGCTTTGATGACTGATTTGGAGAATAAGGTAACTAATCATGTAGTTCAAACAAGTGACAATACATTAAAGCACAATGTGAAGTCGATTGGATCAGTGAAGGCCAAGGATGGAAGTACTCTTCTGAGTAAGGTTTTCTATTTCAAGGTATTATGTGATTTATGTTGATGATGCTACCAGATGGATCACTATCTATGTGATCAAAGATAAGTCAGAGGTATTCAATACATTCAAACATTATCATGTGTATGGAGAGAGAATTACAGGTCAAAAGTTGAAGAGACTAAGGTCAGATGGAGGGGGAGAGTATTTCTCTAATGAGTTCAGTGATTACTTGTGGAATGCAGGTATAAAAAGGGAAATTACTTGCAGGTACTCTCCTCAACAAAATGGTGTAGCAGAAAGGAGGAATAGAACTCTTGTTGAGTTTGCAAGATCCATGATGAAGGAGAAAAATTGCCCAAATTATTTGTGGGTTGAGGCTATAAATACAGCCACATATTTGGTCAATAGACTATGATGTAAAGCTTTGTAAGGTATGACACCATATGAGGCATGGTGGGGTAAGAGACCTACTCTAGATCATTGCAAAGTATTTGGATGTTTGGCATATGCATATGTGCCATCTCAATTGAGGCATAAATTGGAACCTAAAGCTGAAAAATATGTGTTTATTGGATATGATGATAAGCAGATGGGATATAGGTTGTGGAGTCCATGCACAAAAAATTCCTTGTGTCTAAGTATGTTACATTTGATGAGCAAGGTACTTGGTATGCAAGTACACTTAATGTTCATGGAGGTGATGAAGAAATTGTGAATCAAAAGAAAGGTAAATCAAAGGTTCAGATATTTGATGAAGAGGAGAACAATGAAGTACAGTTTGAAGTTGAAGAAAAGCCAAGGTTTGATCCAGAATGTGATGAACCAGAAACCTCCAGGAGTGGACAACTCAGAAGGTCATCAAGACATAAAGGGCAACCTACAAGGTATAGCTATGACACTTCTTTATTGGCTACCAAAGATTATTCTTCTATGATAAAGGCAGATGAAGACCCTTCTTCATATGAAGAGGCAAAAGGTAAGGAAAATTGGGAGAAAGCTATGCATGAAGAGTATGATGCATTGATCGAAAATCAGACATGGGATATGGTTCCTAAACCAAATAGTCAGAAGATTATTGGATGCAAATGGGTCTACAAGACAAAGAGATTTGGAGATGGAAGTGTGTCTAGGTATAAAGCTAGACTTGTTGTGAAAAGGTTTGCTCATACATATGGTATAGATTATGATGAGACCTATAGTCCTGTGGCAAAGATGATAACCATCAGGACACTCATAGCTATTGTTGCATGTAAAGGTTGGAAATTATGTCAACTAAATGTGACGAATGCTTTTTTAAATGGTTATATTTCAGATGATGTTTTCATGGAGCAACCACAAGGATTCAGAGATGAAAGGTATCCAAATCATGTATGTAAGCTCAAGAGAGCTTTGTATGGTTTGAAGCAGGCCCCAAGGGCATGGAATTATAGACTTGTGAAGTTCTTGAAGGAACTTGGTTTTCAAGTATGTAAAGCAAATAGTAGCTTGCTTGTTAAAGCAAGTGATGATGGGTTTATTTACATGTGCATACATGTTGATGATATAATTCTTACAGGAACAGATGAGAAAGGGATTCAAAGCCTAAAGAAGCAAATGGAGAAAGAGTTAAAGATCAGTGACTTGGGAGACTTGTCATATTTCTTGGGCATGGAGATCTCATACACTCAACATGGAGTGTATGCAACTCAAGAAAGGTATTTGAAAAACTTGTTGATCAAGTTTAAGATGAATTTTTGCAGGGTAGCATCTACTCCAATGGAGGTGAATTAAAAGTTAAGCAGATATGGAGGAGAAGAGTTCAAGGACATGAAGCTATATCAAAGTTTGGTTGGTAGTCTGATCTATGCTACATTAACTAGGCCTTACTTGTCATATGCAGTTGGATTATTATCTCAATTCATGCATTGTCCTAGGAAAGAACATTGGATTGCAGGACAAAGAGTGTTGAGGTACATTAAGGTTACACTCAAAGAAGGATTGTATTATGGTTTTACATCAGATACAAACATCAAGATATATAGTGATACAGATTGGGTAGCTAATCCTGATGACAGGAGATCAACTTATGGATACTTGTGTTATGTGGGAGATAAGTTAAGTTCTTGGTGTTCAAAGAAGCAACACATAGTTGCTTTATCATCTACAGAGGCTGATACAAAGGCATGGTTGAAGCTACAAAGGAAGTCATATGGCTTAAGACTCTTATGAAGAGTTTTGATATCACTCAGAGTACATCCACTATTCATGGAGATAACATGAGCTCATTATATTTAGCTGCTAATCCTGTTTTCCATGCTAGGACTAAACATATTGAGATTCAGTATCACTTTCTAAGAGAGAAGGTGATGGATAAGGAGATTGAAGTAATACATACTTCAACAAAAGATCAGATAGTTGATATGCTAACAAAGAGCTTGGATGGACCAAAGCTACAGACATTCAAAGACATGGCAGGTATTAAGAAGTTAGAGAAAACCTCAATTGATGATTGAGGGGGAGCTGTTGGTACAGGGCAATCAACAATTGAAGTTTTAAAGGAAGGTTTGAAGTCAAGGATTGAAGAAAAGATCAAGATATGAAGCATATGATGAAGATGTGTATACATATGTACATTAATTTAGAGATAGCTCACTTATACTTTTGTATGGTTATGAGATTGTACATATTTGCCTATATATACAAGTAAAAATATTGGGGTAAATATGAGAGAGCATGTGAATAGAGAAATTAGATGTTGTGTGTGTCATTAGACACTTTAGAAGTGAGTAAGATCTCTCTCATCACTCAGATGTAAATTTTCCTGAAATGAAGAAAAGTTGCACGCGATATTTGTGAGAGTTCTCCTTCTGTGTTGAATCTTTTGTGAAATGCTTTTGTACAAGTCTAAGTCTATAGTTGATTGAACTCTGTACAAATTTTTAGCTTCTAATTGTGATCAGGCTGACAGAATTCATTGTAGGAACATTTACATGTGTAAATGAAAAGAAGAGAAGTTCCTCGAGGCACAAAATATTTATGCTAATGTTTTGGTAAATTCTCATTCCACAGTGTAAAGTTTTGAGCAAGCAAGCACTCATTCTTTAAGATGGAAGGTAAGCTACCTATGATTATAAGCAT
>CM035411.1:128520234-128542734 GCA_020310875.1 Ceratopteris richardii
GTTATGTGGGAGATAAGTTAATCTCTTGGTGTTCTAAGAAGCAACATATAGTTGCTTTATCATCCACAGAAGCATAGTATAAAGGTATGGTTGAAGCTGCAAAGAAGGTTATATGGTTAAAGACTCTCATGAAGAGTTTTGATATCATTCAAAGTACACCCACTATTTATGGAGATAATATGACTTCATTATATCTAGCTGCTCACCCTGTGTTTCATGCCAGGACTAAACATATTGAAATTCAATATAATTTCTTGAGAGAGAAGGGTGATTGATAAAGAAATTGAAGCCATACATACTTCAACAAAAGCACCAATTAGAATTCCAAATACTTGATTTTTCAAAAATTCAAGTTCAATTGTTTTATCCTTGACCAATTTGTAGTGACAAGAGATTTTGACTTCTTGTCTTTAGATTCCTTTCTTTAGTGATGCTTTAGGTACCTACCCCAGGGACTTTATATAGGAATCTCTCTATTGCCTAAGTCTTAGGCATCCGCTCATGCTTTCTAGATTTCTACCAAGGATAGGCAAACATTATGTTTTACCTTGCACAAACTTAAGTAGCGTCTTCACGGTTGTAGACTACATTATTGGAATTCCTTCACTCTATTCAGACTTGGAATAGCTTACTCTTTTCACAATTTTCCATTGGATAAATGGAACATGAGTGAATAATTCCAAAAAGGAATTTTATTACCAGTACTTGGGAAATCTATAGAGTAGTTCCAATCACACATTCTTGGACAATCATGGCCAGCTAGTTGACCTTGCGACTATAATAAAGACTTAGTCTTTATCTTTAAGATCTCCCAAACTATCTAAAGCTTCTTTGCTTACCCGCTTGATTTTTAGAGATCTTTCCCTTGCTCAAGTCCAAGCATATACTAAGACCTTTCAGATTCTAAAGCTAAGCATCTTTGATAGTGATATCAACCATTTGGACTTTAAGTACCACTTTTGGTGGCTTGGAACATCTAGGGAACTACTTATTATTAAAATTTTCTTGAAAGATTATAGTCTCATATTTAGGGAGATTTTATCTTTCAAGGACTTTAGATTCCTTCCAAGGAATCAAGTAATACTAAGCCAATGATTAATCTTGGAATCTTTTGCTTTCTAGTCCAATGATTCATCTTGCAATCCTTAGCTTTATTGGAATAATCTCTCGAAAAGAAATCTTGACCATTGAACAAGAAGAAGAGTTAAGGCTTAATTGCTTGTCCAAAAGATATTCCTTTTTAACCATGGAAATAGCTAACCGAACTATTTTCTTTGTTGGCTTATCTTTAGGAAGTACCTTAATTCCTAAAGAGTACTTTGATGTATCTTTTAGGAAAATATCTTGATTCCTAAAGATTACTTGGGTTTCTTCTTTAAGCTCTAATTAGCTTAAACAAAACTAAGCAAAGCCCTATTTTCTTGCCATTCCAATGAGCAAGAAAATTGAACACTTACTTTCTAAGGGCTTGCTTTTCTTAATCAAGACTCCTAATTTATGATATCTACGTATCACATCTGGGAAAACAAACTAGCTACTTGAGTTGCATGGCAGCCACGAACCTTGCAACTACCTAGTTTGCTATTTTCCCTAGCTTATCTAAGTTGAGTTAGAAAAACGAGGTAACAAAAGTATAAGTATTCAACTACTTAACCAAGAATCATGCATATGTAAATGCCTATTCTTGCATGCGAATGCATGCGAGTGCATGTACATGTCTGCATTCTCCTTTCATGCACTAAATGTAAATCAAGCAATTCTTGAACTTGAAAATGCATGTTCCCAATCATCCATGCACAAAAATTCTACTTGCTAGCTTTTTTTTAAAAAGATATAAGCATTTATGCGCATCAACTTGAGCATTAACTATCTTTTTAAGAAACTTAGAAGAAAATGTGTTTTGTGCATGAAAACATTCTTTTTAAAGGAGAAATGCACCGACATTCTTTTATCCCATGCGGTGACATATAGATGCATGCTTGTGCTTAATGAGTGTTTCAATATATTTATGCTCTTTCATTTAGCTTTCAATGATTTGCATCAAGATTATCCAAAATGAAGTCACTTCTATACTTCAATGATAATAACATGCATCCTACATGAAAGCATAGAGCAAAACAAATATTGAAACCAATCATTAACTTTTGAAAATACTTATCTCCTAATTAAGCTACATCCTTCCATTGATCTACAAGAAGAAACATTTTCATTTGTGGTTAGAGATCAAGAGCCCAACCCTTTGATCTATCTCCCTTGCTTCTTCGTGTCCTCATCTTTGAAGAAAGGAAGTCTTCCTTGGACTAGCTTGTCTTAGCCCATCTTTTGCCTTTGGACTGTGTGAAGATGCTGCTTCACTTGAGATGTTTTGAAATAAAGCAAAGAGCTCAATCATCAAAGCTCGGTAGAGGCTAAATAGATGAAGAATAATCAGCTCGATGAGCTCTCTTTAATAAAACAGATAATTTAATATTCAAGGTTGATCTTGTGTTAGCGTAGTGGTTGAAGATGTAGAGTTTGGACTAAGAGGTTGAGGGTTCAATGCCCATATCATATGCACGATTTGCAGCCTTTCATCGATCAAAATGATTAGAGCTCCTCTCGAAGGTGCCTTTTGGAGTTGTGATTTCTTTCCTCTAAGACGCCATATGTTCTAGTGCTTGGTGGTGTGGTCTAGCTCATCTGCTTCAGAGCGGCAGAAAATGTTTTCAATTCGACTACAGAGAACAACACCCATACTTTGCGTTATGCCATTTCTATAGAAAAGTCGAGTGCCGCTTTGGTCTAGGGGAAAACAATGAGGAGATCATCCTCAACACTGTAGTTCAACCCCGCATATCCAGCATCAATGGTTAGTTTTGTTGTCGAGCAAAAAAAACTATATAATAGAAGAAAATTGTTGAATGGAAATTCTTTTGCAAGAACAAATCTGCAATGTTGCAATCCGTAAAAAAGCTATGATACAGTAGGTCAACAAGACTATGTAATATATTCGTGATAATAAAAGAACATTCAATAACATAGTATGCTTTGAAATATGATATGAAAGAAGGGAAATGAGTTTGAATTGTATAATAGGTGCATCGATTACTAAGCAGTATTCAATGCTAAAGAACGTATGTAACTCTCTAGCACATATGACACGCTGCGCATATAACAACAGATATTAAGAAAGAGGAGCATAGAGAGATAGCTATGTCTGTAGAGAAAATGACGAAATGCGAATACACAAGAAGACTGTCATAATATATATTCAACTCAAAAAAAAAACACACAGTGTAAAAGCGTTATAAACGCAATAGATACTTGCTCTTATATAGAGATGGATTTCGTTTTCTGTCCGTAAATGTAAAAGAAGCTTTTCTAGTTATAAAGAATATCTCATATAAAAAAACATAAAAGTAACGCACAGCTTTGAATGTACTTTTTCATAAAGTACTGGGTAATTATGAAAGTTGTAAAAGAATGGTGATTAAGTAAATTCTCCTAAAAGCAATGATGCGCAACATTCTCCCCCTCAAGCTTTGCTTGAATATTCTAGCAATCCAACCAACTGCTTGAATCTTTGTATCTTTGTTCCATCAAGAGCTTTTGTCATCATATCTGCAAGCTGATCTTTTGAAGAAATAAAAGAAATGTTGATCTCTTTGGAAACTACCTTCTCACGAACATAATGGTAATGAACTTCGATATGCTTGGTACGTGCATGAAAAATTGGATTAGCAGCCAAATGTATACTGCTCATATTGTCGCCATAAGTTTGTGGAGTTATAGAAAGAAGATGTAAATCTTCTAATAACTTTTTGAACCACATTACTTCACATGTCAATTCTGCAAGCGCACGATATTCTGCTTCTGTAGATGAAAGCGCTACTGTTGGTTGTTTCTTTGAACTCCAAGATACAAGTCGATTTCCCATCATTAGTAGGTAGCCACTCGTGCTACGTCGATCATCTTTATTTCCTTCCCAATCTGCATCACTAAAAGCTTTAATATCAAGATTAGTATCATGTGAGTAAAATAAACCTTCGTTTAAAGTGCCTTTCAAATAGCGTAGCACACGCTTAACCGCATTCCAATGTACATCTGTAGGCTTGTGCATGAACTGTGAGAGTACTCCAACTGCATAACCAATATCAGGTCATGTACTTATAGCATACAATAATGATCCAATCAGCGATCTATACATGTCTACATTCTCAAAATAAACACCATCATGTATACTCAATTTTACATTAGGCTCCAAAGGATTTGCAACTGCTTTACATTTTGACAAACCAAACTTTTGAAGTAAATCACAAATGTACTTCTTTTGGCTCAACCATATACCTTGTTCATCATAAATAACTTCAATTCCCAATGCATAACGTAAAATCCCCAGATCTGAAATCTTAAACTCCTTACCAAGTTTCTTCTTAATTTCATCAATTTCATCAATAGTGCTTCCTGTAATGATAAGATCATCAACATAAATGCAAATATACACACATTGATCTGTTACAAACTTAACATATGAAGAAGGATCTGCAGCACTTGGTTTGTATCCTTGAGCTTCCAAATAACTTACCAATCGATGATTCCAAGCTCTAGGTGCCTGTTTCAAACCATATAATGCTTTTGTTAGCTTGTAAATAAATTTGGATACTTTTCATCTTTAAATCCTTCTGGTTGCTCCATATAAACTTGTTCTTGTAATTGACCATTCAAGAAAGCATTTTTGACATCAAGCTGAAATATCTTCCAACATTTACTTGCTGCAACACTCAAAATTGTTCGTATAGTTGACATTCTTGGAACTGGGCTAAATATCTCTTCGTAATCAATTCCATATGTTTCTGCAAAACCTTTTGCAACTAACCTTGCCTTGTACCTGGAAATAGGACCATCACTATTTCTTTTAATACGAAATACCCACTTATTTCCAATTACCTTCATATTATTATCTCGTGGTACAAGCTGCCATGTGTTGTTCTCATGCAATGCATCTATCTCTTCTTGCATCGCGTTTGACCAATTAATGTTTGAATTTGCATCTTCGAAACATGTAGGTTCCTGTTCTTCAATAACTTTTGACATAAAAGCTGAATGTGAAATATAATAAGACTCAATATACCTTTGTGTTGGCCTTCTTTCTCTTGAACTTCTCCTAAGTTCATGTTCATGTTTTATCCAATCAGATTTAGAACTTTCATCAATTTCTATATCATCACTTATCTCAACAAGCTTTGCTTTACCTTTTCCTTTCTCTTTTGATGTAGGTGATAATTTTTCTTCATTGTAACCATTCTCACCTTCTGAGCTCACTCCTGTAGTATCATGTAAACCATCTTCGATTTCTTCTTGCATTTGTTCTTGAACCTGCAAAATAGGATCTGTATACCAAGACAATAACTCATCAAAGCGTACATCACGACTAATAATCATTTCCTTACTTATAGGATTATAACACTTATATCCTTTTTGATTTTCTGCATAACCCACAAAAATGCATTTTTCTGACTTTGGCTCTAGTTTAGTTCTCAATGCATATGGAACCATAGCAAAACAAACACAACCAAATACATGCAAGTGATCAATAACAGGTTTTCTATTAAACCAAACCTCAAAAGGAGTTACATTATGCGTTCTAGATGTTGGCATACGATTCATCAAATATACTGCTGTATTTATCGCTTCAGCCCAAAATTTCAATGGCATATGCTTTTCATTCAGCATTGCTCTTGCTATTTCTGCAATAATCCTATTCCGTCTTTCTGCTACTCCATTCTGTTGAGGAGTATACCTACAAGTGACTTCCCTCTTTATACCTTCATTCCAAAGAAAATCGTTAAACATTCTTGAAAAATATTCACTACCTCCATTATATCTTAACCTTTTAATTACCTTTCCCGTTTGCTTTTCGGCCATTGCTTTAAATTTGAGAAAGCAATCAAACACATCACTCTTGTGCTTAAGAAAATACACAAAAGTCATTCGGCTAAAGTCATCCACAAAAGTAACATAATATTTACTATCTCCAAGTGATGTTTCCTTCGTAGGACCCCAAACATCAGTATGCACCAATTCTAATAAATCCCTACTTTGCAATTTGGCATTAGAAAAAGGATGCCTTGCTTGCTTACCAAATTGACAAGCATCACACAAATGTATCATATTTTGTTTGGAGATATCAGGTAAACCAACAACAATCTTTCTTTTAGCCATGTCTTTTAACTTATGTACATTTACATGTCCTATTCGCTTATGCCACAATTCAATCTGAGAAATCTTATTATTACCTACTGAATAATAAGAAACAAAATTAGGAGCTGCATCCAATGTAAAAAGTCTTCCTCGGCGTTGACCTTTGGCCAAAACTTTATAATTTTGCTTCGGATTTTCAACAAAACATCCAGATTCGTTGAAACGCACTTGATAACCACGCTCCACCATCTGACCAAATGAAATAAGATTTTTACTTATTGACGGTACATGAAGAACATCTTTTAAGATTTTATTGCCTTTTCGATCTTCAAAGCACACGTCTCCAACTTGTGCTATATGATGCATTGAACGGTCACCTGTTTCAACTTTGCCATCAAACAAAGGTGCATGTAAATTAGCAAACCAATCAACATTATTACTCATATGATTACTACATCCACTGTCAACATACCATACATCATTGCTATGCGTTGCATCTGTATTCACATTCATCATTAGTACATTTTCATGATTTTGTTCCTGAACAAAATTACCCTGTGTATGATTTTGCCTTGCATATCCATCTCGCCCTTATTTATGCCAACAATCACGAGATATATGACCAGCTTTACCACAATTATAACATGTTATACCTGAATTACCTTGATACCCATTACGTCCTCTACCACGGTAGGAATATCTCCCCCTACCACGCATATTCATATCTGAGCTCCCAGCATCATAATTGTTGTTTATCTCATTTCAACCTCCACGACCTCTAAAACTTCCTCTTCTGCCACCTCTTCGACCACGCTGATTTCCTGCATAAAGTGCATGACCTACACTACCTTTCTGCATAGACTCTCCACCATTAATGTTAATTTCTTCTGTTATCATAAGTGAAACCAATTCATCAAAATCAGGCAACTCCTATCTCACAAATACAGAAGTTGTAAATGCTTTCCATTTTTCATCTTCTTTTAAACCATTTAAAACAAATGCAACTAAATCATCATCTTCAACTATGCATGAAATTGAAGCAAGTGCATCGACGATCTGCTTAATTTTTAACACATAATCATTTACTGACTGTCGTACATCCTTTCGCAAATTATTTAATTTATTTTTCAATTGAATTCGCTGTGCCTTAGTGGTTGTTGAGAAGAGTCGCTCTAATGCTTCCCAAATCTCCTTGCTTGTTCTCAAGTCCTGTATGTGTCCTATCATGCTCGACTCAATATTTTGTGACAATACAAAGATTACCTTCTTGTCACGCTCATTCCACCTTTGATATTCCCGGACTTGCTGAGGTGTCAGATTTTGGTCAGGCAAGTCAGGTCGAGGTTCTGTACCACTTATAAGACCATACAAATTCCTACCCATAAGATATGCAGAGATGCGAAAACGCCAGGCTTGATAGTTGGTTTTACTCAATTTTTCTATTTGGCTATTTCCGTCAGCCATCCTAAAAGAAGGTAATTCTAAATGAAGGTACTGGAAAATTATTAGCTTATTGGTGTTGCATCTTATGCATATACCTAATGTATAGCACCTTTGATACATCAACCTTGCTCTGATACCAATGTTGAATGGAAATTCTTTTGCAAGAACAAATCTGCAATGTTGCAATCCGTAAAAAAGCTATGATTCAGTAGGTCAACAAGACTATGTAATATATTCGTGATGATAAAAGAACATTCAATAACATAGTATGCTTTGAAATATAATATGAAAGAAGGGAAATGAGTTTGAACTGTATAATAGGTGCATCGATTACTGAGAAGTATTCAGTGCTAAAGAACGTATGTAACTCTCTTGCACATATGACACGCTACGCATATAACAACAAATATTAAGAAAGAGAGGAGCATAGAGAGATAGCTATGCGAATACACAAGAAGACTGTCATAATATATATTCAACTCAAAAAAAAAAACACACAGTGTACAAGCGTTATAAACGCAATAGATACTTGCTCTTATATAGAGATGGATTTCATTTTCTGTCCGTAAATGTAAAAGAAGGTTTTGTAGTTATAAAGAATGGCTCATATAAAAAAACATAAAGTAACGCACAGCTTTGAATGTACTTTTTCATAAAGTACTGGGTAATTATGAAAGTTGTAAAAGAATGGTGATTAAGTAAAGTCTTCTAAAAGCAATGATGCGCAACAAAAATGAGCAGCCATGCGCAGGTATATGAAGTCCTGTCTCTGATAGCTCAACTACAACAGAACTGGATGTGATGGTCTCAATTCTTTTGAAGAGTACTTAATTTTTCTATGCTCAGGTCCGCAGTGGAGATTGCTCTCATGGATATTAGGAAGCACTCTCAATCTTGATATCGGGGTGCGAGTCCTAGAGGCACTCAAAGACACATCTTCTGCCTTTTCCATAGAGATCAGATTATTCTGAGAAGAAGCCTGAGAAAAAGTCTGCCTCAGGTGCTTCTTCGCTGAAGGAATATGGTCGCAAGCACGCGGTCACAAACGCTCCTTGATGGGATGGATAAAGGAAAGCTCTCAGAACATGGGTTCAAACCCGATCAGCCACCTGCTATATATGGAGAACTATAAACTTTAACTTTCTGCTGCACCAGAGAGAAAATGGATTACAGATGTAATTAAACATCTGCGACGTAGTAAGCATGGTTATCTCGGCTGGTCCCCATAGATAAGGACAAGGTTCAATTTCTGTAGATGCCAACGTGCTGCTCATTCAAGAGTGCATGCATCTTTTGCTAAATGAATAAACTCAGATTGCATAGTTTTTTCACGCGAAGAAGATATGAGCATAGAAATTCGAAAAGCTGTGGGAGGAGTTTTGCAAGAATATCATATTTCATAGCTTCTCAAAGGATAACTCCGAAAAGAGTATGATGATGAAGATGATGCAAAGATATGAGCATAGAAATTCGAAAATCTGTGGGAGGAGTTTTGCAAGAATATCATATTTCATAGCTTCTCAAAGGATAACTCTGAAAAGAGTATAATGATGAAGATGATGCAAGATACAAAGTTTCCATGAAAGCTTGCCTAGCTTTGATACCAATGCAAGAGAACAAGGATTACAACCACCACATGCTAGGGAGATGACTCTCCTCCCAACCAAATGCCTCTATATATAGCTCTCTCTAGGGGATTGCCTTCTTGGGCAAGTGGATACTAACCATCCATGTGTCAGCCATGTATTTGCATGTACGCCAAGTGTCCCAATTAACCAGATTTAACTCAAGTGGATGCTTCTAGAAGGCTCTAGATCTCTTTGGGCAAAATACTCTTCCCATGTACCCCATGGGGATAGAACCCAAGACCTCCTCCTTCACACCCAGGAGACTTAACCACTAGGCTAAGTGAATTACTTGGTTACAAGAGTAAATAACCTTCTAGTAAGTCTAGACTCGAGATCTTTGGTCATACATAGGGGTATTTAATTAGTTTAGTAAGATACCATTTACAAGGGGAGTGATGTAAAAAGATAAACTATGCCAAGGTGTATAGTATCCGAGATCTTTGGTCATACATTGAAGATTCAAGGCAATGTTGCTCATGCCTTGTTCACTTATGGAGGACATAAGATATTTGAGTTAGATCTTTGGCATAAAAGGCTTGGGCATTTCAATGAAAGAAGTATTAAGGATATGATTAACAATGGTTCAGTACTTGGATTACGTAATGTTGCATGTCAACACATGACATACAGATGTGAAACATGTTAGTTAGGTAAGGCTTATAAGCAAACATATAATAAGCATGGTTTCATGTATTCAGAGAAGCTTGAATTGGTGCATACAGATGTGTGGGGACCATGAAAGGAATTTTGCATTAATGGTTCAAGATATTATGTGCTTTATGTTGATTATTATACACGATGGATCACTATATATGTGATCAAAGATATATTAGAGGTGTTCAATCATTTAAACATTATCATGTGCATGCAGAGAGAATCACATGGCAAAAATTGAAGAGACTAAGGTTAGATGGAGGGGAGACTATTTCTCTAATGAGTTCATTGATTACTTATGGAATGCATGTATAAAAATGGAAGTTACTTGCAGGTACTCTCCTCAACAAAAGGGTGTAGCAGAAAGGAGAAATAGAACTCTTGTTGAGTTTGCAAGGTAAATGATGAAGGAGAAAAATTTCCCTAATTATTTGTGGGTTGAGGTTGTTAATATAACTACTTATTTGGTTAATAGACTTCCATGTAAGGCTTTGAATGGTATGACACCTTATGAGGCATGGTGGGGTAAGAGACCTACCTTAGATCATCGCAAAGTGTTTGGATGTTTGGCTTATGCATATGTGCCATCTTAGTTGAGGCATAAATTGGAACCTAAAGCTGAAAAAGTATGTGTTCATTCGTTATGATGATAAGCATATGGGATATAGCATGTGGAGTCCATCAACAAAGCAATTCCTTGTGTCAAAAGATGTTACATTTGATGAGCAAGGTACTTGGTATGCAGGTACAATTAATATTCATGCAAGTGATGCAGAAACATTGAAATAGAAGAAAGGTAAATCTAAGGTTCAAATATTTGATGAAGAAGCGAACAATGAAGTATTAGTTGAAGTCAAAGAAATGCCAAGGTTTGATCTAAAATGTGATGAACCAGAAACTTCAAGAAGTGGAGAACTTAGAAGATCATCAAGGAACAAATGGAAACCTACAAGGTATAACTATGATACTTCATTTTGTACCACAAAAGATTATTCTTATATGGTGAAAGCAGAGGAAGACCCTTCTACATATGAAGAGGCAAAAGATAAGGAAAATTGGGAGAAAGCTATGCAAGATGAGTATGGTGCATTGATGGAGAATGAGACATGGGATTTGGTTCCTAAGCCAAATAGCTTGAAGATCATTGGATGCAAATGGGTCTACAAGACAAAGAGGTATGCAGATGGAAGTGTGTTTAGATATAAAGCTAGACTTGTTGTGAAAGGGTATGCTCAAACAAATGGTATAGATTATAATGAGACTTATAGTCTTGTGGCAAATATGACAACTATAAGGACTCTCATAGCTATTGCTGCATGTAAAGGTTGGAAGCTATGTCAATTAGATGTGAAGAATGCTTTTCTAAATGGTTACATTTCAGATGATGTTTTCATGGAGCAACCAAAAGCTTTCAAGGATCATAAAAGGTATCCAGAGTATGTATGTAAGCTCAAGAGAGCTTTGTATGTTTTGAAGCAGGCCCTAAGGGCATGGAACTATAGATTTGTGAAGTCCTTGAAAGAGCTTGGTCTTCAAGTATCCAAGGCAAATAATACCTTGCTTATTAAAGCAAGTGATGATGGGTTCATTTACATTTGTATGTATGTTGATGACATAGTTCTTATAGGTACAAATGAGAAGGGCATACAAAGACTTAAGAAGCAAATAGAGAAAGAGTTCAAGATTAGTGACTTGGGAGACTTGTCGTATTTCTTGGCCATGCAGATTTCATATACTCAACATGGAGTATATGTGACTCAAGAAAGGTATTTGAAGAACTTGCTAATCAACTCTAAAATGGAAGATTGCAGGGTAGAACCTACTCCAATGGAGGCGAATCATAAATTGAGCAGATATGGAGGAGAAGAATTCAAGGACATGAAGTTATATCAAACTCTGGTTGGTAGTCTAATATATGCTACATTAACTAGGCCTGATTTGTCATATGCAGTTGGAGTGTTGTCTCAATTCATGCATTGTCCTAGAAAAGAAGATTGGATTGCAGGACAAAGGGTGCTAAGATACATTAAGAATACACTCAAAGAAGGTTTGTATTATGGATTCACATCAGATATAAACATCAAGATATATAGTGATACAGAGTGGGCAGGTAATCCTGATGATAGGAGATCAACCTTTGGATATCTATGTTATGTGGGAGATAAGTTAATCTCTTGGTGTTCTAAGAAGCAACATATAGTTGCTTTATCATCCACAGAAGCATAGTATAAAGGTATGGTTGAAGCTGCAAAGAAGGTTATATGGTTAAAGACTCATGAAGAGTTTTGATATCATTCAAAGTACACCCACTATTTATGGAGATAATATGACTTCATTATATCTAGCTGCTCACCCTGTGTTTCATGCCAGGACTAAACATATTGAAATTCAATATAATTTCTTGAGAGAGAAGGGTGATTGATAAAGAAATTGAAGCCATACATACTTCAACAAAAGCACCAATCAGAATTCCAAATACTTGAATTTTCAAAAATTCAAGTTCAATTGTTTTATCCTTGACCGATTTGTAGTGACAAGAGATTTTGACTTCTTGTCTTTAGATTCCTTTCTTTAGTGATGCTTTAGGTACCTACCCCAGGGACTTTATATAGGAATCTCTCTATTGCCTAAGTCTTAGGCATCCGCTCATGCTTTCTAGATTTCTACCAAGGATAGGCAAACATTATGTTTTACCTTGCACAGACTTAAGTAGCGTCTTCACGGTTGTAGACTACATTCTTGGAATTCCTTCACTCTATTCAGACTTGGAATAGCTTACTCTTTTCACAATTTTCCATTGGATAAATGGAACCTGAGTGAATAATTCCAAAAAGGAATTTTATTACCAGTACTTGGGAAATCTATAGAGTAGTTCCAATCACACATTCTTAGACAATCATGGCCAGCTAGTTGACCTTGCGACTATAATAAAGACTTAGTCTTTATCTTTAAGATCTCCCAAACTATCTAAAGCTTCTTTGCTTACCCGCTTGATTTTTAGAGATCTTTCCCTTGCTCAAGTCTAAGCATATACTAAGACCTTTCAGATTCTAAAGCTAAGCATCTTTGATACAGTTCCAAGTGATATCAACCATTTGGACTTTAAGTACCACTTTTGGTGGCTTGGAACATCTAGGGAACTACTTATTATTAAAATTTTCTTGAAAGATCATAGTCTCATATTTAGGGAGATTTTATCTTTCAAGGACTTTAGATTCCTGCCAAGGAATCAAGTAATACTAAGCCAATGATTAATCTTGGAATCTTTTGCTTTCTAGTCCAATGATTCATCTTGCAATCCTTAGCTTTATTGGAATAATCTCTCGAAAAGAAATCTTGACTATTGAACAAGAAGAAGAGTTAAGGCTTAATTGCTTGTCCAAAAGATATTCCTTTTTAACCATGGAAATAGTTAACCGAACTATTTTCTTTGTTGGCTTATCTTTAGGAAGTACCTTAATTCCTAAAGATTACTTTGATGTATCTTTTAGGAAAATATCTTGATTCCTAAAGATTACTTGGGTTTCTTCTTTAAGCTCTGATTAGCTTAAACAAAACTAAGCAAAGCCCTATTTTCTTGCCATTCCAATGAGCAAGAAAAGTGAACACTTACTTTCTAAGGGCTTGCTTTTCTTAATCAAGACTCCTAATTTATGATATCTACGTATCACATCTGGGAAAACAAACTAGCTACTTGAGTTGCATGGCAGCCACGAACCTTGCAACTACCTAGTTTGCTATTTTCCCTAGCTTATCTAAGTTGAGTTAAAAAAAAGAGGTAACAAAAGTATAAGTATTCAACTACTTAACCAAGAATCATGCATATGTAAATGCCTATTCTTGCATGCGAATGCATGTGAGTGCATGTACATGTTGGCATTCTCCTTTCATGCACTAAACGTAAATCAAGCAATTCTTGAACTTGAAAATGCATGTTCCCAATCATCCATGCACAAAAATTCTACTTGCTAGCTTTTCTTTAAAAAGATATAAGCATTTATGCGCATCAACTTGAGCATTAACTATCTTTTTAAGCAACTTAGAAGAAAATGTGTTTTGTGCATGAAAACATTCTTTTTAAAGGAGAAATGCACCAACATTCTTTTATCCCATGCGGTGACATATAGATGCATGCTTTTGCTTAATGAGTGTTTCAATATATTTATGCTCTTTCATTTAGCTTTCAATGATTTGCATCAAGATTATCCAAAATGAAGTCACTTCTATACTTCAATGATAATAACATGCATCCTACATGAAAGCATAGAGAAAAAAAAAAATTGAAACCAATCATTAACTTTTGAAAATACTTATCTCCTAATTAAGCTACATCCTTCCATTGCTCCACAAGAAGAAACATTTTCATTTGTGGTTGGAGATCAAGAGCCCAACCCTTTGATCTATCTCCCTTGCTTCTTCGTGTCCTCATCTTTGAAGAAAGGAAGTCTTCCTTGGACTAGCTTGTCTTAGCCCATCTTTTGCCTTTGGATTGTGTGAAGATGCTGCTTCACTTGAGATGTTTTGAAATAAAGCAAAGAGCTCAATCATCAAAGCTCGGTAGAGGCTAAATAGATGAAGAATAATCACCTCGATGAGCTCTCTTTAATAAAACAGATAATTTAATATTCAAGGTCGATCTTGTGTTAGCGTAGTGGTTGAAGATGTAGAGTTTGGACTAAGAGATTGAGGGTTCAATGCCCATATCATATGCACGATTTGCAGCCTTTCATCGATCAAAATGATTAGAGCTCCTCTCGAAGGTGCCTTTTGGAGTTGTGATTTCTTTCCTCTAAGACGCCATATGTTCTAGTGCTTGGTGGTGTGGTCTAGCTCATCTGCTTCAGAGCGGCAGAAAATGTTTTCAATTCGACTACAGAGAACAACACCCATACTTTGCGTTATGCAATTTCTATAGAAAAGTCGAGCGCCGCTTTGGTCTAGGGGAAAACAATGAGGAGATCATCCTCAACACTGTAGTTCAATCCCGCATATCCAGCATCAATGGTTAGTTTTGTTGCCGAGCAAAAAAAAACTGTATAATAGAAGAAAATGAGCAGCCATGCGCAGGTATATGAAGTCCTGTCTCTGATAGCTCAACTACAACAGAACTGGATGTGATGGTCTCAATTCTTTTGAAGAGTACTTATATTTTCTATGCTCAGGTCCGCAGTGGAGATTGCTCTCGTGGATATTAGGAAGCACTCTCAATCTTGATATCGGGGTGCGAGTCCTAGAGGCACTCAAAGACACATCTTTTGCCTTTTCCATAGAGATCAGAATTATTCTGAGAAGAAGCCTGAGAAAAAGTCTGCCTCAGGTGCTTCTTCGCTGAAGGAATATGGTCGCAAGCACGCGGTCACAAACGCTCCTTGATGGGATGGATAAAGGAAAGCTCTCAGAACATGGGTTCAAACCCGATCAGCCACCTGCTATATATGGAGAACTATAAACTTTAACTTTCTGCTGCACCAGAGAGAAAATGGATTACAGATGTAATTAAACATCTGCGACGTAGTAAGCATGGTTATCTCGGCTGGTCCCCATAGATAAGGACAAGGTTCAATTTCTGTAGATGCCAACGTGCTGCTCATTCAAGAGTGCATGCATCTTTTGCTAAATGAATAAACTCAGATTGCATAGTTTTTTCACGCGAAGAAGATATGAGCATAGAAATTCGAAAAGCTGTGGGAGGAGTTTTGCAAGAATATCATATTTCATAGCTTCTCAAAGGATAACTCCGAAAAGAGTATGATGATGAAGATGATGCAAAGATATGAGCATAGAAATTCGAAAAGCTGTGGGAGGAGTTTTGCAAGAATATCATATTTCATAGCTTCTCAAAGGATAACTCCGAAAAGAGTATAATGATGAAGATGATGCAAGATACAAAGTTTCCATGAAAGCTTGCCTAGCTTTGATACCAATGCAAGAGAACAAGGATTACAACCACCACATGCTAGGGAGATGACTCTCCTCCCAACCAAATGCCTCTATATATAGCTCTCTCTAGGGGATTGCCTTCTTGGGCAGGTGGATACTAACCATCCATGTGTCAGCCATGTATTTGCATGTACGCCAAGTGTCCCAATTAACCAGATTTAACTCAAGTGGATGCTTCTAGAACGCTCTAGATCTCTTTGGGCAAAATACTCTTCCCATGTACCCCATGGGGATAGAACCCAAGACCTCCTCCTTCACACCCAGGAGACTTAACCACTAGGCTAAGTGAATTACTTGGTTACAAGAGTAAATAACCTTCTAGTAAGTCTAGACTCGAGATCTTTGGTCATACATAGGGGTGACCAAACAGTGTCCGATTTCAAATCTCTCTCAACCGACCGGACCCTTAGATCATAGAATTACTTTATTAAACTTATGATAACTCGAAGGAAAGATTAATAGTAGTTCCTAACAGCTCTAATAACTTGTGCTTAACTAGGAACTAATAAAATATCTAAGATCCATTAGTGTGAAATGCTTATCTAGGTGTTAATGGCCTAATCTAAATCATGACCATAAGGTTGTGCAGCAAGAAATCTAGATAATCAATATTTATATGATGGTGATACTAGAATTTCATTAGTAATACAGTCTTTGATAAATTCCTCTACTTCTACTTCTTTATTAGCCTCATTCTCTTTAGGTTGAGTGGTAGTATTATCAACAGGTGATGGTAATAAGACCTCAAAAAATGAAAGATGTAGAAGTTGTATTTTCGTTCACAGACTCACTATGCATACGCTCATTCCTAGACTTGGTACTTCTAGACTCATGAAAAGACTTAGTAGACATCAAAAATATAGAATAATGAAAATTATCAATTGATTAATGAGTAAATATAAACTGTTTTTTTGATAATACTAAATACTAATTGAGTGATAAATTTGCTAATTTGAATCCGAACTATAATAAACCCTATACAAATATTCTAATGCAAAAGACTAATACAAAATTAATCTTAAAAATTGGATTTAGAAAAGGTGGATAAAACAACGTATAAGGAGCTCCACTCTCCGTTCTTGTAAAAACTTGTCACACTTCATCAATATTCGTCAATCTTTATCAATGCTCACGGCAAAAACAACATTCGGAAAAACATAAGTACATTTTATAGACATAAAAGACACTCATGCTTTACTTTCAACTCTTATCATTGAGACATATACACATTCATTTAATCATTTCTTCATGCATATCTACATCTAATATCATGCATCCTCATACATTCATGCATCTAACATGTAAATGCATTCTTACTGATGCTCATGCACATGCATCTCACATGCACATGAATTCTCTCTTATGCATACACATGCTAATACATAATCATGCACATGCTAATACCTTTTTCATATATATGCACATGCATCTCACCTTTTTCATGCATATGCACTCATCATTATGCATACATATTTATGCATGCACATATATATACTACATGGCTATGCATTTATATATCATGCATACATACATTAGCTCTCATATGCATTCATGCATTTGTCATGCACATGCATATATATTCTCATGTATATATTTTACCATATGTATATAAATGCATACACTATATACTAACTATAAAAGAAGTTAAGATTAAATAAATTACTGAATTATAAAATCAAGCTGCATTACTTATTAAATAACTTAGAATTTATATTATAGTAATTCATAGAACTCTCTCTCTCTCTCTCTCTCTCTCTCTCTCTCTCCCCAACGTGCATATTGTTGTTGTCAGAAGTGGGGAGGAGGGGGTTATTAGCATATCTCTCTCTCTCTCTCTCTCTCTCTCTCTCTCTCTCTCTCTCCACTCTCTACACTATGCATAGCAGTCATGGGAGGAGAGAGGGGAAGATTAACTTGTCTCTCTCCCTCTACTATCTCTTTTCCATGCACTTTGCTGCCTTCTGTTGTGTTCAGCACTACCTGGAGAGCTTCTCTCTCTCTCTCTCTCTCTCTCTCTCTCTCTCTCTCTCTCTCTCTCTCTCTCTCTCTCTCTCTCTCTCTCTCTCTCTCTCTCTCTCTCTCTCTCTCTCTCTCTCTCTCTCTCTCTCTCTCTCTCTCTCTCTCTCTCTCTCTCTCTCTCTCTTTGTAATCTTTGCGTGGATGTCGCTTGCCAAAAGCCGAGAGGAGGGAGGAGAGTTAATGGCTCTTTCTCTCCCTCTCTATTCACTCTCTGTCTCTCTCTCTGTCTCTCTCTCTCTATCTCTCTATCTCTCTCTCTCTTCCCATAGCATCTCCATCATGCTTCTTCTCTATCTCTACCATGTGTGTGCACAACCGCCAAGAGGAGGGGAAAAGAAAGCAACAGAATATTCTCTCTCTCTCTCTCTCTCTCTCTCTCTCTCTCTCTCTCTCTCTCTCTCTCTCTCTCTCTCTCTCTCTCTCTCTCTCTCTCTCTCTCTCTCTCTCTCTCTCTCTCTCTCTCTCTCTCTCTCTCTCTCTCTCTCTCTCTCTCTCTCTCTTTCTCTCTCTCTCTCTCTCTCTCTCTCTCTCTCTCTCTCTCTCTCTCTCTCTCTCTCTCTCTCTCTCTCTCTCTCTCTCTCTCTCTCTCTCTCTCTCTCTCTCTCTCTCTCTCTCTCTCTCTCTCTCTCTCACTCTCTCTCTCTCTCTCTCTCTCTCTCTCTCTCTCTCTCTCTCTCTCTCTCTCTCTCTCTCTCTCTCTCTCTCTCTCTCTGTGTGTGTGTGTGTGTTTGTCTCTCTCTCTCTCTATATATGCACACATAATTGGAGAAAGAAGAAGAAAAGGAGAATACCTCCAAAAACATTAGGAAATAGAAGATACTGAATACATCTAAATATACTATGTGTATGCTTTCTACTTTTTTCTGACAACTCACACACTCCATTCTTTTATCCCACACTTTAACCCACTTTAATTACATAGCTCACTCACATCATTCTTTTAACTTGTATTCACACTCACCTCACTTTTAATCTACTTCAATCACACAACCCATATGCACCACTCTTTAACATACACACTCACATACCATTCTTTCATTCATTCACTTTACTCACTTTAAATGCACAAACCATTCACACCACTCTTTTAACAAGGACTCACACTTATATAGTTAATTTATTTTTACTTTTTGTTTTAATTTATTTGTTTTTTATTTTTATAATTCTTTAATAACTTTTAGTTCGATTAACACTAAATTTTAATAACTTAATAGTTAGATACACACACACTATTAAGATAGATAATTAAATCACATTATAAGATAAATTAACTAAATGTATAAAATATAAGAAATATTAATTAATTATAATCATATAACTACTAAATCAAATATTCACACACAGTATATTTATGTTAATGATCACACTCATACATACCTATTCATACATATACACATTGGAACCCTTACACACTCACATAGTACCCTCATATTTAATCAAACAATCATATATGTATCTAGAAATATAGGTTTATACCCATACCCCCACATATAAATAGGTAAAATCACACATCTAAATGGCATTTAGGGTAAACCCTAGTGCACATATGCACATGTATAGGTGGACACATGTTAAATAAGTGTTCATATAATGAGATCTAATCACTTCTCATTTCCATAAATTTGCTACCTGTAGGCACTAAGAGATTAGTCAAATAACAGAACTTATAAAAAATGTTTGAGAGAGATTATAGAGATAACCAATCTTGAAGTCAAATTTTTAATTTTTCTATATGTCAAGTTGAAGGTGGAAATCGTTCCGACACTGCATAATTGGTCATGTGATTTGAAGCACCTAAATCAACATACCAAACATTATCATTCAATTTTGAAATAGTGGTAGACATCGTATTCATCATCTGATGTTTAAAATAATAAATCCATCTTAAATATTATGGTTACTAAGAAGGTAACTACTATGATAGATGTGCTTCTATATTGAGTTGTATAGAAAGGTTATCAGGTGTTTGACATTTATCTCATGGTAAAGAGAGGGGATGTGAATTGATATCCTCAAAAAATAGTATTTGATATAAGACCTACACATGATGTGATTAATTCTTCTTTAGTCAAGAAATGAAAACTAAATAAAACCCCATTTGAGTACACCTACAAGGTAGACTTAGCATATGGAAAGGGATTTAAAACTTGGGATCCACATGTAGTAACCTTTTCAATCAAGTTTCAGACTTATAAAGATGAGGTGGATTTCTAGATTTCTATGTTGGCTACATTTAATCTCATACTCAATAAATAGTGGCATGCAAGAAAATGACCCATCATTGATTTTGGGACTCATATTTATCAATTCTTTGATAAATTTCAGCCCATTGTCATCCATGCAAATCCAAAAGTTCAACATTACAAGCTCATGTCTACCTCTATGATGGTTAAACCAGAGTATAAGTATTCTTAATCTCTTATATTATGAACATAAAGAGTTCTTATCTTTATAGATTAAAACTAGTTTATAAGCTCAACTAGCTTCTTAAATAAGAAGTTAATTTTAACATTTGTTTCCTTCAAAGTTTCCTATAAGTCTTCTACTTCACAAAAATGTGGAGCATGGGATGAAGCTTATAATAGGAGCCCATGCATTTGCTAGAAATGGATATTGCATGAGTTTGCAAGAGATGATAGAAGTACATCCTATACTCAAGGAGTATCTCACGAAAGGATTAACTAGATCAAGTTATTCATTTTGTGGCCCTAGTCATCTTTGTTCACAAAAAGTATAGATCTTTTTGAATGTTCACAAATATTTGATGCCTCACATCAATGATATTCGCTATGCACTAGGTGGTGCTACTATATATACTAAGGTAGATTTGAAAAGTACTTAGCATGAAACAAGAGTTAAATATGAGGATGTACATAAGGCAGCTTTTTGTATTAGATTACATCATTATGAGTATCGCATAATTCCTTTTTAATTCTCCAAGATCTCCACAATTTCTTACAAATATGCAAGCCAAATCAAAGATAGCTCAATCCAATCTTTAGCAGGTTGCTTAGAGCATGAAATCTTTTGTAGATGGACACCACACAACATGAATTTTCCAAAAAGGTGATTATACAACTTCCACTTCATCCTTCATTGGTAGTAGATCAAAAATTCAAGCTGAAATTTTTAGAAGATGGTAAGGTTTTCCTGCCAGCAAGTTCATACCATACATTTCTTCATATGAGAATTGTTTAGATGATTGTTTTCCTTTAGGAGACAAAAACTATAAGCCACATGTTCCTTTTAGAGTTTTTGACAAGACGGGGTGGCAATTCTGAATTTGCTCCATACTAGAATGTTTATTAGCATGAACTAGTGTTTGACTCACAAAGGCTAATTGGGAATCAAATGCTATGATTTGTAGACACTTTCCTTCCTTGATCATTTGTGAGAGAGATCTTTGGAATCGGAAGAGTGTAGTGAGACCTTGGGAGAATCATGTTGGTGTACTGACAAATCAACTAGAAGCAAGCATTATTCGGTGAAGCCATCGGAAATTCCTCAACATTGTGGAATCCTATGAGAGTCGAGGCCCTTTGGAAGATCTGGAAAGAGAGGTGTGCTACCAAATGTGCTAGCCCTCCTAAAGAATGGTCTATCAAAAAATCTCTTTTCCTTTTACGCAAAAGATTTTTCAATTGTAAGAAGTGCGCACTTTTTAGATAACATAGTCATTTTCCTCAAGAGCAATAAGATTAAAAGAAAGTGCACTCATGAGGGGGACTAAAGGGTTATCAAACTTATTTATATGGTTTCTAGAAAATTTTTTCCAACCCAAACTTTGTGGCATTCGAGGAGTCACATGGGTGATAGGCCCATTCACATGTACAATTTCTCTTTCTATTAATTAAAGTTTGGGAGAGAAGGCTATTGCTTAACTCCCTTTTAATAAAAAAATGAGGGATCGCTACATTTTATAAGGGAACAACACAACGATGAACTCATATATATATATATATATATATATATATATATATATATATATATATATATATATATATATATATATATATATATATATATATATATATATATATATATATATATATATATATATGAGTATGTATATATATGTGTGTGTATGTATATATATATATATATATGTGTGTGTGTGTGTGTATCTATATATACATATATAAATATATATATATATATATATATATATATATATATATATATATATATATATATATATATATATATATATATGTGTGTGTGTGTGTGTGTGTGTGTGTGTGTGTTTGGAGAGAGAGAGAGAGGGAGAGAGAGAGGGGGATATATATATATATATATATATATATATATATATATATATATATATATATATATATATATATATATATATATATATATATATATATATATATATATATATATATATATATATGTGTGTGTGTGTGTGTGTGTGTGTGTGTGTGTGTGTGTATTTGGCAAGAGAGAGAGGGAAAGAGAGAGAGGGGGAGAGAGACGGAGAGAGAGGGATATATATATATATATATATATATGTATATATATATATATATATATATATATATATATATATATATATATATATATATATATATATATATATATATATATACATATATATATATATATATATATATATAGAGAGAGAGAGAGAGAGGGGGTA
>CM035411.1:128552734-128555234 GCA_020310875.1 Ceratopteris richardii
TCAGCTATCTGATCTTTTGTTGAAGTATGTATGACTTCAATCTCTTTATCCATCACCTTCTCTCTTAGAAAGTGGTACTGAATCTCAATGTGTTTAGTCTTGGCATGAAAAACGGGATCAGCAGCTAAATACAATGAACTCATGTTATCTCCATGAATAGTAGGTGTACTATGAATGATGTCAAAACTCTTTATTAGAGCCTTAAGCCATATCACTTCATTTGATCAGACTACCAACCAAACTCTCATATAGTTTCATGTCCTTGAACTCTTCACCTTCATATCTGCTCAATTTGTGATTCATCTCCATTGGAGTAGGTGCTACCCTGCAATCTTTCATCTTAAACTTGATCAACAAGTTTCTCAAATACCTTTCTTGAGTCACATACACTCCATGTTGAGTGTATGAAATCTCCATGCCCAAGAAATATGACAAGTCTCCCAAATCACTAATTTTGATTTTTTTCTCCATTTGCTTCTTTAGGCTTTGAATTCCTTTCTCATCTGTAGCTGTAAGAATTATATCATCAACATATATGCACATGTATATGAACCCATCATTACTTGCTTTGACAAGCAAGCTACTATCTGCTTTAGATACTTGAAATCCAAGTTCCTTCAAGAACTTCACAAGTCTATAATTCCATGCCCTTGGGGCCTGCTTCAAACCATAGAAACCTCTCTTGAGCTTGCACACATTATCTGGATACCTTCCATCTCTGAATCCTTGTGGTTGCTCCATGAAAACATCATCTAAAATATAAACATTTAAAAAAGCATTCTTCACATCTAATTGACATAATTTCCAAACTTTACATGCAGCAATGGCTATGAGTGTCCTGATGGTTTTCATCTTTGCCACAGGATTATATGTTTCATCATAATCAATACCATATGTCTGAGCAAACCCTTTCACAACTAGTCTAGCTTTATACCTAGACACACTTCCATCTGCAAATCTCTTTGTCTTGTAGACCCATTTGCATCCAATGATCTTCTAACTATTTGGTTTAGGAACTAAATCCCATGTCTGATTCTCCATCAATGCATCATATTCTTCTTGCATAGCTTTCTCCCAATTTTCCTTACCTTTTGCCTCTTCATATGTAAAAGGGTCTTCATCTACCTTTATCATATAAGCATAATCTTTGGTAGCCAAAAAAGAAGTGTCATAGCTATACCTTATAGGTTGCCACTTGTGTCTTGATGACCTTCTAAGTTCTCCACTCCTTGAGGTTTCACACTCAGGATCAAATCTTGGCATTTCTTCAACTTCAACCTGTGCTTCATTATTCTCCTCTTCATCAAATATCTGAACCTTTGATTTACCTTTCTTTTGGTTCACAACTTCTTCATCACCTGCATTAATATTGATTGTACCTGCATACCAAGTACCTTGCTCATCAAATGTAACATCCTTTGATACAAGAAATTGTTTTGTGGATGGATTCCACAACCTATATCCCATCTGCTTATCATCATATCCAATAAATACATACTTTTCAGCTTTAGGTTCCAATTTGTGCCTTAATTGTGATGGCACATATGCATATGCCAAACACCCAAATACTTTGCAATGATCTAATGTAGGTCTCTTACCCCAGCATGCCTCATATGGTGTCATACCTTGCAAAGCTTTACACGGTAACCTATTGACCAAATAAGTAGCTATGTTTACAGCCTCATCCCACAAGTACTTTGGGAAATTTTTCTCCTTCATCATGGATCTTGCAAACTCAACAAGAGTTCTATTTCTCCTTTCTGCTACACAATTTTGTTGAGGAGAGTACCTGCAAGTAATTTCTCTTTTTATACCTGCATTCCACAAGTAATCACTGAACTGATTAGAGAAATACTCTCCCCCTCCATCTGATCTTAGTCTCTTCAATTTATGACCTGTAATTCTCTCTGCATACATATGATAATGTTTGAATGTATTGAATACCTCTGACTTATCTTTGATCACATGGATAGTAATCCATCTGGTAGCATCATCAACATAAATCACATAGTACCTTGAACCAAATTTCACACTAAAATCCTTTGATGGCCCCCACACATCTGGGTGTACCAATTCAAGCTTTTCTGAATACATAAAACCATGCTTGGAATAAGATTGCTTATGAGCCTTACCTAATTGACATGCCTCACATCTGTATGTCATATGTTGACCTGCAACATTAGGAAATCCAAGCACTGAACCATTATTAATCATATCTTTGATACCTCTTTCATTGAAATGTCCAAGCCTCTTGTGCCAAAGATCTAACTCAGAGATCTTATGTCCTCCATAGGTGAACAAGGCATGACCAACATTACCTTGGGTCTTCAATGTGAACAATCTTCCTTCTTTTTTTCCTAAAACAATTTGTTTATACCCATTGCTAGGGTCTTCCACAAACACTCCTTCATTAGTGAATCTAACTTCATAAACCTTTTCAACTATTTGTCCTACACTTATCAGATTCTTAGGAATTGTAGGAACGTACAAGACCTTACTC
>CM035411.1:128586277-128596277 GCA_020310875.1 Ceratopteris richardii
TACTTTCTGATTTGGAAGAACCCAAAGGCAAACATCAGGTACAAACAGGTGATGATACCAAACATTTTGTTGTTAAGATTGGAAATGTGAAGACATGTGATGGTAACCAGAACCTATTGAGCAGGGTACTTTATGTACCAACCATTACCAAGAACCTAATGAGTGTTGGTCAAATTGTGGAAAAAGGTTTGCAGGTTAGGTTCACTCAACATGGAGCATATGTGGAAGACCCAAGACATGGTTTCAAAAGAATTGCCAAGGGGGAGAAATCAGGTAGATTGTTTACTTTTGAGCTAGAAGACACCAAGAACATTGCTTTATACAATTACAAGGATCAAACACTTTCAGAGTTAGAAATATGGCACAAGAGGTTAGGTCACATAGGTGAAAGAACCCTAAAGCAAATGTGCAGGGATCAATGTGTGCTTGGGATACCTAATGTATCCAAGCAACACATGATTTACAAGTGTGGCGCTTGTCAGTTTGGTAAGTCTCACAGGTTGCCCTATTCAAAGAAAGGTTTCATGCACAAAGACTACCTAGACTTGGTACACACAGATGTTTGGGGACCTAGCAAGGATCCCTCCATTTCAGGTTCAAGGTACTATGTGTCCTTCATTGATGACTATAGCAGGTGGACTATCTTATACTTTATGAAACATAAAGATGAAGTGTTTAATTGTTTCAAGAGGTATCTTGCACTTGTTGAAAATCAAACAGGAAGAAGCTTGAAAAGGCTAAGGTCAGATGGTGGAGGAGAGTACTTCTCCAATGAGTTTGAAGATTTCTTGCAGGAAAGAGGCATCAAAAGGGAGATAACCACAAGGTACTCACCTGAACAAAATGGAGTAGCTGAAAGAAGGAATAGACTCATTGTAGAAACAGCTAGGTCTATGCTTAATGAAAAGAAATTGCCAAATTATCTTTGGGCAGAAGGTGTATCCACTGCCACCCATCTCATATATAGGTTGCCATCCAAATCACTTGATGGCATGACACCTTATGAAGCTTGGCATGGTAAGAGACCTTCTCTGGATCATTGCAAAATCTTTGGTTGTGTAGCATATGTGCATATTCCCTCACAGGTAAAGGGAAAGCTAGACCCTAAAGCTGAAAAATGTATCTTCATTGGTTATGATTTGAACCAAAAAGGGTACAGATTCTACAACCCAACAAACAAAGGCTTCAAGGTAAGCACAGATGTCATCTTTGATGAGAATGACTCATGGTATGAGAATGAATGCAGGAAGGTTAGTCTACCTTATGACATGGAAGAAGATTTTCCAAGGCTCACCAAGGAGGAACCAATCCAGAAAGAAGACTCAAGCTCAGATGATGATGACACAATTAACCTTGAGGAATTCAAGGCATGGAAGTCCAAAGGAAAGATGAAGATGAAGAAGCTAGAGGATATACCAGAATCCTCAACTCAAGCAATGAGGAGATCTCAGAGAGAAAGTAAGAAGCCTATCAGATATGGGTATGACACATCTCTTGTAACCAAACATTCTGTATATCTTGCAAAGGATTTGTTGAATGAAGAACCAGGTACATATGAAGAGGCAATCACCAAACCACAATGGAAAGGAGCTATGGATGAAGAAATGGAGGCTCTCAAGGAGAGTGACACATGGGACTTGGTACCAAAGAAAGACTCTATGAAGGTGATAGGATCCAGATGGATCTACAAGCTAAAGAGGAACTCAGATGGAACAATTAATAGGTACAAAGCTAGGTTGGTAGCCAAGGGTTTTGCACAAACCCAAGGCATTGATTATGAGGAGACATTTTCTCCTGTGGCTAAGATGCCAACTATCAGAATATTGGTGAGTGTAGCTGCATCAAAGAATTGGAACATGTACCAATTAGATGTCAAGAATGCTTTCTTGAATGGATGGATATCTGAAGAAGTCTACATGTCACAACCACCTGGCTATGAAGACCCCAAGAAGGTAAACTATGTTTGTAAATTGAAGAAGGCTCTATATGGATTGAAGCAGGCACCCAGAGCATGGAATTACAGGTTGACAACATATCTCCAAGACCAAGGATTTGTGATGAGCAAAGCTGATACTTCTCTATTCATAAAGAGGAGTAGTACAGAGGTAATCTACTTGTGTGTTTATGTTGATGACATCATCATTACAGGCAATGATGTCAATGGTATTAGACACATCAAAGGACAGATGATGAAAGAATTCAAGATCAATGATCTTGGATTATTGAAGTACTTCTTAGGTCTTGAGTTAGTCTACACCAACTCAGGTATATATATCACTCAAAAGAAGTATGTACAGGATATGGTCAAGAAGTTTGGCTTGCAGGATGCTAAAGTCTCAACTACTCCAATGGAGGTCAACCTAAAGCTTAGTGCTCATGAAGGGGATGAAATACAAGACATTATAGGATATCAAAGCATGGTAGGTAGTTTGAATTATGCTACCTTGACAAGAATTGACATAGCATATGGAGTTAGTGTGCTAAGCCAATTCATGCACAAACCAAGGGTACCTCACCTAGAGGCAGCAAAGAAGATCTTGAAGTATTTGAAGGGAACTCAGAACCATGGTTTACTTTCCTTATACATCAGATATTGATATTAAAGTATATTCAGATGCAGATTGGGTAGGATGCAAGGATGATAGGAGGAGCACATCAGGTTACATTTGCTTTGCAGGAGATAAACCTATTTCTTGGTGAGCCAAGAAGCAACCTACAGTGGCATTGTCATCCACTGAAGCAGAGTATAGAGGGCTTGCCAATGCCACTCAAGAAGCTGTTGGAGAAACACTCACTAATTGGACATATATTTGAAGGTCAAATCTTAGGAAGAAAACACCATGCCTACGTGAAGGGACAAATTCACAAGTGTATCATATTTGTAAAGTTAGTTCACTTTAGTTCTAGAAGTTTTTAAAATCACGAGAATACGAAAATCTATATAAGTTAGTTTGTATCAACTGACGTGGAGAGAGAGAGAAAGAGGAAGTAGAAGAAGGAGTTCATTTTATACGACTGTGTATAGTCGTGCTTCTCTGAGTGAGAAAGCAACTGTAAAAACTTCTGAGTTTTTTATAGTTATGAGAAAGAACTGAGTAAAGTTCTGTGTATGAGTCTCTCTCCATCATCTCCATGCTTGCCTACTGTGTGATGAATTCAAAAGTTCAAGTTTTCTGAGCAATTCGATGCCTGGCATCGAATCTTGGCTGATAAGTCATTTTTTCATTCTCTGTGTGTTAACTGTTGTTGAATCTTCTAAAAATATGAAGTTTGTGGAGCAACTCGATGCCTGGCATCGAGTTCCAGCATAAAATGGATGCCCGGCATCGACTTCTAGCATATAAGTCATCTTCTTCATGTGTGTGTAAAATAGAGTGTTTCTGGTGCAGAAAAATAGCCAACAAAAGCCCAAAGTCGATGCCCGGCATCGACTTGGATGAAATTCGATGCCAGGCATCGAATTTTTTATTTTTGGACACCAGGATTACTAAAACAAGAAAAAATTCCAGTTTTGGAAGGTCATACAGGGTCATCTTGTGAAGGCCATAACTTGAGTTCTAGAGATCCGTTTGATGCATATGATAGCTTGTTGGAAAGCTCTACTCTTCTAGTTTCAGCCTATAAAGTTTCATGGAGAAATAATACTTCAGCTAGGAGAAATTAGCAAAATACTGAAGGTATGTCATTTTGGTGACTAGGAATTTTTGTAGAAGTAAAGTTCTCACTTTAGGCTATCATTTCTCAAAGTTTGGAGTGGCAATGAGTTAATGGTGACCATAGAGGTGTTATAGTGTCACATTAATTCATTTCTTGTGGTGTTTCATACATCAACAAGTGGTATCAGAGCAGAAAGATTCTCGAGAGCAGAAGACGACAAAGGTACGAGAAGTTTTGTAAAGTTTTCCAGTAAAGTTTGAAAGGTGAAGCATTTGAAGACACAAGGCATCAAAAGGTTACTTCAAAAGTATCCTCATACACAAAGAACTTCAAAAGGTATTATCCTTTATCCTTTAAGCTCACAGGTTGCAGCAGAAGGAAAGAACTATGGCAGATCATATTTCCATTGACAAACTGGACAGAGATAATTACCCCGCATGGGTAATGAGAATGGAAGCCTTACTTATGAGTAAGGATCTCATGATATATGTTACAGGTGAAGAAGAGAAGCCAGTATTCGAAGATGAAAGCCGACCAAAGAAAGAAGAACTAGATGCTTTAAAGCATTGGCAGAAGAAGGATGCAAGTGCAAAAGCCTACATCTACAATACAATCTCTGATCATTTACTACCACACATCAGAGGATTTGAATCATCTGAAGATATATGGAATGCATTGGAGTATCATTTCCAAAGTACTACTAAAGCACGGAAAGCAAGTCTATGGTCAGAGTTTACAACATTCAAGAAGAAGCCAAGTCAAACCATTAGTGATTATGTCACTAAGATGAAGGATCTTGCAGATAGTCTTGGATCCATAGATGAAGATGTTGAAGATCACAGATTGATTGCTCAGCTACTTGCAGGTTTGAGAGGGGATGAAAGGTGGAAACCTTTTGTCTTATCAACAGAACTTTCATTAAATCATTATGTTCCAGATTTGAACCAGTTGCTTGGTTTGATGCTCACATATGAGCAAGACTTGAAGGGAGATGGAGATAAAGGACAAAGTTATGCAATGTACATGAAGAACAAGAAGAAAGGAGATAAAGGTAAAGCAAAGGATGAAGAAGAGTCAACTTCTCAAGTTTATTATGCAAGAGGTAAAGGCACTGGCAGAGGAAGAGCAAGAGGTTTTGGAAGAGGAAGAGGTAATCAAAATAACAACAAAAAGGCTTGTTGGATCTGTGGATTGAGTAATCATTTGGCTCATGACTGTTGGCACAACCAACAAGGATCAAACTAGAATCAAAACAACAATAGCAGAGGCCGAGGTGGAAGATATCAAAGTAATTTTCAAAGAGGTAGACAAAGTCAAAGAGGAGGCTATGGTAGAGGTGGAGGAAGAAGTTGGGGACAAAATCAATCCTACAACACCACCTACTACAACTATGCAAATGACACACAAAATGAAAGTCATACATCATTGATGATGAACTCAATCAACCCATCAGATAAAGAAGATCTAAAGGTATTTTACATTGACTCTGGATGTTCTAATCATTTGTCAGGAAACATAGAATTGATGTCAGAATTGGAAAAAGGCATTTCTAGTCACACAGTTCAAACTGGTGATAATACAAGACATAGTGTACATTCAATTGGAAAAGTGAAATGCAAGAGTGGAGCAGATTTGCTAACCAATGTTTTGTATGTTCCTACAATACCTAAAAACTTGATTAGTGTGGGACAGATAGTTGAAAAAGGTTTTCAAGTCAGGTTTACAAATGAAGGAGTATTTGTGGAAGATCCAGAGAATGGATATAATCAGATTGTCTCTGGTAAGAAAGAAGGTAGACTCTTTACTTTAAGAGTGCAAGGAAACATTGGTCAAGCTTTGCTCACACATGGTGAAGCAGTGATTACAGAACTTGATCTCTGGCATAAGAGATTAGGTCATTTCAATGAAAGAGGAATTAAAGCTATGGTTGCTAATCAGTCTGTACTAGGATTACCAAATGTGCAAAGTCAACATATGGTTTATAAATGTGAAGCATGTCAAATGGGAAAAGAAGGATCTATCAGTGGCTCAAGGTACTATGTTCTTTTCATTGATGATGCTACAAGATGGATAACATTATATGTTTTGAAGGAAAGATCAGAAGTGTTTGGAGCCTTCAAGCATTTTCATGCATATGCAGAGAGAGTAACAGGTCAAAAGCTTAAAAGACTGAGGTCTGATGGAGGGGGAGAATACTTCTCCCAAGAGTTCAATGATTATCTTTGGAATGCAGGTATTAAGAGAGAAATAACTTGCAGGTATACACCACAACAAAATGGTGTAGCAGAAAGAAGGAACAGGACTTTGGTTGAGTTTGCTAGAGCTATGTTGAAGGAGAAGAATTGTCCAAATTATCTTTGGGCTGAAGCTGTAAATACAGCTACATATCTTGTGAATAGATTACCATGTGCAGCTCTAAATGGAATGACTCCATATGAAGCTTGGTGGGGTAAGAAACCAACACTAGATCATTGTAGAGTGTTTGGATCAATTGCATATGCTTATGTGCCATCACAACTTAGGCATAAACTTGAACCAAAGGCAGAAAAATATGTGTTCATTGGTTATGATGAAAAGCAGATGGGTTACAGGTTGTGGAATCCTTTAACCAAACAATTTCTTGTTTCTAGAGATGTTACATTTGATGAACAGAAAAGATGGTATGCAGATCAAAGTCATACAATTGAAGATTTTGATGAAGAGGTATGAAGATGTGAGAAAGGAAAATCAATTGTGCAGGTAAATAGAGATGAAGACTATATGCAAGCAAGTACATCCAGAAGTGGATTAACAAGAAGGAATGAAGAAGCTCCTATATTTGATGAAGAAGTGTATCCAGACACATATGAAGAATGTGAACCAAGAAGATCAAGCAGGACTAGAAGACAACCAGAAAGGTATTCTTATGATACTTCTTACATAACTCAGAAGAACTATGCATATATGGTCAAAGATGATGAAGAACCTCATAACTATGATGAAGCTAAAGGTAAGAAGCAATGGGAAGAAGCAATGAAGGAAGAGTTCAATGCACTGGAGGAGAACAAGACATGGGAACTTGTTCCTAAACCAAATGGTAAGAAAGTAATTGGAAATAAATGGGTTTATAAAGTGAAGAAGCTTGCAGATGGAAGTATAGCCAGATACAAAGCTAGATTGGTGGTGAAAGGCTATGCCCAGACCTATGGCATAGATTATGATGAGACATTCAGTCCCGTAGCTAAGATATCAACTATAAGGACAATCATTGCTATTGCAGCTTCAAAAGGATGGACTCTAAGTCAATTGGATATAAAGAATGCATTCTTGAATGGATACATATCAGATGAGGTATACATGGAACAACCTCAAGGGTTTATAGATTCCAGGTATCCAAATTTTGTTTGCAGGTTGAGAAGAGCATTGTATGGATTGAAGCAAGCTCCAAGAGCTTGGAACTATAGACTGGTGAAGTATCTCAATGATCTTGGATATCAAAGTTCAAAAGCAGATTCAAGTCTACTTATCAAAAGAATAGAGGAAGGTACAATCTACATTTGTATTTATGTAGATGACATTATAATCACAGGTACTTCAGATGAAGGAATCAAGGAGGTAAAGAGATTGCTTGAAAAAGAATTCAAGATCAGTGACCTAGGAAAGTTATCATACTTTCTTGGAATGGAAGTTACTTATACAGATCATGGCATATATGTGTCACAAGAAAGGTATCTTCTGAACTTGTTGAAGAAGTTTGATATGGAAAATTGCAGAGAAGCTTCAACTCCACTTGAAGTTAATCACAAGCTCAGTAAATATGATGGTGCAGACTACAAAGATATGAGGAAGTATCAATCTCTGGTGGGTAGTTTAATTTATGCTACACTAACAAGACCTGATCTTAGTTATGCAGTGGGAGTTTTGTCACAATTCATGCATTGTCCAAAGGACCCACATTGGATTGCAGGTCAAAGAGTTCTCAGATATATCAAAGGAACTATAAAGGAAGGATTATATTATCCTTTTACATCAGATTTGAAGTTGAGAGCCTATAGTGATTCAGATTGGGCAGGTAATCAAGATGACAGAAGATCAACTCATGGTTACATGATATATATTGGTGATAAGCTTGTCAGCTGGTGTTCAAAGAAACAACATACAGTAGCTTTATCATCAACTGAAGCAGAGTACAAAGGACTTGTGGAAGCAGCTAAGGAAGTCATATGGATGCAGACATTGTTCAAGAGCTTAGGCATTGATCAAGGTACACCTACAATACATGGAGATAATATGAGTTCACTTTATCTTGCAGCAAATCCAGTATTTCATGCAAGGACAAAGCACATAGAGATACAGTATCATTTTCTGAGAGAAAAGGTAATGGAGAAGGAGATTGAAGTGGAGTACATTTCTACTAAAGATCAGTTAGCAGACATAATGACAAAGAGCTTGGATGGTGTGAAGACCAGCAGATTCAAAAGCATGGCAGGAATAAAAGAAAAGAAGATGATATGAAGAAACAGGGAATGTCAATTAGTGATTGAGGGGGAGCTGTTGGAGAAACACTCACTAATTGGACATATATTTGAAGGTCAAATCTTAGGAAGAAAACACCATGCCTATGTGAAGGGACAAATTCACAAGTGTATCATATTTGTAAAGTTAGTTCACTTTAGTTCTAGAAGTTTTTAAAATCACGAGAATACGAAAATCTATATAAGTTAGTTTGTATCAACTGACGCGGAGAGAGAGAGAAAGAAGAAGTAGAAGAAGGAGTTCATTTTATACGACTGTGTATAGTCGTGCTTCTCTGAGTGAGAAAGCAACTGTAAAAACTTCTGAGTTTTTTATAGTTATGAGAAAGAACTGAGTAAAGTTCTGTGTATGAGTCTCTCTCCATCATCTCCATGCTTGCCTACTGTGTGATGAATTCAAAAGTTCAAGTTTTCTGAGCAATTCGATGCCTGGCATCGAATCTTGGCTGATAAGTCATTTTTTCATTCTCTATGTGTTAACTGTTGTTGAATCTTCTAAAAATATGAAGTTTGTGGAGCAACTCGATGCCTGGCATCGAGTTCCAGCATAAAATGGATGCCCGACATCGACTTCTAGCATATAAGTCATCTTCTTCATGTGTGTGTAAAATAGAGTGTTTCTGGTGCAGAAAAATAGCCAAAAAAAGCCCAAAGTCGATGCCCGGCATCGACTTGGACTGAAATTCGATGCCAGGCATCGAATTTTTTATTTTTGGACACCAGGATTACTAAAACAAGAAAAAATTCCAGTTTTGGAAGGTCATACAGGGTCATCTTGTGAAGGCCATAACTTGAGTTCTAGAGATCCGTTTGATGCATATGATAGCTTGTTGGAAAGCTCTACTCTTCTAGTTTCAGCCTATAAAGTTTCATGGAGAAATAATACTTGAGCTAGGAGAAATTAGCAAAATACTGAAGGTATGTCATTTCGGTGACTAGGAATTTCTGTAGAAGCAAAGTTCTCACTTTAGGCTATCATTTCTCAAAGTTTGGAGTGGCAATGAGTTAATGGTGACCATAGAGGTGTTCTAGTGTCACATTAATTCATTTCTTGTGGTGTTTCATACATCAACAGAAGCTATCTGGTTGAAGCTTCTATATACAGAGTTAGGTCTATACACTAGACCTCCAATTATCTTTGGAGATAACACTAGCTCTCTTCACCTTGCAGCTAATCCAATATATCATGCCAGAACCAAACACATAGAAGTTCATTACCACTATGTGAGAGAGAAATTGCTTAGTAAAGACATTCAATTGACATATGTGTCTACTAATATGCAATGTGCAGATTTACTCACTAAAGCATTGGATGGAAACAAGTTATGCAGATTCAAATCCATGATTGGATTGCAGGATGTGATTGAAGACTAAAGATGAAGACTTAAGCCAAAGTGCTTGGCTTGAGGGGGAGCTTTTGGTGCATTTCAAGCCTTCACACTTGGCTTGGAACTTTGGAAGATTAGCTTGGACAATTTTCATCAAGGCTTCACTTGAAGGGAAGAGCATAGGAACCCATACCTATGATTTATTATCTTTTTACTTTCATTATAAAAGTCTTAGTGACTTGTCATTTATGAACACACACCTACTTGATTAAGTCGTGGAAATTGGATGGTGTAAATGGAGAGAATATCTCCCTACTTTTAGAGGAGTGATTATAGGAGATTTGAATTTGAATTCAAATTCAAATCTCAACTCAACTTCTATAAAAGTCAATGTAAAAAGTCGCGGGTTAGCCAGTCATTTTTGAGCTCACTCCCCGAGGCATTCTACCATTGTAACTCTGTGTGTGTTAGTGCTACTTCATAGCCTACACCACAACACCT
>CM035411.1:128611277-128653777 GCA_020310875.1 Ceratopteris richardii
GGATAAATTGGTAAGGAAAATCCTCACAGGTTTGAGAGGTGATGACAAATGGAAGCCATTCATTCTATCTACTGAATTATCACTTGATCATTTTACTCCTGACTTAAATCAATTGCTAGGACATATGTTAACCTTTGAGCAGGATGTCAAAGGTGAAGGTGACAAAAGTATAGGTCATGCAATGTACTCAAAGGATAAGAAGAAAAATAGCAAAGGAAAACAACAAGCAAATGAAGATGAAGGCACAACTAGTCAAGCCAACTTCCTAAGAGGAAGAGGAGGTGCCAAAGGTAGAGGAAGAGGCAAGAATAATAAAGATGGAGTCAAAGCTTGCTGGATTTATGGTAAGACAAATCACTTAGCTAATGATTGTTGGCATAATTGTTAGTCGGCCGCCGGATTGGTAACTATATAACTGAATCTTGTTTCACACGCGCGAAAGGTTGTTACGCAGACACTTTGTAATCTTTTATATAAAGCAATGAATAGAGATGCTCAGTGACATTCGAGAGATCACCAGACTGTCTGTCAGGGTGATTGAACAGAGCGCTACTGTACTGTTAGTTTGTCTAATTCCAAGAGTCGGAGTTTTCTGAGTATTCTGCATGTATCTGTGTCTCGTCTTGTATGTTGTCTATTGGTATCTATTGCGGTTGTGAGTATCATCTACATCCAGTAGATCATTCGGTCTGTTGTCTGAAGTGAATCATCTGCGAATCCTTATTGCGATTGTTGTGTTAAGTTCGCGTGTTGCATTAGTACTCGTTCTTGGAATGTTCTGCTAGTTGTTTGGTGAAGTTTGTGTAACTGCGGTAGTGTTTCTAACATTGTGCGGGATCGTGTTGTCTTCAGTATTGAAATCTATCATCATACGGTAAGGGTTAAGCTACAGTAAGGATTTCTTGGGTTGCGTACTGAACCTTCAATACGGTGTATCTGAAACACTTGAATTCTCTGTGTCTTTGGATCTTGATCGGATTGTGGTACCTATTCGGTAAAGGTTGAACGACTACTCTTGTTTCTGGTTTTTTTAGTAAGTTTATGTGCAGATGCAATATAGCATCTTAGCGTGTTCGGTACACGTTGGCTGAGCTAAACCGTGAACTGTAAATGTCTAAGTACAACAGAATCTTGATAAAGCTCTCAGCATGAGTATATTGCTGTGTGTAAAGTGGTTAGTTTGGGAACTAAGTATAGGGCCTCTGTCTAACAGACCCCTTCCACTCCCAAGAACCCAATAATCGTTTAAACGCACTTCTGACAGTTAGAATATAGCATTTAACACTGGTGTCGTCTGTGGGAAGGTGGCAACAGATCAGATTGTTGCAACCCAGTTGTGGAAACGTGACTGTAAATTGTAAATCGACAGTAATAGTACACGATTAGTACAAAAGATGATACATGATGGTTACTCGATCCGGTGAAACGTATCCAAAGAACCGCCAGCCTGGGGTACTTAATTTGCTAAGGACGCCTCCGGTGTCGTCGAGATTTTCTCTCCTCTCTCACTTGTGAAGGCCTACAAAAAAAACATATTTGGTGAAGGTAGCCAGAATTCCCCGAGAAGTCCAGGATGCATCAAGGATGTCAAAGGAAGGTCACATACAAAGTTTCAAAGAAATCAAGAAAGTCCATGTAGCGGTCTAAGTTGGTCAAAGCTGGTCAAAGTTAGGAAATTAGGGCAAAAATTTCATTGTCACCAAATTAGATGAAAATCCATATACTTGTAAAGATTGTCAAAGGCAGTCTATAGCCCAAATTTCAGCAGAAAATGGATTTGGTAGCACATTGATATGCTATGTTCATTTTGTAAAAATGTATTTTTTCTAGTTTGACCCTACAAATTCTTGTATAGAAATTTATGTTAGCCATATGGTTTGGCATGTATAAAGACCATATGTGGCTACATATTTGTATAAAGTTTCAAGGCTATCCGAGCTTCCTAGACACCTTAATGCCACCTTGCAAGCTTCCAAATGTAGTCAAACTTGTACAAGTTAGATTCAGATGGGAGTTTTTTCTGCATATTCCTGAAGGAGATCTTTGGAAACATAGTCCTACAATGTTTCATCTTCATCAAAGACTTTTTGGAGGGTCAAAGAGCACAAAGTCCAGTTTTCAAGGTCACCGTAGTTTTCTAGAATAAGAAAATTGAAGGCTTGAATGTCTGCCACATGTCAAAATATGATTGAACCATGTTGTAGGGTCAAGATGAGCTCATATTCAAGGGTGGAGATGCACTAAAGCATAAAGGAAGGAGGATCCAAGAATTTTTTCCATAAAAGAAGACCTTTTTTACAATCAAAGATCAATAATGCAGCATTTCTCCAAAAATAGTGGCTTATCTTATCCGAATTGATGTCAGCACTGATCCGACGGTCCAGATCATCCCCAGATCCAATGGTGGAGAATGAGGGCGCCTAAATTTCACTCCTTTACACTAGATTTGATAGAAAGAACAATTCCAAGCCATTGATTTGATTAATCAAATGGTTGTAATCAAAAGTAGTGATCCTAGAGTTGAGAGTTGATTTCTCTAGATCCAAGGGCCCAAATTCATTCAAAAAACTATATAAACCCCCCTCCAAACTCCTAGAGCATCATTGTTAGGCATCCATAGGGCTCATGCTAGCTTACGGTTTCCTTGAGACGATCACCCTCGGTTGAGCGAGTGAGGATCCAAGGTGAGCTAGTATGAGTATAGAACCTAGTTTCAAATTTAAGTTAGAACTCCAATTTAGGATAGGCTCTTGAAACCAGCATCTCTATCTTGACTCACCCTCGGTGGAGCGTGTGAGTGAGTTAGAGCTGATTTTAATGAGTCTTAGACTTCTTTAGTTAGACGTTACGAGCCTAGACAGACATAGGGTCACTGGAGTGGAACTCACCTTCTTACGTGTGACATTCGGTTGAACTGTCATGGTTTGAGGGTCGGAACCACCTTTGATCAGTAGACTGCTTAGCATGACGTACACGACGATCTTTTACATGTAACTTAATTCGAATTCTTTTAATTCATGTCACTTTTCACTTGTCTCTTGTCACCTCTCTCAGTCTCTTAAGTATTTTTACATGTCTTCTATTTCTTCTATGTGTGAGAAGGCTCCGCAGTATTGCGTTGAACCAGTGAGGATGTTTCTTTGAGCTTGTGAGTAAAATCCATCATCATAATTCACTTGCATGCATAAAATCCATACAAATCCATACATATTTATTAGTTTCTGAAAGTGTATAAGAAGCTCCAATATTGGACCATTCTTCCTTTCGAAACTGATTTATGTGTAAGGATTCCATCTATTCTCATCATGCATACATATCATCCAAAGAAGGCTATACATATGGATTAGAATTAGGAAGTGTTTAAGAAGCTCCTCCAATGGACCATTCTTCCTTCCAAATTTGATTCGTGTGTATGGTTCTCTTTCATTCTTATCATTCATGTCATCAATCTAACTTGCACACCTACATTCCCATTCCCATAATTATTTCAACATCTCTCTCTTCTCCATACTCAACATTAATTTCACCTTCACATCTTTAAACCTTCCAACATTCATTAGCTTCATACACCCTGTGTGTGCCACGACCGGACCCGATCCACCCGGATTGCGATCACCTCCACATTTGAACCCGACGTGAAACGCTTCGTGGTATTTGCTTCTGATCTTGTTGGGAGGTTGTGATCCATATCCTTTGTTTCATATTTTTCATCCTCATCATATCATCATCATCATTCTTGAGTGTTGCACTGGATTTCTCACAGTATCGTGCACATCTTCGTCGCGAAGTAAACACATTTGTGAGAGATCTAGAACATCGTGCATCACTTGCTTATTCACATAAGATGGAGGAAGGATTCAAATCCCTTATTGTTGAGAAACAAGGCCAAAGAATAGTCTCTTCTATGTTGAGAGAGAAGGGAAAATTCAATGGCATCAACATCACAAGCTACTTAGATTTGTTTGAAGAGCAAGCTATGATTTTTGGTCTTCCTGAAGATCTTTTGATATCATTCTTTGAACGAATTGTTGATAGCTCTATCATAAACCGTGTCACTCAATATGATAGTCTTCCTTGGAGTGATTTTAGAAAGGAGATGCTCAAAGAATTCTATCTTGAAGATTATAGCCAACATAATCGAGATGGATTCTTACGATGGGTCAATTCTCCAAAGCCTAGTAGCTCTATTACTCACTTACAAAATGAGTATATTAGACGCTATGAACAACTTCCTGATGAGGATAAGATAACTTTGGAACCTGATCTTGTGATCAATTTTCTTAAGCTTCTTCATCCTGAAACTCGTAGGGAAGTTGAACGGCGATTAGAAGAACCAGATAAGCGCTATGGTCTTACTGAAAATTGGCAAAAAGTGCGTAAAGTAGTAGAGGCTGTAGCCCATAGACATCAAAGACAATCCATGCTTTATGAGCAAACTAGTTTGCCTCAAGCTAGCCTTCCACAAATTAAGGAGCAATTTAGAGAACAATCCCATGCTATGCTTTTTGACTCTACTCCTATTCCTCAAATGATGGAGCCTACTCAAGGTTTTAAAGTAGAGCCAAATAAAAGTGTAGTTGAACAATCTCAAGTGGATATTCTCACTAAGCAAATGGAAAGTCTTATTGCTACACAATCCAATTTGGCCAAGACTATAGATGCTTTACAATCTAATTACACCAAAACTTTCCAAAATCAAATGAACCCAATGACTTTTCAAGAGCCTAATCAACATGTTATAGCTACCAATCAAAATCCACAAATAGCTCCTACTCAAGCATATCAAGTTCCTCCAATGCATAATCCTCCCATGCATAATCCTTCAATGCAAAATCCTCATCCTCATGTGCAAAATCCTCAAATGTATCAAAACCTGTATCCTCAAGCTTCTCAAATAGCTTTTCAAAATCCTCAAAATCAAAATTTTCAAAATCATCAACCGTATAATATGGAAGCTCCTCTTGCACCTCAAGTACCACATGTTGCTTCCCAAGCTCCTCAAATACATCAATTGCATTTTCAAAATCCTAATTATCCTGTTCAAACAATACCTTATCAACAAAATCCTCAATTTCAAAATTTCCCACCACAAGTTAATCAAAATCCTCAAAATCAAAATGGTTTTGTGCGTGGCCCTCGTAGGTGTCCTTGGTGTGATTCGTTAGAGCACTTTTTGAGAGATTGCGAACTATTGAAGGATGCTAAGGAGCAACGACTAGTAATAGACATAGACAAGAAAATCTGTGACTATCGATCTAGGCTACCTTTGCAAGGAAATTATGGTAAGGGAGGAATGAAAAAACATTATGAAAATATAACCATAATGGACGTAGGAACTAGAGGAGTGAAACTAGAAGCTCTTGATGAACAACAAGTAGAATCAAGTAAACCCACAAAGGAAGGTGATTTTTCCATAGAGGCTTTAGTAAGAGCACGGGATGAGATTAGGAGAATAACGGCTTGGGAGTCACCGATAGAAGATCAATCTCTTATTTCTCACATATCCAATGTAGAAGAAAAACGAAAAAGAGATGAAGCTGAGCCTAGTGAAAGAAGAGTGACTCGAAAACAAACCTCAGAGGGAATAGAAACAATCATAGAGCAAGGAGAAACATCACAATCTAAAGATAAAAAACAAGAATCAGAACCCAATGAACAAAAACAAGAGGAGAAACAAAAAGGGAAGAAGACAAAGCAAAGAAAAACAGAACCAAAGCCTTTAGATAAACCAGAACAATCAAAACAAATTGAAGACCAAACACGAGAACATGAACAAAAACAAGATCCTGAGCAAAAACAAAAGAAACCAAAGAGAAAACCTAAAGCCATCTTGATTTCAGAAATTGAGAGAAAAATAGATCCTATGGAAATTTTAGATGACATTTTGCTTAAGAGTCAAGTGACTATGTCTTTAGAACAAGTTTTCTCTATTGCAAAGCCTGTTTTTAAAGATAACTTTATCGGCCTAATTAAAAGGAAGAGGTTTCCGCTTAATCTAGATACTGAGATGCAAGATTCTCTAGATCAAGATCAAGCTATGAATGAAGCCTTAAACTTTGATGAATCTGATGAAGAGAACTTTGATGATGATGAAGTAAATGTTAATAAAAATTTCTTAGGACCTATTCAACCTGACCATGAAAATCATGAAAACAATCCTGAAAGTCACTTTAAAAGAACATTTTGGTCTAGAGGTACATCAGAGATGCATGTTAAAATAGGAAATGATAAGAACACTATCACTGTAAATGCATTAGTAGATTCCGGCTCCGAAATCAATGTGATTTCAAGAGAAGTCTATGATAAGTTTCGATGGCCCATAGATAAAGATTGTGGATGGCGTATGAGAACTGCAGATAATGGTGTAGGTACCCTGTATGGAGCTTGTGCTAGTGTGCCCATATCCATAGGAGGAATCACAGAAGAGTTTCACTTTTTTATTCAAGATAATTGCTCCTATGAAGTTCTCTTAGGTCAACCCTTTATTTGTGAGAGTCGTATGGAAACTAAAGCCATGGATGATGGGTCTACCTATGCTAGATTTAAGTCTAAGGATGGAATGCAATCACTTCAAGTCATGACAGTAGGAGTGAATCATCCTAGGAATCGATTGTCAATTAGAAAGAAACCTATTGTTACTCAGGGTCATGAGCATGCTTGTAGTGATTGTGCACCTCGATTCATGTTTGGAGCTACATATGATCAAAATTTCGGATAGAATCCATTGTTGAGCGGGACAACAGTGGATATTGGTTTGACATCTCGCATCCAACCAACATGTACAATAGTTTGTCACTTTGTTTTCCACATTCTAGATTAGATTTTCTTCATAAGAGTCAATTGTCCAAGTCTTTTATCCAAAAAACCCAAAAAAATTATAAAAACAACAAAATCATGGAACATGATGAGAACATTGAGCATGTGATTGAAACATCTCATTGTTTCTCTACTCTTGAGGAGTTAGAGTTATGTCTTCAAAATTCTAATTCCCATATTATTCTTCTTTCTTCCCTTGATGAGTATGCTCTAATCCAAGAGTATGCTCTCAATGTTGACAAGTGCTCAAAATTTAACCAAACACATGATGCCTTAGTTGAAACAAAGTACAAAACTGCAGACAAAAAAATCAAACCCATAGCTCAACCATTACCTCAAGGAAGTAATGAAAAAATTATTGATGTGAAAAATGATCCAATTCTTCGGGATAAGAAAAACATAGGACATACATTCACGGATGAGACAATCAAACAGGTGAAAATTGGTAGAGATGATGACTTTCTTTTGCCAGCAGAGAGAGATAAATTTGAGAGAGTTATACGGAGCCATGGAAAAGCCTTTACTATGTATCCTCATGAGATTGGTTGTGTAGATCCTAAGCTAGTTGCACCCATGATAATCTTTACTATTCCACATATTCCATGGAATCTTCGTCCTATACCTGTTCCAAAGGCTCACTTACCTGAGCTAATGAAACTACTTAAGGAGAAGATAAACATGAGAATTTTAGAGCCATCTTTTGCACCTTACTCAAACAGATGGTTCACTGTGCCTAAAAAGAATGGGAAACTACGTTTTATTCAAGATCTCCAACCCGTCAATAAAGTCACCATAAGGAATGTAGGAACAGGACCCATTGTAGATGAGTTTGCTGAATCATTTTCAGGACATTCTATCTATTCAATGGGTGATTTATATTCTGGATATGACCAATTCCAATTAGCAATTGATAGTCGTGACATAACCACAATGAAAACTCCTTTAGGCTTAGTGCGAATGTGTACTTTACCTCAAGGAGCGACTAATTCTGTGGCTCATATGATGAGTGCTATGAATATGGTCTTACATGATTTTATCCCTCATATAACTATGCCATTCATTGATGATATTCCAATTAAAGGGAGTGAGGAACGTGTAAAGGACATTACTTTAGATTCATCTGGATGTCGTAAATTTGTTCTTGACCATATCTCTGATTATGAAAGAATATTTCAACGATTTGAAGAGGTAGGTCTCACATTTTCCATAGAGAAATCTGTTTTTGGTGTCAACGAGGTACTTATTGTTGGACATTTATGTGGCCATTATGGTCGAAAGCCATACCCACAAAAAGTTGATGCCATTAGCAAGATTTCTGAAACATGTAACAACGTGAGTGAGGTACGTAGATTTCTTGGTGCTTGCATCTTTTATGTTATTTGGATCCCTCACTTTGCTCATGTTGCTGATTGTCTTTATGACTTGTTGAGGAAGAAACGAAAATTTATTTGGACTGACAAACACACTCAAGCTATGCGTAAATTGAAGAAATTATTGCTTGAAGCTCCCATCCTTAAGCGTGTAGACTATTCTGCTAACAAACCTATTATATTGACTGTTGATACTAGTCCTATTGGTATAGGTTGGGTCATAAGTCAAGATGATAGTGAAGGGAATAGATATGCAATTAGGTTTGGTGCCAAAATTCTACATGAAACACAACGAAAATATCCACAGATCAAACGAGAACTATGGGGAATGGTAACAGCTTTGAAAACAGACAAAGAATATTTCATTGGTGCAAATGTCAAAGTTGAGACTGATTGTTTTCCTCTCATTGGAATGATAGCCAATTGTTCATCTCCTGATATAGCCATGCTTAGATGGATCTCATATATTAAGTTCATAAATCCTGAGTTAGTTCATATTTCAGGTAAGTCAAACTCAGTTGCTGATATGTCATCGAGAGCTAGATTTGATGATGATCTTGAAAGTGATCTAATAAAGAATGTGAATTTAGTTGACTATGTTCCACATATATATGAGTATGAGAAATTTCATGAGTCTGAGTACGAAGATGAATGGAGAGACATAGGAAAGTATCTCAGTACACTACAACCATTACCTAGCTGGACTACGAATAGATTCCGTAACATTAGGAAACGAGCTTATAACTTTTTCCTATGTAATGGTTATCTTTGGAGACATGCTAAGGGTAAGGTTAAGAATCCACAACGAGTCCTAGGAAAGAGAGGTCTTCAATTGCAAGTAATGAAGGAAATGCATGAGACATTATGGGCAGGTCATAAAGGATTTTTTGGAACATATGAAAAAATTAGAAGTACCTATTATTGGCCTAGGATGTATGTTGATATTAGTAGCTATGTTTCTACATGTTCTACTTGTCAACTTCATTCATCAGTCAAACATAGAGATCCATTGCATCCTACGTATCCACCTTGTATTCACTACAAGTGGGTAGTAGATCTTGTAACTATGCCTAAAGGTATCGACAAAATGCGTTACATTGTACTTGCAAGAGAAGACTTAACTAATCATGTAGAGGGACGTGCACTACGATCTAAGACCACTTACAATGTTTGCAAATTCTTGCTTGAAGATGTCATAAGTCGCTTTGGGTACATAGAGAAAGTAGTTGCCGATCATGGAGAGTTAAATGCGAGAGAAGCTAAAGAGTTCTTTGAGCGTCACGGTATTCGTTTGTCTCTCACTACTGCATATAATCCAGAGGCCAATGGTAAAATAGAGAGAGGGCATCCACCTATTGTGAAAGCCATATCTAAAGCATGTAACGGTGATATCAAACAATGGCCTAAATTCTTACCTTTTGCACTTTGGGCAGATAGAATGACATGCACACGTACTACTGGATATATGCCTGCTGAACTCATGTACTGTCAAAAACCATTGTTTCCAATTCAGTCTCATATTTCTGCATGGTCAAATTTGCCTTGGTCTGAAAACATGTCTACTGATGATTTTTTGAGTTTGCGTATTAAACAGTTAGAACAAGGTAAATTAAGACTTGATGATGCTGTTGAAAAATTAAGAGAATCTAGAATGAAGAACAAACATTATTTTGATAAAACTCATCGATTGCGTCCTAAGCCAATTGAAGTAGGAGATTGGGTGCTCATTTATGATAGTACATTTGACTCTCAATATGATGCACGCAAAAAGCTCACTCAACGGTGGTTTGGGCCATACATTGTATCAAAAGTCAACAACAATGGTGCGTATGCTCTTTGTGAATTAAATGGTGTTGCACTAAAAGCTTTCATTGCAGGTAAAAGGATAAAGTTATTCAAGAAGCGTGATAATGACGAGTACATTTTGGATGAGGACATTGAAGAAGATGACAACAATGAGGCCGATTCATAAACAGGAGTATCCATGTTATTATTAAATTTAAAAAAAAAAAAAAAACATCATTAATTTTTCAAGTTCATGTTGCTTTGTTTTTTTTCAAGTTCATTCTATTTTTTTTCCATGCTTGTTTCATGCATGTTTTTTTCAGTCTTTGCATCACATTGCATATCCACATCACTTGAGTCAAAAAAAGCAAATGATGATTTCTCTACTTGTGTAAAATTATATCTTAAGTAGTAAATTCTCTACTAAGAAACTGATTATAATCTAGGATTGTGGAAAGATAGGGCATGTAGATTTGGAGGTTTATTTTGGTGACATGACTTTCATATACATACATGCATATGTATCCTGTATCGAAAGCATAATTGTTGAAATCCTAGCTCCTGCTATTGCATGTTTCTACATCCTTAGTCCATCTCACAACACTTGTATCGGAGTTTAAACGACTGTTCTCCGTCATCAAAAATGGTTGTACCTTGTATCGGGGTTTAATTTTTCCCCGTCATCAAAAAAAAAAAAAAAAAAAGTTACTATATGTTACCAAGAAGTTTACACTTTCTTCCACCCCAAAAAAGTGATCGTAACCATAAAGTTGCCGAATCATCATCATCATCAAAAAAAAAAAAAAAAAAAAGCAAGCCAAAGGAGGATAAAAAGGCATAGTAGAATAAATCACGGGCTATATAGGCAGATTTATGCATTAGTGGAGTTTAGTTAGATTTCCTTGCATGTTATTAGAGAAAGAGCATATTCATATTTATGTAGGAAAGGAGTTGATCTAAAATAAGCTAAAGATGAAAGATGTCTCTTGAAAATCATAAATCTTTGTTTATAATCATATTTAAGGTAGATTGCTTTATGAAAAAGGTACAAAATTTTCTTCAAGATGAGAGGAACTGATGCTTAAAACGACTCAATACAACCACTTCCACTTCATATTGATGCTTGTTTTTTTTCTTTCTTGTTGCCAATGTTGCTTGTTCATTTGCATATATGTTGCCTATTTGTTCATGCATATTCATGTTTCCTGTTTCAATTATTTCTTTCATGCAAATTTTGCTTCATGTCACGTTACCTACTTATTCATGCATATAATCAATTTTCCTTCCATGTTTCTTATGTTGCCTATAAAAGAATTTGATGCCTGGAACATTTTGTTTTTCACAGATGCTAGAGTGGCGCTTCCGGAGGAATCGCAAGTTTAGTGGGGGCGAATGTCGTCGAGATTTTCTCTCCTCTCTCACTTGTGAAGGCCTACAAAAAAAACATATTTGGTGAAGGTAGCCAGAATTCCCCGAGAAGTCCAGGATGCATCAAGGATGTCAAAGGAAGGTCACATACAAAGTTTCAAAGAAATCAAGAAAGTCCATGGTAGCGGTCTAAGTTGGTCAAAGCTGGTCAAAGTTGGGAAATTAGGGCAAAAATTTCATTGTCACCAAATTAGATGAAAATCCATATACTTGTAAAGATTGTCAAAGGCAGTCTATAGCCCAAATTTCAGCAGAAAATGGATTTGGTAGCACATTGATATGCTATGTTCATTTTGTAAAAATGTATTTTTTCTAGTTTGACCCTACAAATTCTTGTATAGAAATTTATGTTAGCCATATGGTTTGGCATGTATAAAGACCATATGTGGCTACATATTTGTATAAAGTTTCAAGGCTATCCGAGCTTCCTAGACACCTTAATGCCACCTTGCAAGCTTCCAAATGTAGTCAAACTTGTACAAGTTAGATTCAGATGGGAGTTTTTTTTGCATATTCCTGAAGGAGATCTTTGGAAACATAGTCCTACAATGTTTCATCTTCATCAAAGACTTTTTGGAGGGTCAAAGAGCACAAAGTCCAGTTTTCAAGGTCACCGCAGTTTTCTAGAATAAGAAAATTGAAGGCTTGAATGTCTGCCACATGTCAAAATATGATTGAACCATGTTGTACGGTCAAGATGAGCTCATATTCAAGGGTGGAGATGCACTAAAGCATAAAGGAAGGAGGATCCACGAATTTTTTCCATAAAAGAAGACGTTTTTTACAATCAAAGATCAATAATGCAGCATTTCTCCAAAAATAGTGGCTTATCTTATCCGAATTGATGTCAGCACTGATCCGACGGTCCAGATCATCCCCAGATCCAATGGTGGAGAATGAGGGCGCCTAAATTTCACTCCTTTACACTAGATTTGATAGAAAGAACAATTCCAAGCCATTGATTTGATTAATCAAATGGTTGTAATCAAAAGTAGTGATCCTAGAGTTGAGAGTTGATTTCTCTAGATCCAAGGGCCCAAATTCATTCAAAAAACTATATAAACCCCCCTCCAAACTCCTAGAGCATCATTGTTAGGCATCCATAGGGCTCATGCTAGCTTACGGTTTCCTTGAGACGATCACCCTCGGTTGAGCGAGTGAGGATCCAAGGTGAGCTAGTATGAGTATAGAACCTAGTTTCAAATTTAAGTTAGAACTCCAATTTAGGATAGGCTCTTGAAACCAGCATCTCTATCTTGACTCACCCTCGGTGGAGCGTGTGAGTGAGTTAGAGCTGATTTTAATGAGTCTTAGACTTCTTTAGTTAGACGTTACGAGCCTAGACAGACATAGGGTCACTGGAGTGGAACTCACCTTCTTACGTGTGACATTCGGTTGAACTGTCATGGTTTGAGGGTCGGAACCACCTTTGATCAGTAGACTGCTTAGCATGACGTACACGACGATCTTTTACATGTAACTTAATTCAAATTCTTTTAATTCATGTCACTTGTCACTTGTCTCTTGTCACCTCTCTCAGTCTCTTAAGTATTTTTACATGTCTTCTATTTCTTCTATGTGTGAGAAGGCTCCGCAGTATTGCGTTGAACCAGTGAGGATGTTTCCTTGAGCTTGTGAGTAAAATCCATCATCATAATTCACTTGCATGCATAAAATCCATACAAATCCATACATATTTATTAGTTTCTGAAAGTGTATAAGAAGCTCCAATATTGGACCATTCTTCCTTTCGAAACTGATTTATGTGTAAGGATTCCATCTATTCTCATCATGCATACATATCATCCAAAGAAGGCTATACATATGGATTAGAATTAGGAAGTGTTTAAGAAGCTCCTCCAATGGACCATTCTTCCTTCCAAATTTGATTCGTGTGTATGGTTCTCTTTCATTCTTATCATTCATGTCATCAATCTAACTTGCACACCTACATTCCCATTCCCATAATTATTTCAACATCTCTCTCTTCTCCATACTCAACATTAATTTCACCTTCTTATCTTTAAACCTTCCAACATTCATTAGCTTCATACACCCTGTGTGTGCCACGACCGGACCCGATCCACCCGGATTGCGATCACCTCCACACCGGGAGGTAGAAGTACAGCTAGGTCTAACCAAGTTGTCAAGAAAGTGAAGAACGTTAGTAGTGATTCCGGTCATATTCCGGTGGAATGTGCTACGCCTCTGGTAAATTCCGGTATGATTTTGGCACAATCTGTCAAAGATATAGTAACTCCAGAATCTACCAGGACGCAGCTTGAAGTTAGTTTAACAACATTGGGTAAAGATTCAAATTTGTTTACGAATAGAAACACCTTAGCCAAAGAAATTAGTGAAGGAGAAAAAGCACCTTGTTTTGGTGAAGATTCGAGACCTTCCGGTGTTGCTCCGGTACCAATTGCTGAAAGATCACAGTTTTTCGGCGACGGTTTACCATTTCTTGGTGAATCTTCAGCCCAGCCACCGCTATTGGGAGTAAGCTTCCCCACCTTTGACATCAAGAAGGAAGGTAGCTTGTTCAAAACTGAGATTCGAAACATACTGAACAAGATTATCGAATCGAAAAGTGCACAGGGCGACGATACAGATTCCAATGGTCCAGATACTCAGCCTCGGGATACAGAAGATAGTCACAATACAACCATCAGCACGATGAACAAGCAACAACAACAACAACAACAACAGCAGCAGCAACATCAACAACAACAACAACTATGCCCCCCCAGGCCGACTCCAACAGGAGTGACGTACACCGAATTTGGTGGATTTCCAGGTGATGACCCAGATGCTCATGTACGCACATTTGAGATAAGTTACACAGTGCTCAACCATCCACCTGATCCAGCGTATAAGGCTATTGCTTTGCAGTCGACATTAGTTAACGAAACAGCTATATGGCTTACACAATATGATATTAACCATTTCGGCACCTATGAAGCAGTAAGGGATGCATTTTTGCAGAGATTCAGGCTAAAGAAGAATCTAGCCAAATTTTTTGACTACCTACAAAACAATAGACAGAAGATAAATCAAATAGTACAAGAATATGCCACTCTATTTAGGACTCATTTGAGGCAGTTACCACCGGCACATGCCAACCTACCGGATGACGTTATCACTCAATGGTTTATCAATGGATTGACTCCGCAACTTAAACAGATTATGATCATACGCTGTGTAGGAGCTATGATGCTAGATGCAGTGATTGCAATGGCTTTGTAGCTGGAAAACAAGGTTGGAGGATTTACAGAAGACTTGGAATGGTTAAAGGCAAATAAAAATATTGCAGAAGACCCGACCAGACAAATGTTCTGCACCACATGCAAAAATTCAGGGCACACTAGTACCACTTGTGCACTTAATGTTGTTTTGCGCTATCTACAACATGACCGGACATACCACCGGAAACTGTGCATACAACGCTGTCGGAAAGATTTCATCCTTTCCGTTGATGACCAGAGAAAATGAAAACAACTTTATTGGTGATCTCAAACCTTTTATATCACTGTTGATCAGTTGTGTTGATTGGAATTGACTACTTTTGAAGTGTTTACAGGTTCAAATGGATGAAGAAAACAAAAGTTCATATTATGGTTTACCCTAAACTGCTCGTAAAATGTGTATTTAGGCCATAGAAACATTGAATTATGGGTTTAAGACCCTAGGTTTATATTTAATCTTGTGCATTTAAGTTAAGAGCCTTAATTCCTGGTTAATGTTAGGGTTTAACTAGGTTTTTAATTAATTTCCAAAGGGTTTCAATGGGATTCTGATGGGTTTTTAGTAAGTTTTCTAGGGTTTTAGTATGTCTCAAGGGCTAGAATAGTTGTTATTCAATATATAAATTACATATTTATGTATTAAAAATTAAACTATGCTATTAATAATTACTTTAATCATACGTGTGCATTTAAATACTAAGGTTCTAATTAATTAAACCCTTAAACTAAGATTGAATTAAATGATTTATTTAAAATAAGAAATATAGGCTAATTAAATTAAAAATGGTAAATTAAATGGATAAATAACTAGTGGTCTATATGAGTACTAGGAAAAAGAATGGTTTATAGAAGATGTGTAACTAAAGTGATTGAAAGAGTGGTCGGAATAAATGATGCAATTAAAGGAAGTTAAAGAGAAACTTTAAATAAATGGTGTATATGAAAAAGGTTAAAAGAATGGAGTAAGTGAGTTGTGTAAATAAAGTCAATTTAAAGTGTGGTGAAAGTAAGGAGATTAAAGTGTGGCTGTAGATTAAAAGTTAAAACCAAAAGAGTGGATTAGGAAGGACTTGTGTATGTATTTAAATGTGTGTTGAGCTCAAGTTTCTCCTAATGTTTTTTGGAGGTACTATCTCCTGCTCTTTACTTTCTTCTGTTTTTCCTTCTTTCTCATTAGACCCTCCTTGTGCTCGGGATATTGAGCCGTCATGTCCTACTGTGTACGATGATCTTGATATGCCCCATGCTCCTGCATGAATGATTGTCCGGCCGAAAGCATGACCATGCCTATTCCGTGGCTTGGTCTGAGTCCCTGCAGTAGTGTGTGTGTATGTGTGTGTATGTGTTATGTGATGTAATGTATGTGTGTGTATGTGAAGTGTATGTGTGTATGTGTGTGTATGTGTTATGTGATGTAATGTATGTGTGTGTATGTGAAGTGTATGTGTGTATGTGATATGTGTGTGTATGTGAAGTGTATGTGTGTGTGTGAAATATATATGTGATGTGTGTGTTATGTGTGTATGTGTGATATGTATGTGTGTGTATGTGACATGTGTGTGTATGTGTTATGTGTATGTGCCTGTATGTGTGATGTGTGTGTGTTATGTGTGTATGTGTTATGTGTATGTGCGTGTATGTGTGATGTGTGTGTGTTATGTGTGTATGTGTTATGTGTATGTGCGTGTATGTGTGATGTGTGTGTGTGTGAGTGAGTTCCCCCCCCCTCTCTACTCTGTCTGTAGCACGCAGCGCGCATAGAGAGAGAAAAGCCTCTCCCTTCCCCTCCACGGCGGCTGCAGACGCAGCGCGCGTAGAGAGAAAGAGAGAGAGAGAGAAATAGAGAGAGAGAGAGAGAGAGAGAGAGAGAGAGAGAGAGAGAGAAAAGCCTCTCCCTTCCCCTCCACGATGGCTGCAGACGCAGCGCGCGCAAAGAGAAAGAGAGAGTGAGAGAGAGAAATAGAGAGAGAGAGAGATAGGGAAAGAAAGAAAGAGAGAAAGAGAGAGAGGAGAAAGAAAGAAAGAAAGAGAGAAAGAGAGAGAGTGAGAGAGATAGGCAGAGAAAGAGAGAGTGAGAGAGAAATAGAGAGAGAGAGAGAGATAGAGAGAGAGAAAGCACAGAGAGAGAGAGAGGAGAAAGAAAGAAAGAAAGAGAGAAAGAGAAAAAGCACAGAGAGAGTGAGAGAGAGAGAGAAGTTAGTTATAAGTATATATATATATATATATTTTATTTAATTAATGATATTTAAATAGCTATTGCGTTGTTTAATTACCAATTGATATTGCGTAATTAGATAAGTATTGCAAAAGTTTAGTTAGATTTTATTATGCATCTGTATGTATTAGTAATCCATATGCATAGACATGTAATTGTACTAATGTATGCATGTGCATAAATGCATCTAAGTACTAGCATGAATGTGCATTATTTTGTGCATGATTAGTATGTATGAGTTTACATGTGAAGCATGTGCATTCATAAGAGAAGTCTATAAGTATATGAATATGTATTTGCCAATATGACTTAAGTGTAGGAATGCATGTGCATCCATGTAGAATGTTAGTTTACATAAATCAAAGTATATGCATGAGTTAATGAATGTGTGCATGTTAATGCATGTTAGTCAATATTAATTAATTAATACATTTGCATGATTATATATATTTAGAAAATGCATGTGTGCTAGTATGTGTGTGTATTAGCATATAGTATGATTGAAAGCATGCATGTAAAGTACATTAGTATGCATGAGGAATGTATACATTAGAGTGTATGTGAATGCTTTATTGTATGCATGAACATATGCATGTGTATGACAATGTTGTGTGAATGATATCTTTTATGTTTCTTATTAATTTCTTGTTAGATTACTAATATTGCTAATGTTTTTTGCAGACATTCAAAGCAAAAGAATCGAAGAGCATTGTGGCAAAAGTGAAGATTTCATCAATTCAATTATCCGACAATCTGAATTAAATCCATAGAAATTATCCTTGATTAAGCTTTGTATAGGATTCACTAGTTGTTAGCAATCTTATAGAGAAATTATATCATTGTTTTATAGCATTGTAATCATCCATTAATGTCATTAGCATTAATTCAATTCTAATTTGCATTATCATTTTTGTCAATGTTATCTGAAATCGTTAATTTCAATTTCTCATGATTATTGTTTGAATAGATTTATAGCCTTATTTTCATTCGCATCTAATGATCCTCAAGATAACATAGATTTATTTCCACCACCATTAATTAGGCGTACACAACCTAATCATTTAGAAATCCAAGAAGACGAAATTATAAAAGAAAAAATAACTGAGGAAACTTTGATAATACCTATACCTCAAGAAGCTATTGATAGATATAGAGCAGTCCAGCCTTACGGTTCTTAAACGTTTAAAGTGTTTCAATTATCTACTCCATATTTCCAAGATTTAAGAGTAATTTAGAATTTCTGATACCTTAGACGAAAGAAAAATATACCTAAAACACCTACGATTGTCTCATACACCCTGCGTGTGCCGAGGGATTTAGTGGCTGACTGATCCACCAGCCTTATGTCCGCAACTTCCCGACATTTTTGGTGAACCCGACGTGAAGGTTCGGCACGACACCGTAGGTATAAAGGTATATTTACTTTCTGTTTTGCATATGCATATATAGGAAATTTGGCGATTGAAGAAGAAGATCGACATCCTTTGTAGCTGCAGCTGATTGTTCCTCGTCACGTCACCTTTATCCATCAACTTTCATAAAAGTGACGATTGCACATGCATGAAAAGATTTTGCACTGAGCACATTCACAATGAACCTCTTCATCAAGCTGGTTGATCAGGTATATTTTTTTTATTATTCTGTTGCATAATAGTAGGAAAAGCTTCTTTATTTCTAGTTGCAAAGAAGTAAGAAAATTTTCTTTATTGCACAATAGTAGGAAAGTTTTCTTTATTTCTATTTCCAAAGCAGTAGGAAATTTTTCTTTATTGCATAGTAGTAGAAAAGTGTCTTTATTGCAAAATAGTAGGAAAGCTTGCTTTATTTCTTTGTTTGCAAAGCAATAGGAAATTCGTTAGTTTTTTTTAGGGCAAAATAGTAGGAAAGGTTTTCTTTATTTTTATTTCTAAAGTAGTAAGAAAGGATTCTTTATTTCTATTTACAACATTGTAGAAAAAGTTTCTTTATTGCCAAAGCATAGGGAAATTTTCTTTTTGTTTGCAAAATAGTAGGAAAATTTTCTTTATTTTTGTTGGCAAAGGAGTTGGAATATTTTCTCTATTTTTGTTTCTTTTACCACGGAGTCCTATCAGGATCAAGATATAAACGGATTATTACGAGAATTATATACGTATATTTCATATTTATCTATAAAGTTAGACTTATCCACTATGGCTGACCACTTTGAAGAGCAGCAAATTTGGAAGATCATAGATGCAATTAAAAGAGATAGGGGGGAATTTACTGGAATAAATGTAACAGCTTATCTTAAATATTATGAACAATTGACATAACAATATGGATTACCGGAAGACAATAAAAAAGATACATTTATACGAATTGCTCATGGGTTCACTAGAGAGGAATCCAATTGCGAGTAGTCCAACCAAACATGACTTGGGCGGATTTCAAGACTCGGCTTCTTACTGAATTTTCGCATGAAGATTACAGTAAGAATAATAGAGCCACATTCATGCGATGGGTAGGAACAACAAAGTTAGACCAACACATAACTCAAGGATTAACTGAGTTTGATATCAAATTTAACCAAATGCCTCAAGCAGACAGAACAGCTCTTGAACCAGATAAATTAAGAAATTTTCTAAACATGCTAGATCCATCTCTTAGACGAGAGCTAGAACCAATGCTTGAGGACGGAGCGACTGCGAGTGGGCTTACTGGAAATTGGGATAACGTAAGAGCAGCTGTCCATAGGTTAGCCCAAAGGCAGGAGCGAAATCAGATGCAAACTCCAAGAATATATGAAAGAGATGTGCCAGGAAAGATAGATAATGACCCCACTTCTCATAACCCTAGAAAAGATGACTCAGAACTTACAATGTTAAAAACATCAGTAGAATCACTTGTCAAACATGTGGAGACTTTGACGACTGAAATAGCTACTATAAAGAGTATGCAAGAGCTTAAATTGAGAGATCAGGAGAAACCAAAAGAATTAGAACAAAATCCTAGGAATCAGATGCCAGCTAGAAGACCATTTAACCAAGCACGTAGATGTCTCTGGTGTGATGATTTGGAGCATCCACACTGGACATGCAACTTATTCAAAGAGGCCAAGGATAAGAATTGGGTCACAGAAGTAGATCGAAAGATCTGTGACTATGTAACAAAAAGGCCTTTGGCATCAAACTATGGAAAAGGGGGTATGAAAACCTTCTTTGAAGCCTCCACAAGCCAAAATACATATGCTTGTAGGCTGGATAGTGAAGACTCTAATTGTGATTTCTGGGAGCAGGTTTATGATACTGCTAGTAGAGGCAAGTTATCTGTTGAGAACTTATATGCTACAAGCTCAGATATTAGATCAAAGACATGTTGGAATGAGCGAGTAGATATGTTCTCAGTATATGCTCATGAAATTAATGTAGACGAGAAAAGAAAACGGGATGAAGAGGGACAATCTAAATGAACAACTAGGGCTAGAAAAGAGGGTGAAACGACTGATACAATTAAAGAACCGCCTATGATGGAGCCTAGTCAGGAACCAAAACAATAGGAACAAGAAAAGAAGCCTCAAAATAAGGGTAAAGGAAAGAAAGTAGGAGAAAATTTAGAAAAGAAAACTACAAGTGAAGATAGAAGTCAAGATAAACTTAATGAATCGCAACCCATACGAGAAGAAGGAAGTAAGGAAGAAAAACCGAAAAAGAAACCTCCGACTTTCCGATTGATCTCGCAAATCGAGAAGCAAATAGATATTCGGAAAGTTATGGATGAAAAAATTATGAAGGCAGAAGTAGCCATGACATTAGAAGAATGGTTAGCATTTTCAAGAACAGATGTGAAGGAAGATTTCATGAGTATCATTAAAAGACGAAGAGAACCTATAGAGTATAGAATGGAAGATATTGAAATGGAGGAAAGAAAAGATCAGGATGAACCGAAAGTGAGTGTTGTACAAATAAATGAATCTGAGTATAGAGAATCTTCTGATTGTAGAAATTATTTGGGACCTGTTATTGGACATTTGGAAAAAGGAAATGATGACCCAAATAGCCATTACACTCAGAAACATTGGGCTAGGGGTACTACTGAAACTATGGTTAAGATAGGTAATAATAATAAACCGCAAGTAGCATTAATCGATTCAGGATCAGAAATCAATGTAGTCTCAAGGGAGATTTATAATGAGGGAAAATGGCCTATTGATCGTGACCATGGGTGGAAAATGAAGGTAGCCAACAATGCTTCTGGCTATTTACTAGGAGCTTGTGTTAATGTTCCTATTACTATTGGTGATGTTAAAGAGGAACATAATTTCTTCGTTCATGATGACTGCTCGTACCCAATTATTTTGGGGCAGCCATTCATTTGTGAACAAAGAATGGAGACAAAAGTTATGATGGAAGTGCTTTTGCAAGAATTCGTTCTCGTGATGGCCTTAAATCTGTCCAATTCATGACGCTTTGTATAAACCATCCTCGTAATCGTAGATCTTTAAGAAAAACTCCTTTAAGACACATTGAACAGGATTTCGAGTAAATGCCACTGTTGAGCGAGATGACAGTGGACTTTGGTTCGAAATCTCGCAAAATCTTGTACAGAACTTAGATAAAATGACTGTTTATTTTCCATCTGCTACGTTAAATATTTTTCATTTTAAACAAATCCCAAGAAAACTTATAAAAAAATACGAAAAACATTTGAAAAACAAAGGAGATCTATTAATGGATGAAAGTATTGAATATATTATTGAAACTACACATTGCTTCTCAACATTAGAAGAATTAGAACTTTGTTATCAGAGTAAGTCTAATTCCCATATTCTTATCTCTTCACTTGATATGTATGCATTAATTCAGGAATATGCCTCTAGTATTAATCATGAGTATGATGCCTTAGTGGAGACCAAATATAAAACTGTTAGTAAGAAGGTTAAACCCGTAGCTCAACCACTACCAAAATTTAGTAATGATACTATAAAGAATGTAAGTCATGAGCCAATCCTCAGAAATCCGACAAATATTGGCCATGTATTTACTAAAGAATCCTTAAATCAAATTAAATTAAATGCTAGTGGTTTCCTTCTTCCAACAGAAAAAGAGTATTTTTTGAAGATTATTGAGCAACATGGAAGAGCATTTTCTCTTGAGCCTTCAGAGATAGGATGTGCAGATCCTCCGATAGTTGCACCGATGATAATTTTCACTATTCCCCATATTCCTTGGAATTTGCGTCCTATTCCTGTACCTAAAGCTCATCTTCCAGAGCTGATTAGATTACTTAAAGAAAAAATTCATATGCATATTTTAGAATCCTCTTCAGCTCCCTATTCAAACCGTTGGTTTACTATGCCCAACAAGAGTGGAAAACTTCGGTTTATCCAAGATCTTCAACCAGTTAATAAAGTGACTATTAGAAATGTGGGTACAGGTCCAATTGTGGATGAATTTGCGGAAGCATTTTCAGGCAATTCTATATATTCAATGGGTGATCTCTACTCTGGGTATGATCAATTTCAATTGGCATTAGAGAGTAGAGACATTACTACCATGAAAACACCTTTGGGATTAGTTAGGATGTGTACATTACCTCAAGGTGCGACCAATTCAGTAGCACACATGATGAGTGCAATGAATTTGGTTTTGCACGATTTTATTCCTCACATTACTATGCCCTTTATCGATGACATTCCCATTAAGGGTTGCTTGGAAGAAGAGAAAGATAGCACTCTGGATGAAGATGGTTGTCGTAGATTTGTAAAGGCTCATATCCTTGATTGCCAAAAGATCTTTCAGCGATTTATTCAAGTTGGCTTAACATTATCAATAGAAAAATCTACTTTTGGTGTTAATGAGGTCCTAATTGTAGGTCATCTTTGTGGCTATTATGGACGGAAGCCATACCCTCAGAATATTGATGCCATTAGTAAGATTTCGGAGATATGTCAAAATGTGAGTGAAGTTCGTCGATTTTTAGGAGCTTGTATCTTCTATGTTATATGGATACCACATTTTGCACATATAGCTGACTGTCTTTATGATTTATTAAGGAAGAAAAGAAAATTTTTATGGACAGAAAAACATACTCAAGCAATGCGTAGATTAAAGAAGTTGTTACAAGAAGCTCCAATCCTTAAACGAGTAGATTATACGAATAATAAGCCTATTATTTTGACTGTTGATACTAGCCCTATTGGAATTGGCTGGGTCATAAGTCAAGATGATGAAGAGGGTAGAAGATATGCTATTAGATTTGGAGCTAAGATTTTACATAATACTCAAAGAAATTATCCTCAAATTAAAAGGGAACTTTGGGGTTTAGTCACAGCTCTAAAGTTTGATAAAGAATATTTCATAGGAGCAAATGTGATTGTGGAGATAGATTGTTTACCGCTAATTGGAATGATCACAAACTGTTCTTCACCAGATATTGCAATGCTTCGTTGGATTTCTTATATTAAATTTATAAATCCAGTTTTAATCCATATTTCAGGAAAGTCTAACTCTGTTGCTGATATGCTCTCAAGAGCTAGGTATGATGAGAATGATGAAGCCAAAGTAGATACTAATACGATAAATTATGATTCCCAAGTTTATGTATATGAAAAATTTAATTCAGAGGAATACGAAGGAGAGTGGCTAGAGATTGGAAAGTATCTTAGTACTTTAGTTAGATCACCTTCATGGTCTTCAAATAGATTTAGAAATGTTAGAAAAAGAGCATTTAACTTTTTCTTAAAAAATGGATTACTTTGGAGACATGCAAGGGGGAAGATCAAAATGCCACAAAGAGTACTAGGTACTAAGAATCTTCAGATGCAAGTCTTGAAGAGCATGCATGATACTTTATGGGCTGGGCATAAAGGTTTTGTTGCCACTTATGAAAAAATTAGAGAGTGTTACTGGTGGCCAGGTATTTATGTTAATGTAAAGAATTATGTGGATTCTTGCGATGTATGTCAAGTTTATTCATCGGTTAAGCATAGGGATCCACTGCATCCTACGTATCCACCATGCATACACTATAAGTGGGTAGTAGACTTAGTAACCATGCCCAAAGGTATCGATAGAATGAGATACATAGTTCTTGCTTGAGAAGATCTTACTAATCATGTGGAAGGCCGAGCTCTAAGATCAAAAACTACTTTCAATGTATGCAAATTTCTTCTTGAAGATGTGATTTCAAGATTTGGGTATATTGAAAAAATAGTAGCCGATAGGGGCGAATTAGATGCGCAAGAGGCTAGGGAATTCTTTGCTAGGCATGGAATTCGTTTAGCTCTTACGACTGCATATAACCCTGAGGCTAACGGAAAGATTGAAAGAGGGCATTCCCCTATCATAAAAGCGATTTCTAAAGCTTGCAAAGGAGAACTGAAGAATTGGCCAAAATTTTTACCATTCGCTTTGTGGGCTGATAGAATGACATGTACTAGAACGACGGGGTTTATGCCGGCAGAGCTAATGTACTGCCAAAAGCCAATTATTCCAGTAAATACCCAAATTCTTACTTGGACTACGCTTCCTTGGAAAGATAATTTATCTACTGAAGACTTATTAGCTTTAAGGATTCAGCAGCTTGAGCAAGGGAATGAAAGACTAGATGAAGCTATAGCTAAATTAAAAACTTCTCGACTTAAAAATAAAAAGTATTTTGATAAATCACATAGGTTAAGACCAAAGCCAATTCAAATTAATGATTGGGTATTGATATATGATCACATTCGATATACAGTATGATGCCCGTAGAAAATTAAAAAAGCGTTGGTTTGGACCTTATGTGGTGGTCAAAATCTATGAAAATGGAACGTATTCCTTAAGAGAGTTAGATGGAACTCTGCTTAAAAATTTAATTGCAGGTAAAAGAGTTAAAATATTTAATCAAAGAAATGAAGAATTTTATGATTTAATATATGATGAAGGAAATGAAGAATGATTTTTTTTTTAATAAAAATAATGTTTAAATTTTCTTTTAAATATGATTTTTTATTTCTTTTACATGTATGAAAATAAAAAATTATTTATCAAAACTAATTTTCTTGTGAGTTTACATGTTGTTGCTTGATAGCAGGAGTTGAAGATGTTTTTTGAACCAATTAATTAAAGACTGATTTATGATAAAGATGAAGCGCAGGAGATTAAAGACAGTACATGCAGTTTAAACTTTAAGCAATTAAAGCGATATTTGGATGAAAGGCAATGCTAAAGATGGAATCAATATAGATCAGGTGAAACAGTTCTAACCTTGATTAATGTTTTAAGTTTTGTTTTTCCCTGCATTATCATAGTTAGAAATGTACATTCTTCAGCTAGGTTAAGAAACTTCTTAAAATTATGAAAAGTAGAATTTACACTGAAGTAGGGATGTGCTTGAAGTGAAGATAGGGATTAGAGACCTATGGCTGTCATATGAATAGTTGAAGGAACCCTTAACTTGCAACTCCTAGTAGAAGTAGGCTTGTTTTATATAGGTAAGCTTCCTTAAATCTGACCCATTTAGCCAAAAGAGATCCTAGTTCCTGCTTTAGCTTACCTCTAGATCCTTTGCTCTGATTAGGGGTTAAGCCTTTCCCCTTCATCAAAAAAGTTGCGAAGAAAAATTGAAAGCAGTACATTAATGGTTGCTGCATATGAAAAGAAGAAAAAAAAAATGACACAAAGAAAAATTATGATGAAAAAAAAAAAGAGATGAAAGAAAAAAAAATCAAATAAATCAGTTGTGGTGTCGAAATCACTTCTGAATTGAAAAGCGGGCTATATAAGGCGGATGTATGCTAGAGGGGAGTTAGTTTTTTGTATCTTAATGAAAAATGGATAGAAGATGAGGATAGAAGGCCTATATAACATATGCTTTACTTATGAACAGAGTTAATAGAAGAGTTAGTACGAACACTATTTGAATGACTTCTATAGTTTCTTTCTAAAACCTATTTCCAATTCATGCATTGAACGAAAAGGTTTAAATTCAAGTTTACATAATTTTATAAGTTTTCTTTGCTATTTGAAGATGTACTAATGATAGAAGCATTTTTTATACAGACAATTTGAATTTGAGTCATGAATAAGTTTCAAAAGAATTTGATATTGCTTTCTATGATCTGCAGGTTGGCCCATCGAGGACGATGTGCAGGTTTGGCCGGGGCGAATGTCGGAAAGATTTCATCCTTTCCGTTGATGACCAGAGAAAATGAAAACAACTTTATTGGTGATCTCAAACCTTTTATATCACTGTTGATCAGTTGTGTTGATTGGAATTGACTACTTTTGAAGTGTTTACAGGTTCAAATGGATGAAGAAAACAAAAGTTCATATTATGGTTTACCCTAAACTGCTCGTAAAATGTGTGTTTAGGCCATAGAAACATTGAATTATGGGTTTAAGACCCTAGGTTTATATTTAATCTTGTGCATTTAAGTTAAGAGCCTTAATTCCTGGTTAATGTTAGGGTTTAACTAGGTTTTCAATTAATTTCCAAAGGGTTTCAATGGGATTCTGATGGGTTTTTAGTAAGTTTTCTAGGGTTTTAGTATGTCTCAAGGGCTAGAATAGTTGTTATTCAATATATAAATTACATATTTATGTATTAAAAATTAAACTATGCTATTAATAATTACTTTAATCATATGTGTGCATTTAAATACTAAGGTTCTAATTAATTAAACCCTTAAACTAAGATTGAATTAAATGATTTATTTAAAATAAGAAAATATAGGCTAATTAAATTAAAAATGGTAAATTAAATGGATAAATAACTAGTGGTCTATATGAGTACTAGGAAAAAGAATGGTTTATAGAAGATGTGTAACTAAAGTGATTGAAAGAGTGGTCGGAATAAATGATGCAATTAAAGGAAGTTAAAGAGAAACTTTAAATAAATGGTGTATATGAAAAAGGTTAAAAGAATGGAGTAAGTGAGTTGTGTAAATAAAGTCAATTTAAAGTGTGGTGAAAGTAAGGAGATTAAAGTGTGGCTGTAGATTAAAAGTTAAAACCAAAAGAGTGGATTAGGAAGGACTTGTGTATGTATTTAAATGTGTGTTGAGCTCAAGTTTCTCCTAATGTTTTTTGCAGGTACTGTCTCCTGCTCTTTACTTTCTTCTGTTTTTCCTTCTTTCTCATTAGACCCTCCTCGTGCTCGGGATATTGAGCCGTCATGTCCTGCTGTGTACGATGATCTTGATATGCCCCATGCTCCTGCATGAATGATTGTCCGGCCAAAAGCATGACCATGCCTATTCCGTGGCTTGGTCTGAGTCCCTGCAGTAGTGTATGTGTATGTGTGTGTATGTGTTATGTGATGTAATGTATGTGTGTGTATGTGAAGTGTATGTGTGTATGTGATATGTGTGTGTATGTGAAGTGTATGTGTGTGTGTGAAATATATATGTGATGTGTGTGTTATGTGTGTATGTGTGATATGTATGTGTGTGTATGTGACATGTGTGTGTATGTGTTATGTGTATGTGCCTGTATGTGTGATGTGTGTGTGTTATGTGTGTATGTGTTATGTGTATGTGCGTGTATGTGTGATGTGTGTGTGTTATGTGTGTATGTGTTATGTGTATGTGCGTGTATGTGTGATGTGTGTGTGTTATGTGTGTATGTGTTATGTGTATGTGCGTGTATGTGTGATGTGTGTGTGTGTGAGTGAGTTCCCCCCCCCTCTCTACTCTGTCTGTAGCACGCAGCGCGCATAGAGAGAGAAAAGCCTCTCCCTTCCCCTCCACGGCGGCTGCAGATGCAGCGCGCGTAGAGAGAAAGAGAGAGAGAGAGAAATAGAGAGAGAGAGAGAGAGAGAGAGAGAGAGAGAGAGAGAGAGAGAGAGAGAGAGAGAGAGAGAAAAGCCTCTCCCTTCCCCTCCACGACGGCTGCAGACGCAGCGCGCGCAAAGAGAAAGAGAGAGTGAGAGAGAGAAATAGAGAGAGAGAGAGAGAGAGAGAGAGAGAGAGATAGGGAAAGAAAGAAAGAGAGAAAGAGAGAGAGGAGAAAGAAAGAAAGAAAGAGAGAAAGAGAGAGAGTGAGAGAGATAGATAGAGAAAGAGAGAGTGAGAGAGAAATAGAGAGAGAGAGAGAGAGATAGAGAGAGAGAAAGCACAGAGAGAGAGAGAGGAGAAAGAAAGAAAGAAAGAGAGAAAGAGAGAAAGCACAGAGAGAGTGAGAGAGAGAGAGAAGTTAGTTATAAGTATATATATATATATATTTTTTATTTAATTAATGATATTTAAATAGCTATTGCGTTGTTTAATTACCAATTGATATTGCGTAATTAGATAAGTATTGCAAAAGTTTAGTTAGATTTTATTATGCATCTGCATGTATTAGTAATCCATATGCATAGACATGTAATTGTACTAATGTATGCATGTGCATAAATGCATCTAAGTACTAGCATGAATGTGCATTAGTTTGTGCATGATTAGTATGTATGAGTTTACATGTGAAGCATGTGCATTCATAAGAGAAGTCTGTAAGTATATGAATATGTATTTGCCAATATGACTTAAGTGTAGGAATGCATGTGCATCCATGTAGAATGTTAGTTTACATAAATCAAAGTATATGCATGAGTTAATGAATGTGTGCATGTTAATGCATGTTAGTCAATATTAATTAATTAATACATTTGCATGATTATATATATTTAGAAAATGCATGTGTGCTAGTATGTGTGTGTATTAGCATATAGTATGATTGAAAGCATGCATGTAAAGTACATTAGTATGCATGAGGAATGTATACATTAGAGTGTATGTGAATGCTTTATTGTATGCATGAACATATGCATGTGTATGACAATGTTGTGTGAATGATATCTTTTATGTTTCTTATTAATTTCTTGTTAGATTACTAATATTGCTAATGTTTTTCGTAGACATTCAAAGAAAAAGAATCGAAGAGCATTGTGGCAAAAGTGAAGATTTCATCAATTCAATTATCCGACAATCTGAATTAAATCCATAGAAATTATCCTTGATTAAGCTTTGTATAGGATTCACTAGTTGTTAGCAATCTTATAGAGAAATTATATCATTGTTTTATAGCATTGTAATCATCCATTAATGTCATTAGCATTAATTCAATTCTAATTTGCATTATCATTTTTGTCAATGTTATCTGAAATCGTTAATTTCAATTTCTCATGATTATTGTTTGAATAGATTTATAGCCTTATTTTCATTCGCATCTAATGATCCTCAAGATAACATAGATTTATTTCCACCACCATTAATTAGGCGTACACAACCTAATCATTTAGAAATCCAAGAAGACGAAATTATAAAAGAAAAAATAACTGAGGAAACTTTGATAGTACCTATACCTCAAGAAGCTATTGATAGATATAGAGCAGTCCAGCCTTACGGTTCTTAAACGTTTAAAGTGTTTCAATTATCTACTCCATATTTCCAAGATTTAAGAGTAATTTAGAATTTCTGATACCTTAGACGAAAGAAAAATATACCTAAAACACCTACGATTGTCTCATACACCCTGCGTGTGCCGAGGGATTTAGTGGCTGACTGATCCACCAGCCTTATGTCCGCAACTTCCCGACAACGCCAAAGTGCAGGGAACCGCAACTTTCAATGCTATTATACAGGAACCAGGACAGCCAGCCAATCATTATGTACCTCCGCAAATGAGAAACAACCAGCAACAAGGCTATCGAAATTACAGAGGACAGAGAAATAATAACTACAATGCAAATCGCTGGCAGGCCGGACCAGCACAGGAAAATCCCAATTTGCCACCACTGCACTGCCATTTTTGTGGTGAATTTGGCCACATTAGAAGATTTTGTAAGGATGCAGCTGAGTATGATCAGAGGAAGAAAGAACGTCAGAACCCAATGACTAATATGGTACAAATCACACCCGTAGAAACGCAAGCTACAGTAATTCAGACCCGATCCGGTAAGCAACTACAACTAGCAACAGAAATATTTGAACCAGGCATACGTGAACAACAAAGGATGTATGATAAGGCCAGTCAATGGACCACCGTCAAAACTCCAGTGTTTCCAGATCCTATTCCAGTGACCCAGGCTCTGCTAACCAAGGAAGGAACACAAAAACAAGATTCTAATTCAGTGGCAGGCACTGTTGGGAAAGATGGATGGATCCTCCAGAAGATTAAGTAGGTGCTGCTAATCCTGCTTTGCACCAGCCCTCAATGACTCTAGATATGATTAGTAGACACCCTTAGCTTCCAAATGATACCAAGAAATGCTATATGTACTTTGGAAAAGGTTTGAGTAATGACTTGATCAAAACAGATGAGTTTGTGAATCACAAAACTAGAAAGCTTTCTATTTTGGTCTTGATACCTGCTCAGTCTTTCACTCAGTATGACCAGTACACTTACAATTGGCAAAATTCCTTCTAGAGGTATTCTATTAGGTTAGTAAGCTACCATTTGCAAGTGGAATCATTCAAAATGATAAAATATACTAGGAGAAATAACTTTAGCAAATTTATGGACACCCCTGACTTTTTAGGAAGTATGCAGACAAATACCAGTGAGCACTTCGACGGCGATTTCTCAAGATTGGCTGAACCAAGTTGCTTCAAACTTTGTATGGTTGTAGTATGCTTTCAGCTGAATCCAACAAGCTTTGAATCACTTGATTTGGTGAAGTAGGCACTGAGATATGCCTCTTTGAAGTTGACAGACTTGGAGGTAGAAACTCAGAGTACACAGAAGTGATAGATGTAAATGTATGTATTAATTCACATTGGTTTACAAACTCATTGGCATGCCAAGCATTGCCTAATGAGGTAGAGATGTGTGAGCTATGGTGTAGCTCTCTCACACACTCAATGATAGCAGAAATGAAGCTCGGGAGGACTCACTTACCTGCGACATTTTTTATCACCTTTTTATCCATGATGACTAAGAATTTGAATTCAAATTCAAATCCTTGACTCCCTTCAATCAAGCATCTAAAAGTATGGAGATATTCTCTCAATCATGTAATCTACTTTTTTTTCGAATCTATCAAGTAGGTGTGACATAAGTCTTTTAGACTTTTACAAGGAGTAAAATGGTAAGAACTTATAAGCATAAGTTCCTATGGTCCTTCCTTCAAGTGGTGTCTTCATGAAGTAATCCAAGCCAAATTGTGAAGGCTTGAATTGCACCAACAGCTCCCCCTCAAGCCAAGCACTTTGGCTTAAGTCTTCATCTTCAATCTTCAATCACATCCTGCAATCCAATCATGGATTTGAATCTGCATAATTTGTTTCCATCCAAAGCTTTAGTGAGTAAATCTGCACATTGCATATTAGTAGACACATAGGTCAACTGAATGTCCTTGCTTAGCAACTTCTCTCTCACATAGTGGTAATGAACCTCTATGTGTTTTGTTCTAGCATGATATATTGGATTAGCTGCAAGGTGAAGAGAGCTTGTGTTGTCTCCAAAGATAATTGGGGGCCTAGTGTATAGGCCTAGCTCTGTATACAAAAGCTTTAACCAAATAGCTTCCTGAGTGGCATTGGCTAGCCCTCTATACTCTGCTTCAGTGGATGACAATGCCACTGTAGGTTGTTTCTTGGCTGACCAAGAAATAGGTTTATCACCTGCAAAAGATAAGTATCCTGATGTGCTCCTCCTATCATCCTTGCATCCTGCCCAATCTGCATCTGAATACACTTTAATGTCAATATCTGATGTATAGGGAAAGTACAAACCATGGTTCTGAGTTCCCTTTAGATACTTCAAGATCTTCTTTGCAGCCTCAAGGTGAGGTACCCTTGGTTTGTGCATGAATTGACTTAGCACACTAACTCCATATGCTATGTCAATTCTGGTCAAGGTAGCATAATTCAAACTACCTACAATACTTTGTTATCCTATAATGTCTTGGACTTCATCCCCTTCATGAGCACTTAGCTTTAGGTTGACCTCCATTGGAGTACTTGAGACTTTAGCATCCTCTGAATTGCTCCTTTTGATAAACAATGAAGTGTCTACCTTGCTCATAGTAAACCCTTGGTCTTGGAGGTATGTTGTCAGCCTCTAGTTCCATGCTCTAGGTGCCTGCTTCAATCCATATAGAGCCTTCTTCAATTTACAAACATAATTTACCTTCTTGGGATCTTCATAGCCAGGTGGTTGTGACATGTAGACTTCTTCAGATATCCATCCATTCAAGAAAGCATTCTTGACATCTAATTGGTACATGTTCCAATTTTTGGATGCAGCTATACTCACCAATACTCTGATTGTTGGCATCTTAGCCACAGGAGAAAATGTCTCGTCATAATCAATGCCTTGGGTTTGTGCAAAACCCTTGGCTACCAACCTAGCTTTGTACCTGTTGATTGTACCATCAGAGTTCCTCTTTAGTTTGTAGATCCATCTGGATCCTATCACGTTCATAGAGTCCTTCTTGGGTACCAAGTCCCATGTGTCACTCTCCTTGAGAGCTTCTATTTCTTCATCCATAGCTCCTTTCCATTCTGGTTTGGTGATTGCCTCTTCATATGATCCTGGTTCTTCACTTAACAAGTCCTTTGCAAGATAAATTGAATGCTTGGTTACAAGAGATGTATCATACCCATATCTGATAGGATTCTTACTTTCTCTCTAAGATCTCCTTATTGCTTGAACTGAAGATTCTGGTATATCCTCAAGCTTCTTCATCTTCATCTTGCCTCTGGACTTCCATGCCTTGAATTCTTCAAGATTGATTGTGTCATCATCTTCTGAACTTGAGTCTTCCTTCTGGATTGGTTCTTCCTTTGAGAGTTTTGGAAACTCCTCTTCCAAATCATAGGGTAGACTAACCTTCCTGCATTCATTCTCATACCATGAGTCATTCTCATCAAAGATGACATCTCTGCTTACCTTGAACCCTTTATTGGTTGGGTTGTAGAATCTGTACCCTTTTTGATTCAAGTCATAACCAATGAAAATACATTTTTCTGCTTTAGGATCTAGCTTTCCCCTTACCTGTGAGGGAATATGCACATATGCTACACAACCAAAGATTTTGCAATGATCCAATGATGGTCTCTTACCATGCAAAGCTTCATAAGGTGTCATTCCATCAAGTGACTTTGATGGCAACCTGTTTATGAGATAGGTGGCAGTAGATACACTCTCTGCCCAAAGATAATTTGGCAACTTCTTTTCATTAAGCATGGACCTAGCTGTTTCAACAATAAGTCTATTCCTTCTCTCAGCTACCCCATTTTGTTCAGGTGAGTACCTTGTGGTTATCTCCCTTTTGATGCCTCTTTCCTGCAAGAAGTCCTCAAACTCATTGGAGAAGTATTCACCTCCTCCATCTGACCTTAGCTTCTTCAAGTTCCTTCCTGTTTGATTTTCAACTAGTACAAGATATCTTTTGAAACAATTAAACACTTCATCCTTGTGCTTCATAAAGTATAACACAGTCCATCTGCTATAATCATCAATGAAAGACACATAGTACCTTGATCCTGAAATGGAGGGATCCTTGCTAGGTCCCCAAACATCTGTGTGTACCAAGTCTAGGTAGTCTTCATGCATAAACCCTTTCCTTGAGTAGGGCAATTTGTGAGACTTACCAAACTGACAAGCACCACATTTGTAAATCATGTGTTGCTTGGATACATTAGGTATCCCAAGTACACATTGGTCCCTGCACATTTGCTTTAAGGTCCTTTCACCTATGTGACCTAATCTTTTGTGCCATATTTCTAATTCTGAAAGTGTTTGATCCTTGTAATTGTATAAAGCAATGTTTTTTGTGTCTTCTAGCTCAAAAGTAAATAATCTACCTGATTTTTCTCCCTTGGCTATCCTTTTGAATCCATGTCTTGGGTCCTCCACATATGCTCCATGTTGATTGAATCTGACCTGCAAACCTTTCTCCACAATCTAACCAACACTCATTAAGTTTTTTGTAATGGTTGGTACATAAAGTACCCTGCTCAATGGGTTTTGGTTACCATCACAAGTTTTTACATTTCCAATCTTTACTACAAAATGCTTAGTATCATCACCTGTCTGTACTTGATGTTTGCCCTTGGGTGCCTCAAGATCAGAGAGTAGTGCCACATTGCCAGCTACATGATTAGAACACCCTGAATCAATATAAAACAGATGATCATCATTGGTACCTGACTTGGAAGTCATATTCATGATCAATAGGGAGTCATCTTGCTACTCTGTGTAGTTGTTGTAGTCTTTCCTATTTCTGAATCCTCCTTGGTAGTTACCATTATGGTTGTTGTTGTAATTGTTGTTGTAGTTATTGTGTAGCCATTGTAGCCTTGGTGTTGGTTGAACCTTCCTCTACCTTGAGAGTATCCACCTCTTTGATAGCCTCTTACTCTCTGAGTTTTGTAGTTTCTGTAGCACTCATCTGTGGTGTGGTTAGACAGTCCACAAATATTGCATGGTGATGAATTGTAGGGTCTCCCCCTACCTTGCTTACCTCCTCTGCCCCTGCCTCTTGAAGATCTACCTCTCCTTGCATAGTTGGCTTGGGAGGTAGAACCTTCATCTTCTTGCTTTTTACTTTTACCTTTGTCTTTAACCTTTTTATCAGTATATAAGGTAGAAGGAGTGTTACCTTTAGATGTATCTCCAACCTTTGTGAACTTTGCTTCATGTGTGAATAGTTGGCCCATCAGAGTTGTGAGATCTGGGGTATCCATATCCATGTAGAGATCCATTGTAGTGGTGAAGCTTTCCCACTTATCATCTGCCTTTAGTCCATTGGTTACTTGCCTTACTATTTGTTCCTCTTCAAGCTCCTCTCCTATGCTTGCTAATTGGTCTGCCACATCCTTGATCTTGGTCACAAATTCTGAGACTGATTGTTTTGGTTGCTTCCTAAGTGTTGTGAATTCAATCCACAATTGATTCTTCCTGGCCCTTGTATTAGATGAAAAGTATGATGACAAGGTTTCCCAAGTTTCTTGGGAAGTCTTACAATTCCTGATGTGAGGTAAAAGGAAATCAGATATAGAGTTAAGAAGATAAGACCTTGCCAATGCATCTTTTGCACACCATGTATTAAGCCTTTCTTGTTCTTCCTTGGTGGGTAGACCCCTTGCTTTGAATGAGGGCAATTCCTCATCTCCTGAGATGAATCCAAATAGACTTCTTCCTTGTAGATAGGTCTTCATCCGCAAAGACCAAGCTTGATAATTGTTCCTGTCCAATTCATCAATAAATTAAGGAAAACCATCTCCCATGTTACCTTGTTTGCTCTAATACCACTATTGGGAAAGATGGATGGATCCTCCAGAAGATTAAGTAGGTGCTGCTAATCCTGCTTTGCACCAGCCCTCGGTGACTCCAGATATGATTAGTAGACACCCTTAGCTTCCAAATGATACCAAGAAATGCTATATGTACTTTGGAAAAGGTTTGAGTAATGACTTGATCAAAACAGATGAGTTTGTGAATCACAAAACTAGAAAGCTTTCTATTTTGGTCTTGATACCTGCTCAGTCTTTCACTCAGTATGACCAGTACACTTACAATTGGCAAAAATCCTTCTAGAGGTATTCTATTAGCTTAGTAAGCTACCATTTGCAAGTGGAATCATTCAAAATGATAAACTATACTAGGAGAAATAACTTTAGCAAATTTATGGACACCCCCAACTTTTTAGGAAGTATGCAGACAAATACCAGTGAGCACTTCGACGACGATTTCTAAAGATTAGCTGAACCAAGTTGCTTCAAACTTTGTATGGTTGTAGTATGCTTTCAGATGAATCCAACAAGCTTTGAATCACTTGATTTGGTGAAGTAGGCACTGAGATATGCCTCTTTGAAGTTGACAGACTTGGAGGTAGAAACTCAGAGTACACAGAAGTGATAGATGTAAATGTATGTATTAATTCACATTGGTTTACAAACTCATTGGCATGCCAAGCATTGCCTAATGAGGTAGAGATGTGTGAGCTATGGTGTAGCTCTCTCACACACTCAATGATAGCAGAAATGAAGCTCGGGAGGACTCACTTACCCGCGACATTTTTTATCACCTTTTTATCCATGATGACTAAGAATTTGAATTCAAATTCAAATCCTTGACTCCCTTAAATCAAGCATCTAAAAGTATGGAGATATTCTCTCAATCATGTAATCTACTTTTTTTTCGAATCTATCAAGTAGGTGTGACATAAGTCTTTTAGACTTTTACAAGGAGTAAAATGGTAAGAACTTATAAGCATAAGTTCCTATGGTCCTTCCTTCAAGTGGTGTCTTCATGAAGTAATCCAAGCCAAATTGTGAAGGCTTGAATTGCACCAACAGGCACATCATCTTCAGCAGATACATCCCCTTCAGCCGGCGCATCATCTTCAGAATCCGTGGAAGGCACAATTCAATCACATAAGGCCTGGGAAATTTTATCTAAAGCATCCATTACTCTTCCTCTTGGCCAATTACTTGCACTAGTACCAGGAGTTCGACAACAATTCCAGCAACAGTTTAGTCCTGAGTCTGCCTGTATTCCAGCAACAGCCACAGTGCAACCGGAACCTGATTCTACGGTCGATCATTCGGTTCCTTTAATTACGGTATGGTATAAAAATCATAGAATTACATAGGTACTAATTGATGGAGGATCTGGTGTCAACATTGATACTGCTGCACTATGTAAGAAGTTAGGATGGACTGAAATCGAACCAGTTCAGTTCTTTGTCAGAATGGCTGACCAGTCAAGAGTCCATCCAGTAGGACTTGTACGGAATGTACCAATAACTTTGCAAGGTACCACATTTAAGATGACCTTTGTCGTCCTAGAATTATCGGAATCCACCCTTGATTATAATCTTCTTTTATTGGCCGCCCTTGGCTGAAGCAAGCTAAGGTTATACAAGATTGGTCTGCATAGGAACTCACTCTCAAAGATAATAATCGTAAATATGTTGTAAAACTAGATGCTATACAACCTTGCGAATTGCATGCTAGATCGTATTTTGCAGAACCAGTTCATATGTTAGATGGGTTGTCAAATGATGAAGAAGAAGAGTTTTTAAAGAGCAATATTGATTTGATCTCCATAGGAACTATTGATCTACAATCTGTTGTAGATAATTGGAATCCCACAGCTTGTACGATGATGCCTGTAACAAAAGAAAATAAGAAAGAAGATACCACTGCTATAGATGACGTTGCTCTACAAAAACTTTTTAAGCCAATTGACGATACAGAGAAGCCCCGACAATTTTATGTCCCAGAGGATCAATTGATAAAGGAAAGCCTACCGAAAGTATTTCAAGCAGACTTAATACAACTACTCCGAGAGTTCTCTGACGTCTTTGCGTGGGATTACAAAGATATGAAAGGTCTGGACCCGTGCATCTATCAACACAGGGTCATGCTGAAGCCAGAAGCAAAACCAATCAAGCAACCCAGCTACCGGATGAATCCGAACTATGCATCATAGGTAAAGGCAGAGCTGGATAGGTTATTAAAGGTTGGATTTATTGTACCAGTAGAGCATGCTGAGTGGATATCACCCATTGTTATTGTGCCTAAAAAGAATAAGCAGCTACGAATATGTATAGATTACCGAAAACTGAACGCAGCTACGGTGCCCGATCCATTTCCGCTACCTTTTCTTGACACCATGCTTGATAGAGTAGCAGGACATGAAATGTATTCATTCCTAGATGGATATAGTGGGTATAATCAAGTTAGAATGGCTGAACAGGATATACCAAAGACCGCTTTCATTACCAATTGGGGTGTTTTTGCTTGTACCGTAATGTGGCTTGGATTAAGAAATGCCCCAAGTACTTTTCAGAGGTGTATGCAGGAAATATTCTCCCCTTACCTTACCTCGTTTATGCAAGTTTATCTTGATGATTTTTTGTTATTTGGAAAAATGGTAGCACACCTGTTCCATTTACGGTGTTGCTTTGAAAAGTGCACAGAATACAGACTCTGTTTAAACCCAAACAAATCTGTGTTTGCGGTTTCATGTGAAAGGCTACTTGGCCACATTGTATCTGCACAAGGTATACAGGTGGATCCAGATAAAATTACAGCTGTGTTAGAAGCACCTGTACCCACTACACCTAAGGAAGTGATGCGCTTCATGGGCCAAGTAAGATGGCATGGTTGGCACTTACGGTGGCTTGCTCATTTGGCAATACCACTGAAAAAATTAATAACCAAGACTCCTCGACAATTTGAATGGACTCAGGAATGTCAAATTGCTTTTGATTGTCTAAAGGGATTACTAACACAGGTTCCAATCTTACAACCTCCTGACTGGGATCGCCCATTTCATGTATTTGTTGATGCTTCAGATATAGCAATAGGGAGCGTTCTAATGCAACAAACCGATAAGTGGTTCAGACCTGTGTACTATCCAACCGAAGGCTTGCTCTTGCTAAGAAGAATTACTCTGTAACTGAAAGGGAATGTCTAGGTTTAATATACTCTGTCAGGAAATTGAGGCATTATTTACTTGGCCACAAATTTACTTTTCTTGTAGATCATGCTGCACTTGTCTATTTAGTTCGGCAACAGCACTTAGGTGGTCGATTAGCACGATGGGTTCTACTTTTACAAGAATTTGATTACGAAGTTATTCATCGGCCAGGCAGTTCACATGCCTTAGCAGATTTCCTTTCTCGTTTAGATTTCGGTGAAGCTCCAGTTGGTATAGATGACAACGCCAGCAATTTATGTTTCCGAACCAACCAATGATGAAGTGGCAGACCCACCTATGCCATCTACATATTATGATCAAATATTAACATTCCTTACCGATGGATACCTTCCTTCTCAGGCTTCTCCTGCAATGCGTAGGAAAATTGCAGTGTACACTTGCAAATTTCGGTTAATTGCTGGAGAATTATACTATATGGATTACACAGGAGTTCTACTTCGTTGTGCTCCACCACATGAAGTTAACTCGGTCATTATGTTGGCTCATTCAATTCCATCCGGCGGACATTTTGCTGCAGATTTAACACACTAGAAAATTCTGCAGAGTGGACTTTGGTGGCCTACTATGTACAGGGATGTATTACAGTTTATCAAGCAATGTGATAGTTGTTAGAGATCTGGACATCCCCTGCAACGTCATCTTTTCCCTCTACAACCTGTCTTGCCATTAGAGCCTTTTCAGAAGTGGGGTCTAGATTTTATTGGACCTATTACTCCACCAGCAATACTTAGTAATAATCGTTATATTTTGGCATGTACTGATTATGCTACCAGATGGGCAGAAGCCTGGGCTTTGCGGTCTACGACAGCGGTTGCAGTAGCAAAGTGTCTACTCAAAGATGTCTTTCCACGTTTTGGCTTACCGCTGGAACTTGTTACAGATCAAGGCACTCATTTTGTCAACAATCTAATGAAAGTACTCACACATTCTTTTCAGATCACACATAAATTTAGCTCACCATATTATCCTCGTGCAAATGGTTTGGCTAAAAGTACAAACAAGACCCTGCTGAATATGCTTTGAAAACTCATTTTGGAAGCACCGGAAAGATGGGACCAACTATTACCTGCAGTCCTATGGGCATACCGAACTACCTATAAGGTAGCAACAGGTCTAACACCCTTCAAACTAGCTTATGGATTGGAAGCTATAGCACCCATGGAAATTATTGTGCCAAGCTTACGTGTGGCTCTCACTCAGAAATTAATACCAAAAGATTCTTTATCATTCCGGCTAGATACACTCAGAAAACTGGATGAGCACCGATGGCAAAGTTTTCTAACTATGCAGGAAGTACAGCTAAGACAAGCTCGAACACATGATCGCTACTTAAAAACCCCAGTTTTTACGGTGGGACAACTTGTACTATTTTACAATGCAAAGTCGAATCGCTCTGCTGGCAAATTCAAGTTACGATGGTTTGGTCCCTACCGGATTGCTGAACAAGTGGGCCCAACAACTTTTTGGTTGACTACTTTGATCTGAAATCCTCTTCCGAAAGTCGTCAATGGTTCGAAGCTACGGCCGTAGCAACAAACATCTAACCCGCACTGAATCGTTTCGCTGTGGTCGTGTCTTTTGGCATTCTCTTTTCTTTCCTTTTCTTTTATTTTATTTCCTTTTGTTTTGTGCACTTAAAATAATAAGTATGTAAATATCCATGTTTGATACCTAATTATGTCAAGCAGCCGACGTGCGTTATCGACTCTGCTCATGCATGCCTACCAAAGTTATGAAGTTATCATCTCAACGTCACACCATGACTGCTAATTTTGATTGTCTCCCACTAAAGCGCATCTACTTAACCTTCTCCGTTTCGCCGAAAATCGCTATTGTGCTTGCGTGATTTGTGTGATTGTGTATACCCTGTGCGTTTGCGTTTTGTGCTTGCGTTTACTGTGTGCGCCATGGAAGCTCTGGCAAACTATGAAGCTTTCAGTGAGGGACTCCCGGCCGAGGTAGGAGAGTTCCTGCACACCCGTGGGTTATCCAATTTCGCTGAACTGCCTTGGCATTCAGTGGAATCCCACCCAATTTTTGCCCAAAATATCGCTGCTATCACTAAAACACCTGCCAACGAGCAGAGTTGGCCGATCACCTCCCTACCATCCCATACCATAATCACATTCCAGGCATTTGCTGATGTGTTTCGACTTCCTCGGCAAGGTCGGGAAAATGGCCCGAATCTGCCAATGGCAACCATGATCAAACGGTTCCCTAGATACTCCTCAAATGAATACGCAATTCTCTGTCGCCCCGAACCTGAAAGATCCGCATTGCAATTCCTAGTAGCCATCCTTAACCTCCAGAAGTGAACTTATGGTATCTCTAGGCCATTCTACTCCGCTATTGATTTAGCTGCCTGAGAACCAATCAATTTTGCATCCTACTTCTTCCACCGCATTCACAAGGAATGTGTTTCAATCATTAAACAGGTAAACAAAGGAGGAATGCCTAGGTCCAGACTGCCACACATCATTTCTTTCCTTTTTCCAGCCATACTTGCAGCACAACCCCCACCTAGAGGACCGATTCTGCGTCATGAAGAGTCTGCACAGATCTTGGAGGACGATGAAGACGACGAAGAAGAACTCAATCAACTCTTCCGTCGAAAAGTGAAGCACAAGGTTCAGCCGAAGGAAATAAAGAAGATGACAAGGAAGAAGAAAAACAGGACGAAGAAACTTTTCACGACACCACCACATCTATGCAACACGAATCATCAACACAGTCTTCATCAGAAGGACAACAAGAACAGGAAGATCACACTGAATCTGACACAAGCTCGTCACAAGAAGCATCTCAGCAGCAATCTGAGCAGGAACAACATGGAAATGAGGAACAAATCATTAAAGATGTTTTCGACGAACTGCTTAGAGCAGTAGAATCTACAATTGCTGATACTACCAACACTGCACAATAAACAACAGAACAACCTGACCAAAGAACCCGCTGCCTCTTCTTCCTCATCCCCAAACTATTCTCCACCGAACTCAGAACAGCTGCTCACAGAATCCTCTTCTCAACCTCGTACTCTTCTTTCGTTTCCAACACTCTCGGTATTTTCCGAGCTTGCAAATATGGGACAGATGTTGATCAATCTATCACAACAATTACCTGAGCAAGTGAAGCAAGTAACAGAGAATATTTGCAATGAATTTCAACATAAAGTAGATGTACTGGAGGCCGACATTAGTCCCCTACAAGAAGAATTGCTAGTAGCCAAAGCCGAAAACCAATCCCTACAAGAACAGTTGAAGGAATTACAGGCTAGAATTTCGAAACAGGAAATGGTTACCAGTCAGAGAGATGCGGCAGTGGCTGAGCTCACAAAGAAAGAAGAATCATTACAGAATGCAAATGCCGAAATAAGTAAAATGAAGCAAGAGTTACAGGACAAAGAAGATGCAAGGATCGCATTAGGAAATCTGCTCGAAGAAACAAGAGTTCAGCTAAACGAAGTAGTACAACAAAGCCAAGAACAGTAGAGGCAGGCTAGAAAAACAGAAGAACTTCAAAGAACAAACGAGAATTTATCAGATGTCAACAACATGCTCAAACACTATTTAACAAAGGAAGCTCAAACTCAAAAGTTAATAACAGATCTCCGACATGAAAAGGATTCATATTCCAGAACCGTACAGTTTCAGAATCAAGAGATCGAAAGAAGAGAGAATCAGCTGGAAAATAAAAAAGAAAGAGTAAGCAAGATGGAGCAACAAGTGGCAGAAATGAAAGTTTCCAGAGATGCGGCGCTCTCGAATGAATTTTATTTACAAGAAGCCTTTCTGTAAATGCAAGCAGAAATTTTGCTGACCGAAGCTATAGCTTTAAGTTCTGTACGAATAGATGCCCAATTAGTAGAACTGGACACCCTCAAACAAATGTTAGAAACTTTAAAAAAGAAAATAGCCCAAACCTTGAGGCTAGCACGATCCATGTACTTAGAAGGAATTATAGATGAATAATAATTTGTAAAACCTGCGGGTTCGAGTCCACCGTGCGTGCCAGTGTTAGTCGGCCACCGCATTGAAAACTGTATAACTGAATCTTGTTTCACACGCACGAAAGGTTGTTACGCAGACACTTTGTAATCTTTTATATAAAGCAATGAAAAGAGATGCTCAGTGACGTTTGAGAGATCACCAGACTGTCTGTCTGGGTGATTGAACGGAGCGCTATTGTAGTGTTAGTTTGTCTAATTCCAAGAGTCGGAGTTTTCTGAGTATTTTGCATGTATCTGTGTCTCGTCTTGTCTGTTGTC
>CM035411.1:128673777-128676277 GCA_020310875.1 Ceratopteris richardii
GTTTTGGGACAAGTTCCCAAGTTTTGTTCTCTTCAAGAGCATCAAATTCTTCCTTCATTGCTACTTCCCAATGTCTCTTACCCTTTGCTTCATCATAGCTTTGAGGTTCTTCATCTTCCTTAACCATGTAAGCATAATTTTTCTGAGTCAAGTAAGAAGTGTCATATGAATACCTTGTAGGTTGATTCCTTATTCTGGTTGACCTTCTTGGTTCACACTCTTCATGTCTATCTGGATGTACTTCTTCATCAAATATTGGTCCATCTTCATTCCTTCTATATGATCCAACTCTTGATGTGCTTGCTTGCATATGTTCTTCATCTCCATCTATCTGCATATGTGATTTACCTCTTGCACTCCTTCTTATCTCTTCTTCAAATGTTTCAAGATCACATTCTTTATCTGCATACCAACTCTTCTGTTCATCAAAAGTCACATCTCTGGAAACAATAAAATGTTTAGTTAAAGGACTCCATAGTCTATAACCCATTTGTTTTTCATCATACCCAATAAACACATATTTTTCTGCCTTTGGTTCAAGCTTATGTCTGAGTTGTGATGGTACATAAGCATAGGCAATTGACCCAAACACTTTACAATGATCAAGTGTTGGTTTCTTACCCCACCAAGCTTCATAAGGGGTCATACCATTCAAAGCTCCACATGGTAACCTATTCACAAGGTATGTGGCTGTATTTACAGCCTCAGCCCAAAGATAATTAGGGCAATTCTTTTCCTTTAACATTGCTCTTGCAAATTCAACCAATGTTCTATTCCTCCTTTCTGCCACCCCATTATGTTGAGGTGTATACCTGCAAGTTATCTCTCTCTTGATACCTGCATTCCAAAGATAGTCATTAAATTCTTGGGAGAAGTATTCTCCCCCTCCATCAGACCTTAGCCTCTTGAGTTTGTGACCTGTAACTCTTTCTGCATAAGCATGAAAATGTTTGAAGGCTCCAAAGACTTCTGATCTTTCCTTTAGAACATAAAGGGTTATCCACCTTGTAGCATCATCAATAAACAAAACATAATACCTAGATCCATTTATTGAACCTTCTTTTGTTGGTCCCCATACATCTGTATGTATGAGTTCAAACAAACCATCATGCTTGAAACCTTTCTTCTGAAATGGTTGTCTATGAGCTTTTCCCATCTGACAAGCTTCACACTTGTATATCATATGTTGATTCTTTACATTTGGTAGTCCCAATACAGATTGATTCTCCACCATAGTTTTGATTCCTCTTTCATTGAAATGTCCCAATCTTTTATGCCAAAGATCTAACTCTGTAATTACTTCATCACCATGTGTAATTAGGGCTTGACCAACATTTCCTTGCACTTTGAGAGTAAAAAGTCTACCTTCCTTCTTACCACAAACAATGGGTTTGTATGCATCCTCTGGATCTTCAACAAATACCCCTTCATTTGTAAATCTGACTTGAAAACCTTTTTCCACTATTTGTCCAACACTAATCAAATTCTTTGGTATTGTTGGAACATACAAAACATTTGTTAATAAATCAGCTCCACTCCTGCACTTCACTTTTCCAATTGAATGCACATTATGTTTTGTATTGTCACCTGTTTGTACTGTATGACTTGAATTTCCTTCTTCCAATTCTGACAATAATTCTATATTACCTGATAAATGATTTGAACAACCAGAGTCAATATAGAACACCTTGAGATCCTCCTTCTCTGATGAACTAATTGAATTCATCATCAATGTTGTATGGTTGTCATTCTGGGTATCATTTGCATAATTGTAATATGTAGTGTTGTATGATTGGTTCTGATTCCAATTTCTTCCACCACCTCTACCAAAACTTCCTCTTGAATTATGTCTTCCTCTTTGAAATTGATTCTGAAACCTTCCACCTCTTCCTCTGCCATTGTTGTTCTGATTTTGGCTTGCTCCTTGTTGATTGTGCCAACAATCATATGCTAGATGATTGCTCAATCCACAAATCCAACATGTCTTCTTGTTATTGTTCTGATTACCTCTACCTCTTCCATTACCTCGACCTTTGCCTCTGCCAAAACCTCTTCCTCTTGCATAATTTGCTTGAGTTGTTGACTCTTCTTCATCCTTTGCTTTGCCTTTATCTCCTTTCTTTTTGTTCTTCACATACATTGCAGAACTTTGACCTTTGTCTCCATCTGACTTTAAGTCTTGCTCAAATGTAAGCATCAATCCAAGTAATTGATTCAATTCTGGCACATAATGGTTTAATGAGAGTTCTGTTGAAAGTACAAAAGGCTTCCACCTTTCATCACCTCTTAATCCTGCAAGTAATTGAGCTATCAACCTATGATCTTCAATATCCTCATCAATAGATCCAAGGCTATCTGCCAAGTCTTTCATCTTAGTGACATAATCACTAATGTTCTGATTTTGCTTCTTCTTGAATGTGGTGAACTCTGACCATAAGCTAGCTTTCCTAGCTTTAGTGGTGTTTTGGAAGTGATCTTCCAAAGCATTCCAAATATCTTC
>CM035411.1:128701277-128703777 GCA_020310875.1 Ceratopteris richardii
CCACAGTTCAGAGATCCTAGTGTTCCGACTAGGGAAGAGTTAGCAGATTTGAAAAACTGGATGAAGAAAGATGCTCAAGCTAGAAGCATTATCTATATGGCAGTAAATGATTACTTGTTACCTCATATTCGAGGTCTTGAAAGTGCAACGGACATTTGGAATGCATTGGAGGAGCATTTCCAGAATACTACTAAGTCAAGAAAGGCATCCTTATGGGCAGAGTTTACAACCTTCAAGAAGAAGGCTTCTCAGTCCGTTTCAGACTATGTGACAAGAATGAAAGACATTGCAGATGCATTAGGTGCTGTTGATGAAGATATCGAAGAGGATAAATTGGTAAGGCAAATTCTTACAGGCTTAAGAGGTGATGACAAATGGAAGCCGTTTATTTTGTCTACAGAGTTATCGCTTGATCATTTCACTCCAGATTTAAATCAGTTGTTAGGTCATATGCTAACATTTGAGAATGATGTTAAAGGAGATGGTGACAAGAGTGCAGGTCACGCAATGTACTCAAAAGATAAAAAGAAGAATAGCAAAGGAAAGCAACAAGCAAATGAAGATGAAGGAACAACTAGCCAAGCCAACTTCCTAAGAGGAAGAGGAGGTGGCAAAGGTAGAGGAAGAGGCAGAAACAACAAAGATGGAGGTAAAGCTTGCTGGATCTGTGGTAAGATAAATCATTTAGCTAATGATTGTTGGCACAATACTCAAAGTAATAATGGATATAGTCAAAGTTACAATACAAGAGGAAGAGGTGGCAGAAATCAAAGAGGAAATTTCAGAGGCAGAGGTGGTAGGAGTTACTTTGGAAGAAATGCAGGTAGAGGATTCCAAAGTCAACAATATAACAATACCTACTACAATTACGCTTCAGAACAGAAGGAAGATTCAACGATGATATTGAATGCTACTTGTGAAAGGCAGAATGAAGATCAAAGAGTCTTCTACATTGACTCAGGATGTAGTAATCACCTGAGTGGAAACATATCATTGATGACTGATTTGGAGAATAAAGTTTCTAATCATGTGGTTCAAACAGGTGACAACACAAAGCATAAAGTGAAGTCGATTGGATCAGTGAAAGCCAAAGACGGCAGTACCTTATTGGGTAAGGTTCTGTATGTTCCTACAATTCCTAAGAATTTGATAAGTGTAGGACAAATTGTTGAAAAAGGATATGAAGTAAGATTCACTAATGAAGGAGTATACGTGGAAGATCCCAGTCAGGGGTATAAACAGATTGTTTCAGGAAAGAAAGAAGGAAGACTGTTTACACTGAAGATTCAAGGTAACATTGGTCAGGCCATGTTTACATATGAAGGACAGAAAATTTCTGAGTTAGATCTTTGGCACAAGAGACTTGGACATTTCAATGAAAGAGGTATAAAAGACATGGTTAACAATGGTTCGGTGCTTGGATTGCCTAATGTTGCAAGTCAACATATGACATACAAATGCGAGGCATGTCAGTTTGGTAAGGCTCATAAGAATTCTTATACCAAGCATGGTTTTATGCACTCAGAGAAGCTTGAGTTGGTACACACAGATGTGTGGGGACCATCAAAGGATTTCAGTATAAATGGATCAAGATATTATGTGATTTATGTTGATGATGCTACCAGATGGATCACTATCTATGTGATCAAAGATAAGTCAGAAGTATTCAATACATTCAGACATTATCATGCGTATGCAGAAAGAACCACAGGTCATAGACTGAAGAGATTAAGATCAGATGGAGGGGGAGAGTATTTCTCCAACGAATTCAGTGACTACTTATGGAATGCAGGTATAAAAAGGGAAGTTACTTGCAGGTACTCTCCTCAACAAAATGGTGTAGCAGAAAGAAGGAATAGGACTCTTGTTGAGTTTGCAAGGTCCATGATGAATGAGAAAAATTGCCCTAATTATTTGTGGGCTGAAGCTGTAAATACAGCTACTTATTTGGTAAATAGATTACCATGTAAAGCCCTGCAGGGTATGACACCATATGAAGCTTGGTGGGGTAAAAGACCTACCCTGGATCATTGCAGAGTATTTGGATGTGTGGCATATGCATATGTGCCATCACAATTAAGACACAAATTAGAACCTAAAGCTGAAAAATATGTTTTCATTGGTTATGATGACAGACAGATGGGATACAGGTTGTGGAATCCATCCACAAAACATTTTCTGGTATCGAAAGATGTTACGTTTGATGAGCAAAGTTCTTGGTATGCAGGAATAGTTAATGTCAATACAGGTAATGAAGAAGAATTGAGTCAGAAGAAAGGTAAATCAAAGGTTCAAATAATTGATGAAGAAGAAAATTATGAAATACAGGAAGAAGTTGAAGAAAGACCAAGATTTGATCCTGAGTGTGAAGAACCAGAATCCTCAAGGACTGGAGAACTCAGAAGGTCATCAAGAAATAGATGGCAACCTACAAGGTACAGTTATGATACTTCATTTTTGACTACGAAAGATTATGCTTACATAGTGAAAGCAGATGAAG
>CM035411.1:128713777-128858777 GCA_020310875.1 Ceratopteris richardii
AGTCCCATCTCATATCCTTACCTTAACACGACTGATGCAAGCGATGAGGCCCAATGGAAAATATTTGATGGGCCTTATCCCTTGCATCGATCGTGGTCGATTTCTCACTAAAAATGGCGATCTTGGACAAAACCTAAAATTAATAAGAATATATTAAACAACATACCTTGACCTCATCTTCCTCCTCGATGAGCTCTTTTGAGTCAATACAAATTATTCCTTTGTCCTCAGCAACATCCAAGAATGAATAGTCGCACCCAAACGAGTATATTCCAAGTTGCTTCTGATGCTCATCAAAATCTTCATCAGCAAGTCTTGGCTTCTCTGAGATAGCTTTCTCAAAGCACCTTGAAAGGGCTTGTGATGAATCTTTGAATTCTTCATTAGACAAATCCAAATCAAGACGCAAAAATTCTTCTTTTCTTTCTCCTTTCTTATTGATGAATCTCCTTGCAACTTCTTCTGACTCAGCTATAGCTGCAAGGCAGTAGTCCTCCCTTAGATTGAAAAGTTCCTGAATGTAAAATAGAGGTATAAACTCTTTTTCAGAGATAAAGTAAAAAGGTAGATTTGGGAGAAGCAGGGACTTCTCAAACACTTGAACTTCTTCAGTTCGCTCCCTTATTGCAGTCTCTGCTTTAAAAGTGGCCACATCAAAACCTTTGACCTGCTCTTCTTCTGCTTGGAGATTGATCTCCTCAATAATCTCCATGACACCTTTCATAGTTTTTGAGCTTCCCTCAAGTGTCAGCTCTAAGAAAGGCTCGTCTTCAACATGAACATTTTCCTCCTTTTCAACCGAGATGTGATCAAGCCATATCTAGAAGGCAATGTTTAAAGGGAGCAAGTAGCAGTACTTTTCATGCTCTGGGCATAAATCAAGCTTCCCTGGCAAAGGGGATATCCTTTTGCATTTTCTTGTGATTTTTGCCCTATCTATTGGATCCTTCCCAAAGATGTGAGGATGGACATAGGTTTTCTGAGAAATAGAAAGGATCTTTCCATTGATCAACCCCAAGAAAATCTCCCACTCATCCTTAATAAAACTTTTTGATTTCTCTAGGAGTTTTTCAAAATCAATTTTGGGGTTGAATATCGTCATTGCATCAAGAAAATAATCTACAGTTAAACCCTCTTGAACCATGAAATCAAGAAGTTTCTCTGATGGAGAGACACTAAGGATCTCATTCATTCCCTCCATCTTAGCTGTAGCTTCTCTTGTATGTCTATGAGGAGAATTCAACCGATGCAAGCGACTACAGCGAGTCAACGTAGGTCAAACAAGGAAAATTGCTTGTATCGGTCTTGTCGGGGACGAAAACAAAATACACATGTAACTGAGACAAATTCTCTGAAGGTTCAAAATTTGAATTTGTGAAGGAAGTTTCTATTTATAGGCGAGGAGGGAGGAAGTAACGGTCCAATGACGTGGACCAATCACTGAGTGCCATGTGGTAGAGCATACAGTGGCTGATTCAATGGATAGATGATGTGGACCAATCAAATCATGCCACATGGCAAAAGACATTGGAATTCACAACGGCTTTATGATGTGGACCAATCGTGGCATGCCACATGGCACCAATGGTCAACTCAGTTATGGGACCTATTTAAGCTTCCCTGTTCATTTCTTTCATTTTTCTTTGTCAACACTTTCCAAGCATTGAGGTTCCATCGCCACCAAGTTTTCAAGCTGCTTCTTCACAATTTCTATAGAGAGCGCTCTCTGCGTTAGGTAATATGGACATGACCCATCGAAGCGATCAAGGTACATCCGAGATTTTTGGATAACCCTAATTGCTTGGATTGGTCATGTTTCTTAAATGGCATCGGGTCCTTGTATGCTTGAGTATTATGCATTGTAACCTATATTTGAACTTGTATATATTGAAATTTGATGATGAATTCAGGGACGACCGATGCAAGCGATTAGGGACATCCGGGCAACTACGGACGACTCTTATCGCTTGGATCAGTCATGTCTCTGAAAGTGCAAAGAGTCATTGATCATAGCTTGCAAATTATGTTTTTCTAAGTGATACTTGAGTATTTTGCATTCTAAGATATATTTGAACTAGTATTGATTGATATTTGATGATGAATTCAAGGACGACCGATACAAGCGATTAGGGACATCCGGGCATTTAGGGATGACTCTTATCGCTTGGATCGGTCATGTCTCTGACAGTGGAAAGAGTCATTGATCATAGCTTGCAAATTATGTTTTTTCTTACTGATACTTGAGTATTTTGCATTGTAAGATATATTTGAACTAGTACTGATTGATATTTGATGATTAATTCAAGGACGACCGATGCAAGCGATCAGGGACATCCGGGCATTTCCAGATGATTCCTATCGCTTGGGTCAGTTGTGTCTCTGACAGTGGAAAGAGTCCTTGATCAAAAATTTTGAGAGTAAATTTCCTTTCTTTCCTAATTCCTTGCCTAAAGACTCTCATGTTATGTAGAGTATGGCTAGGACCAAAAAGACAGCAAGGAAGTTGTACCTTGAGGGTCAAGACCAAAATGCCCAGGAACAAAATGCCCAGGAGCAAAATGCCCAGGAAGAAAATGTCTAGGAGCAAAATCCCCGGAAGGTTCAAGGCAATGTATCAGACAAGCCATCAAAGAAAAGGGTCAAGTACCATGTAAAGTCCTTGAGGGAAATTAGAAGAGCTCAAAAGTCTGTGGGCTTGTTGATCCCTAGACTTCCATTTATGAGAGTTGTCAAGCAGATCTCAGCAACCCTCTCTTCTTTGATGAAGACCTCATCCTTTATCAATGTGAGGTGGCAAACTCAAGCACTGCTATGCATGCAAGAAGCTGCAGAGGACTTTGCTATTGATTTTATGAATGATGCCTATTTATGTGCTGCTCATGCACATAGGGTAACACTAATGGCGAAGGATTATGTTATTGTTTCAAGAATAAGATATAAATTTGATAAATCTTTGGTTCCTATTGATCACCATGATAAATAATTCTTCAATATTTTAAATATACCTCCAACTCGAGCACCCAAAACAATAGTTTTCATTGAAGAGATCAACCCTAAGGTCACTCATGATCATGAAACTAGAACTGCAGCAAATAGTGAGGAGGAGAGGAAAAAGCAGGGATTATTTACAGAGGAAAGTGTCATCTTAACCCAGATTGAAAAGTTACAAAAAGCAAATAAAGAGGTCCTTAAGAAAGGTGATGGGCAGATAATAGTTAATGTTGCAATGCCATGGCAAAAAGATTGGTTTCTTGACATTAGACCTAAAGACAACAAAATGTTGAGGGAGCTTCATGTTGAGATATCAGATAGTGTGGTCAACATTTCACTCAGGTATATCTAGAGGCCATAAAGTGCTCTTGTATTGCTTAATTTTCAAGTTCCTTAACTGAATTTTTATTTCTTGATTTGTAGGGTTCTTCTTCAATAATGTGAGGAAGCAGTTCAAACAAAAGTATTTATTTTAGATCCTCTAGTGACACAGTGTTTTTTGCATAAACATGGAGATGCCAAGTCCTTTCTACATAATTTTACAGAAGAGGTAGAATGTGTTATCTACCCATATATTGAAAAGTAAGTATTCATCTTCATTTTGGAAAGATATTTGTTTCATTCAAGAAAGTATATTTACATGCAACTCATTGACAGGGGCCATTGGAGTCTGATTATTGTTGACTTCAATGCATATCAAGCTCTTTTCCTCAATTCTCTTCAATCACAACATGGGAATTGCAAAGTGTAAGTTTCTATACATTTTGATGTTCTCTATTTAAGAGCCATGCCATCCATTCTGATTTTTACTTTACAATGCAGTGCTGCAAAGCTTCTCAAGATGCATATTGATCAGAATTTTCCTGGAATTGCTAAAATGAATGAACAAAAGCAATTTGGATACATACAAATTCATGTGCCATTGCAGAGGGACTCAACATCATGTGGTTGGAGAGTGATTGCAAATGCTGTAAGATTCTTGGAAAGAAGGTTTTACAGTCTTGAATTGAATTTATCAGACTACCCAAATGCATGGATCATCTTGATCAGAGAGAGAGCAATAAATGGCATCATGAAACATGTAATCTGCCCCTATGATCCAGACTCACCTCCACCCCCTCCACCTAATAAAAAAAAGTCTGAAGATAAAAAGAAAGGGCTTCCTCTTCACTCACCATTAAAGCATGGGACCAAGAAAAAGAGTCAAGCTAAAAGCTCCAAAAAGGGACAGAAGCAACAGAGAAAATAGGGCTCCAAAAATGATAGAAAGGGTTGAATCATTTTTGAGTCTTAGATTGAAATCTATTGTAAAACCAACGTAGGTTGGAAGATTTATTTATGTACAAATTGTATGTACTTATGCCAATCTTCATCTGGAAGATGGTCATTGTAACCATATTTATTTGCATTTACAATATTTATATGCCTTGAGAAATATACAGTTGTATTGAACCTCTTGATAGTTAAACAAAAGTTCATTGCATGGTCAAATTAAATTTGTTCGTGTCACAAATATGACTGCATTGTGGGTTTCTTACTTCATTATTGTTGGAAAGTTTAAATTGGAGAAGATACAAAAGAATATAAAGAATTAAGAGGACACGATCGATGCAAGCGATACGAGGAATCGGAGAATTTTGGATTACCCCTATCGCTTGCATCGGTCGTATTATCCATTCCAACATAGGATCCCCTTTTAGCAACCTTGCATAAGATGAGCTATTGCTAGTTGTTTTTATACTCATGAGTGAAATCTTTACGCAAGGTCACTTGTTGAAGTCTCTCACGGTAGTTTGCTAACAAGACTGATCTAAGCGATAAGGGCCATCCGACAAGTTCAGATTGCAGTAGTCGCTTGCATCAGTCGTCTTCTCTAATCTCGTCTCCTCTGTTTTATGCCTTAAGTCATGCTCTTCATATTTTGAAATATCAAACCTTGGATTGGAATTTGCACTAGGTTCTCCACCCTCTCTTATATTACTTGTTATGTGTACCATGATATTTTCTCTTGCATTACTTGAGGACAGAAAAGATGGATAGAATCAAATTATTTTATTGAGACTAATGTGCACCTTTGATAGTTGGATCCTCATTAGAATGTTAAGATTAAACAAAAAAATGCCAAGATAAGTTTAGATGAAGGGGAATAATTGAAGTCATCAATTCACTCCTGCAAATAAAAATCAATAGAAATATGAAATAAAGGACCTAAAAAATATCTAAGAATGTCTTGGTTTATATTCTTATCATTGTACAATAAGAACCTCATCAAAATCTTGAAAGTAAATTACAAAATGCAAATATGAATATAGACATTTAAAATTCATAATTTACCACACATTCTTTGTCACCATCCTGCAAAGAAAATTCAATGGAAGTATCAATAGAAGCTTCTATTAGAGGAAGATACATTATGTATGAATGTTAGGGTTAACTTGTTACAATCTTAAGGGTTGGAATTTAATCACCCTTGGTGACAAGCAACTCATGCAGGATAATGATTTCTCTGATCTAATGTTAACTATTGCATCATCAATTGAGAATCTACACTATAATGATACCTCATCAAGGTATTCTAGGAGCTCCCTTGCATTTCTGAGATTCCAATTTGTAGTGACAATTATTTTCCTTGATTAAAAATCTGGATGAATCAATACTTCTAACTCAAATTCTGGACAGCTCTCCTCTGAGTCCAAGGCTATCCAAAGTGCAAGCTTTTTTTTCCATCTTCTATAGTCATATCCTAGAACCAGATATTTTGGACATATCTGATATGAGATTGAAAGAGAATTGGGACTAACTTTACATAAAATAATGTCACCTAGCTTTTGAACTTCTTTGCTATCCCATTCCCTACCTAAAACATCATCAATCTCTGAAATAGAGACTCTCCTATTCAGCCACATTGTTTTTGTTTTCTGTAATAACATGTTTTTAAAGCATGCTACAAAGACATGAATAGGCAAAAACCATTGAATCTTTATCCTTCTCGAAATTCGGCCTGTTGACATTGCCTTTTGGATGTCAAATTTAATTCTGCATAGAAAACTTGAAACTGTTGAATGATCAGGAGCATCCCAATCTAATGAAGAGATGCAAGGACCAGGTACATGTACAAGATTTCTATAAGAACTCCTCCCTGATGGCACTTGATAATCTGCATAATGGACAAATAACTCTATGCTATTGAAAAATTAAATAGATTTGTCTACATACGTGAGTTCTGCATATTCCTTATGAAGGACTCTGAATGTTCCTGTTAAACATTCAACAGGTTTCCATTCCACAATATTGGAAGGAAAGATATCTGCAGTACAAAAACATATGTTTTATTATACAAAAACAACTGGAATGATAGAAGAGCATTGTCAAACTTCACTTATAGTACGAAGGGAATTGTAGATGGTTTTCTAGAACAAGATCCTTAGTGGTGTATACATGTTGTACTCATGCAAACCAACCGCATCTCTTCAATTTGAAACTGAGAATATGTCCCTTCCTGTGGTTTCTTGTGTTGTCTCTTTTGGCACGCTTGACTTTATGGGCATCTCTACAGCTAGGAAGCATAGTTACCCATTCATTTACTTTCACAGAAAGAGGTTTCCACAAAGAATCCTCTCTTCTGTTGTAAACCTCACATAAGATTACACGATTGGAAGGACGACGAGAAGAAGAAGCCATTTGAACTTAGAAGAAGAAGAATGTTCAAAGCGAGAAACTGACGTTCATAACTTTTGGCAGTATTTATAGAGAAATAGGCTTTGTACATGTGGAAACTTTTGATTTGATGTAAACCCTATCGCTGAATGATCATGAAATTTTGTGAATCCAAAAATATTTCGTATCTTCAAAAATCAATTCCTTCTTGGAAATTCGAGAATATGCTTTGTGTAGTGTGCCAAAGTATCTTTTTTTGCATCAAACCGAAAAATTGTACACTAAATACGAGACTCTTCATCACTTTAGCGGCACTTTTAGAGAAAATTGTATTAAAAAAAGAAATTCTTCATACGGTTAAAAGAGACAATAATGTTATATTCTTGTACACGTGGAAAGACTCTATTTGTCAATTTCCTTAATCTCTCATTAGCAAACAGCCCCTTTTCGGCCATTTTTGCCCTAATGTCTAGCTCAAGCTTTACCTGAAGGGAGTGACCAGAAAATAAAACAAGTAGCTAATGATCCCATCTTACGTGATATTTCAAAAATAGTAAATAATTTTACTGATGAAACTATTAAATTAATTAAAATAGGAAATGAAGATTCTTTTTTACTGCCTACTGAATGTGAATTGTTTCGTGAAATGATAAGAAAACATGGAAAAGCTTTTTCTCTTTATCCTCATGAAATAGGATGTGTTGACCCTAGAATAGTATCTCCTATGATTATATTTACCGTAGCCCATATAGCTTAGAATCTTTGCCCTATACCAGTTCCAAAGGCTCATTTACCTGAGCTAATGAAACTGCTTAAGGAGAAGATGCATATGAAAATTTTAGAACCTTCCTCCGCACCTTATTCTAATAGATGGTTTACTGTTCCTAAAAAGAATGGTAAGCTTATATTTATCCAAGACTTACAACCCGTAAATAAAGTTACAATTAGGAATGTAGGAACCGGCCCTATTGTAGGAGAATTTGCCAAAGCTTTTGCTGGGCATTCTATCTATGCTATGGGTGATTTATATTCAGGTTATGATCAGTTCCAACTTGCTACTGAGAGTAGCCTTTAGGACTAGTCCGTATGTGTACTCTTCCTCAAGGAGCTAGCAATTCGGTAGCACATATGATGAACGCAATGAATATGGTTCTTCATGATTTTATTTCTAATGTGACCATGCCATTTATAGATCATATTCCAATTAAAGGCTGTGAAGAAACAGAAAAATATGAAACATTAAATTCTTTAGGATGTAGGAAGTTTGTATCTAATCATATGTTAGATTGTGAGAAAATACTTAAAATATTTGAAGAAGTAGGATTAACTTTTTCCATAGAAAAATCAGTATTTGGTGTCAATGAAGTTTTAATTGTAGGACATTTATGTGGTTACTATGGTCGTAGGCCTTATCCTCCAAAAGTAGATGCTATAAATAAATTATCTGAAACTTGTAAGAATATTAGTGAGATTAGACGTTTCTTAGGAGCATGTGTATTTTATGTTATTTGGATTCTGCATTATGCCCATGTAGCTAATCCGTTGTATGATTTACTTAGGAAAAATAGAAAATCTAAATGGATTGAAACTCATGTTAAAGCAATGAAGAAATTAAAAAGTTTACTTTCTAATGCACCTGTTTTAAAACATGTAAACTACTCTATTAATAAACCAATTATTCTAACTGCAGATACTAGTCCCATAGGAATAGGTTGGGTAATAGGTCAAGATGATAGTGAGGGAAATAGATACGCTATTAGATTCGGGGCTAAAATTTTACATGAAACTCAAAAAAATTATCCATAAATAAAACGTGAATTATGGGGTTTAGTTACTGCGTTAAAAACTGACAAGGAGTATTTTATAGGAGCTAATGTAGTAATAGAAACAGATTATTTACCATTAATAGGAATGATTACTAATTGTTCTTCTCTAGATATAGCAATGTTAAGGTGGATATCTTATATTAAGTTTATTAATCCTGTTTTAAATCATATTTCTCGAAAAACTAACTCTGTTGCAGATATGCTTTCTAGGGCTAAGTTTGAAGATGATGACATGATTGAAACTTAATTAAATGTGATTAATTATATTTCTGATGTTTATGTGTATGAAAAATTTAATGAAAATGAATATGAGGGAATTTGGTATGATATAATATATTATCTTAGCACTTTGAAGCAATTACCTGTTTGGTCAGCTAATAGATTTAGAGACATTAGGAAACGTGCATTTAATTTCTTTCTTAAGGATGGTTTTATTTGGCGTCATGCAAAAGGGAAAATTAGATATCCGCAACGAGTTTTAGGAAATAAAAATCTTCAAAATAGAGTTGTGATAGATATGCATGAAACTCTTTGGGCAGGACATAAAGGCTTCTATGCGACGTATGATAAAATTAGAGAAGCTTATTGGTGGCCAGGTATGTATGTGAATATACGTGACTTTGTAACTTCTTGTATTACTTGTCAGGTACATTCGTCAGTTAGACATAGAGAACCTCTACACCGTACCTATCCTCCTTGTATTCATTACAAGTGGGTAGTTGATTTAGTGACCATGCCTAAAGGTTTAGATAGGATGAGGTATATAGTTTTAGCTAAGGAAGATTTGACTAATCATGTAGAGGGTAGAGCTCTTCGTACTAAAACTACTTATAGCATATGTAAATTTTTGTTAGAAGAAGTTATTTCTACATTTGGCAATGTAGAAAAGATATTAGTAGATAGGGGTGAGTTAGATGCTCGAGAGGCTAGGGAATTCTTTGACCAGCATGGGATTCGTTTATCTCTCACTACTTCTTATAACCCGGAGTCTAATGGTAAGATTGAACGCGGTCATCCCTCTATTGTGAAGGCAATTTTTAAGGCCTACAATGGTGATACAATGCAATGGCCTAGATTTCTTCCTTTCGCACTATGGGCAGACAGGATGACGTATACTAGATCTACAAGATTTATGCCTGCAGAAGTAATGTACTGTCAGAAGCCGATTTTTCCTATCCAAACCCAAATTATTTCATGGACGATGCTTCTGTGGAATAATGAGATGACTCGTGAAGATCTGATTTCTGTTAGGATTATGCACTTAAGTCTAGGAAATAAAATGATTGAAGAAGTTGTACAAAAAGTTAGAGAATCATGACTTAAAAATAAAATCTATTTTGATAAAAAACATATACTTAGGCCTCGTACTATAGAAATAGATGATTGGGTATTAGTTTACGATAGTACTTTTGATACATAGTATGATGCTAGGAAGAAGTTAATTAAAAGATGGTTTGGTCCGTATGTACTAGTAACTGTTTTTTATAATGGTACATTTAAACTTAGAGAATTTTATGGTTCTTTATTGAGAAATTTGATTGCAGGGAAAAGAGTTAAACTATTCAAGAAGAGAAATATGAAGATTATGAGATTGACGAGATTGATGCTGATGAAGATGAAGATGATGATTAAAATAACTGTTTTAAATCAGACGAAAAAGTTTTAATTAAAGATTCTTTGATTTTTTGTGTATATGCACTGCATTACTGATTGAGTTAAAAGGATATGTTCAAATTTATTTTAAAAAAATCAAGTAGAATTTAAGATGTTAAATATCTTATATATTTATGATTGAAGCATGAAAAACTTGTATTTATATGAACTGAATCAGATAGTTAAATAGAAATTTTGGAATCGAAAGCTTGTGAAAGAAATGGTAGCCTTATTATGAATACATGTATATGCTGAAAATTTTATCCATTAGTAAGTGGGATTTTTGTATCTTACTATTTATTCCTTATGAGATCTGACCTCTAAATGAATTTTAAAAAAAAAACTTCATACCCAATTAGCATATATGTATGTGTTTGTAGTTGGCGTGCTATGTTCGGCTAGTAGGCGGGTGGAACAACCTTGTTCGGGTGATCAAGGCCACGAACTGACGCTAGTTTCATCATAGGCCTAACCTTTATGTTGTCATGCACCTACATGGGTCGGTAGGCGGGTGGAGTTACTCTGGTCGGGTGATCAAAGCCACAAGCTGACATCGATTTCATGTAGGGCTGACATAGTTTTGTCGTGTGCTATGCCGGGTTGGCAGACAAGTGGAATAAACTTGGTCGGGTGGACAAGTCCAGGAGTCACACCCAATTTTGGTATAGGCCGATTTGTTAAAAATAAATGAAGATCTGAGTTGGGATGAAGTAATAAAGCAAGAAAAAAAATGATATGAAAAAAATAAATGAATGGAGAGTCAGACCATAGAAAATAAAAGTAGGAGGCATATAATTCTATTAACTGATGAAAAAAATTTTGGTATATGTTGTTATGCAGGATAAGTTACTTATTCCAAGCAAGTTACATAAACATGACTATGACACTTATGATTTATTCCTATAAATGCTTGTTTAAATGTGGATTCAGAGATATAACATGATATTTATATGACTTATATCTACTTTGTTTTTTTTAGATGATTTGTATTAATCTTTTTAATTGCACAAAGTATGAATGCATGATAAAATAAAACTTTGAAAATTTAAAACTTATTTTCAAAAGAATTTGATATGTTCCACTTGAATCTGCAAGTTGGTCCATCAGGACGATGTGCAGGTTTAGTGGGGGCGGATGTCAAAAAGAATTTATTCCTCCTAAAATATTATTAAAAATTAAAAGATTAATTGATTGAAATAAGTTTGAATAATTTATGAAAATTTTGACTAATGTTTGATTTTAATCTTTTGCAGGACAACAAGTTTGATGATTAATACAAAGATGTGAAGTATTTATCAAGTTGTGGATATAGATTAAAAATTAAGGGTTAGTCGAGGGTTTATTTAGGTTTTGAAAGTAAATTCAACGGTATTTAAGGGTCAATAGTAGGCTTTGAACATGTTTATAGGGTCCAAGCTTAATTTTAAGGTTAATTAAGGGTTTAATTAATAAATCTAGAGGGTTATGGAAGGATAGAAGACTAGATTATGGGTTAGATGAGGGTTAAAAACATGGTTTAAGGGTAAATGTATGTTTAAAAAGGTTAATTAAGTAGGTTTAGCCTCTAAATGAGTTAATAAATAGGGTAAATGTATTAATTGATATCTTAGCAAATATTTTAATTATAAATGATTAAGTAAATATATTAATTATTAATTTTCATAACACTAAGGTTATGAATACATTTAAATTTATTGATGGGTTTAATTTAATTTATTCTAAAGTGATTAAATAAATAAAAAGAAATTGAAGGGTTGTATTTAAATCTAAAGTCTAAGGCCAAGAGAATATTTAATTTGAGTGGTTGTGTATTTCTTGGAAAAGAAAAGGAGAAAAAACCCATGCCTTTTTTTGAGTTGGAGTGACGTTGAGTGATGTGGAGAAAATGAAGGCTGCATGGTTTAGTTATCTTAGGGAAAATGTGGGCTATGGTGGGCTACTCTCATCTATATAAAGAGGGGAGTCGTATTCACAAGCTCATGTTATTTTTCAGGTACTCTATTTACTCTATGCTCTAGGCTATGGTTGTTTGTGCACTCATTTCTATGAATGTCCTTCTGGTAGGAGGAGAGAGAAGTCCATCTCTCTTGCTTTTTGCAAATCATTTATTTCAAAGAAAATTTTTTTGCTTTTGCTCCAAGATGCGTAGAGATTTGAGCTCCTTTTCCATTCTTTTTTTTCATTTTCCTTCTTTTTTTTATTTTCTCTATCCTTCTTTACTTCCCTTCTCTCTTCCCTCTTCGTCTTTCTCCCTTTCCCTCTCTTCTCTATCGACGTGATGCACACAGCAAAGAGAGAAAGAGAGAGAGAGAGAGAGAGAGAGAGGATTTTTTTTAATTCTTTTTTTTCCTTTTTATTTTTTATTTTATTAAAAAGATTCTCCTTCCTCCCTCCCTATAGCCAGTCGGCAGACCTGACGGCCACAGTAGAGAGAGAGAGAGAGAGAGGGAGAGAGAGAAAGAGAGAGAGAGAGAGAGAGAGAGAGAGAGAGAGAGAGAGAGAGAGCGAGAGAGAAAGTGAGGATTTTATTTTTCCTTTTTAAATTTTATTTTTTCTTCTTTTTGTTTTTTAGTATCTCTTCCTCCCTCCCTGCAACCAGCCGGCGGACGCAGACGGCCATAGAAGAGAGAGAAAGAGAGTGGGGAGAGAGAGAGAGAGAGAAAGAAAGAGAGAGAGAGAGAGAGAGAGAGAGAGAGAGGAAGAGAAAGAGAGTGAGAGAGGTTTATTTAATTTTTATTTTTTTCCTTTTTTATTTATGTTAGTAGTTATATTTAATTTCTTTTCTTCTATTATATTATGTTTATAAATACTATATGTTTACTTAATATATATTTTATATGATTATTTTTATATATTAATATTAATAATATTTATTAAATTTATACTAGATTTATATAAATTAAGTATTTATTTATGAGAAGTATATGTATTAATGTATAAGAATATATTTATGTGTATGAATGTTTATGTATTTATATTTGTATGTGAATATATATGTCTTAATATATGTATATGTTTTAATATATGTATATGTATGTATATATGTGTGTGTGTTTTAATTAGTAAACTATTTAGGATCATTACATTTTTATTTTAATGTACTAAGTGTTAATGTTTTTCCATTTAATTTATGAGATGCATATGCATTAGGTATGAGATGAATGATATGAATGGTTAATGATTTTATTATGTATGTTGGTATGAAATGGAGGGTATGAAGGATGTATGTATGTGTTTATTTAATTAAATTGATTTCATATATATGATTTGATTTCCTAAACCTTTTTTATGAGTTCCAGGTTACCAGAAGGAGGGTCCATTTAGCCATTATCCCTTTTCTTTCTCAAAGATTTCATCATTTTATCTAAACTTCTCCTTATCCAATCATTTATCTTTTCCTTTTCTTATCCATTAGCCAAGCTTCTTCAGCTCTTACTTGCTAGCTTAGGATAGAAATTTATTAGAAATGCATTAGATTAATGAATGTTTGTACCCATGTTAGGAAATGTTAGATATATATGCATAGTCAATGTATATATGTTAAATGTTAGTGCATGTACCCATGATAAATGTTAGGCGTGTTAGTGAATGTTAGGCATGTTAGTTAAGGTAGTGCATGTTAGATGTTAGGTAGTGCATGTTAGATGTTATGAAGTGCATGTAAATGTATGCATAGTTAATGCATGTATATTAGATATTAGTGCTTGCATGTTTTGTGTTGTGCATGTATGTTCATGCATGTGTGATTTATGTATGCATGTTCATTTTCATTCATGCATGTGCATATGTATGTATGCATGTTCATTTTCATTTATGCATGTGCATGTATGCATGTGAGATATGTTAGTATATGTTTATGTTTGCATGTTTTATGTATGTATGTTTATGCATGTGCATGTATGCATGTGTGTGTATGTTAGTGCATGCATGTTCATATATGTGTATGTTAGTGCATGTATGTTATGTTTGCATGTTCATGCATGTATGTATGCATGTCATGTATGTATGCATGTTCATTTATGTTAGTGTATGTTATGTCATGCATGTATATTAGTATGCATGTGATGTATGTTAGCATATGTAATATGTATGTATATGTATGTTAAAGTGTATGAATTCTATGTATGTATATGAATTATAAGATGTATGCTTAATTAATGTATGAATGAATGAATGGGATATGTACAAGTTTATTGAAAGATACGTTAATTTGGAAATTGATGAACTTTCTATCTATATTTCTAAATAAAATGATTGTATATTTTATATTATGGAAAAATTATGAGTTTAATTCTTCGTAAACTCTTTTTTTTTTTTATTCAATCCAAATATAAATAAAGCACCCTAAAACAAAATTTTCTGCGCCTATTGGGAACGAATAAAACACACTTTGTTTACAAGTTTATAATATATGAGTGATTAGTGTTCTTGAGTGCATGAATGCGTTATGTATATTATAATGTGTATATTAAAATAAATGTATGTATTTATGATTTATATGTATTAGAAAACTTAATTATCTTATATTAACCTGAGTTTTTAATATGTTAAGTTTAAATGAGTGTTTAATATTTTATGAAATTATACTTATGGTTCTCATGTTATTTTTCACATGATATGCAGCCTCTGTTGAAGACGAACTGAAGAATTGAAGTGTGGAAAAAAAATTACTTAGCTAGAATTTTATTGTTTAGTTTTGTATAGGATATCATTTTATAAACAGTATCTTATAGCTTTTGTATAAGAAAACATTCATTTAAACAGCTTATATAATATTAATCTATTTGCATTTCATCTTATATGTCTGAAGAAGCTTCATCTAGTAGTACATTTTTACTGTTGGAGATAGACGTCTGCGAAGCACGCGAATAGCACAAGGAAGAAGAAGAAGCTTGGAGCACAAACACACAATACTGAATGTATTACTAGATAATGTACAAAGATAAGTAGCCCATTAGGGCAATAGGCGTATATACAAGCCGGGGAAAAAAAAACCTCCTAAAGAGGGAAAAAAGTGCCCCGGCGGTCCTAGTGTGTTCACACACATCACTACCTAAATATATCAACAAATCCCCCCTGGGAGTGATGCGGTGAACAAGGAGTTGGCACTCATGTATAAGGAAGTGCCAAGCTATGTGGAAATCACTCCACAAAAGGAAGTAAGCTCAAAGCTTTGCGGAAAGCTTCAAACTTCTCCCTAGGCAGAGCCTTCGTGAAAAGGTCTGCAATGTTCTCCTGCATGGGCACATATGCCAAGCTGATCTCCCCAACAGAGAACCTCTCCCTGACATAGTGATAATGCACCTCAATGTGCTTAGTGCGAGCATGGAACACAGGGTTCCTCGCAACTGCCAATGCACTCTGACTATCAATGAAGATGGTGGTGGCAGAAGACTGGCCAACACTTAAATCAGCCATAAGACATCTGAGCCACACACACTCAATAGTCGCTGTGAAAGCTGCCCTATACTCAGCCTCACAATTGCAAGTGGCCACAGTAGGCTACTTCTTGCTCAACCAAGATATACATGAGCTACCAAGCATGAAGCAAAAACCACTGGTGTACACACGAGTGTCATAGCAACCAGCCCAATCTGAGTCAGAAAAAGCATGCAAATCTGGCGGTAATGATCCCCCCTTGGGATAAAACAACCCAAGTAGTCGAGTACCACTCAAGTAGCGAAAGATGCGCTTAACCGCTGTCAGGTCGTGTAGATGCTCGGATGTTGGATCAGTTCATCCGCCAAAATCGATCGGCACACGCGGGGTGCTTGGCGCAATCTCAGGTACAGTGTCTAGCACTTGAAAAATCGTTAGTACTAATCAATGATAGAAAGATAACCAAATTAACTTGCATCTAATATGACATCATATGTTTCTTCCTTGTTTCGATATGTCAATAAATAATTTCAACTTCAAACAATAAAAGAATTTTGTTGAAACATCCATGATCTTAATTGCAAGAAATCACCACGTTTGAATTTCAATTTTCATTCAAATGAGCAAAACCTTAACATACTATTATTCATGTGAAGAATAACAGTAAACGCAAAAGATGCTCAACATATATCTTAATTCTGTATGGGTTCAATGTTCTTATGAATTTGAAATGTAATGATGTTGACAAGTTTGTAAAGTTTACTTTTAATTTATGCAAATGCCTTAATGTTAATCCAAATCGGAACTCAACAAATAAAACTTTGCGTTTGAAATCATTACCTTGTTGTCATCGAACATCATATAAACAAGAAGTTATAACAATATTTTTGCTCATAGATAGCGATGAGAGTTCAACGATGACAAAGCACAGTATTTGTCGCGCGTAAATAGAATCTTCATAGTCTAAAAAATGGAGCATTCTCGGAGTGGAAAAAAATGAAGAAATTCAGGTGGATGTAATGTTGATCAAGAAAATCAAGGTGTGTACAGTATTATAAGATTTTGAAGGTGAAAGGCATCAGAACATATGCAAACAACACATGAATTCTGCTCAATTCACTTACACATGAACTGTGATAAATTTATCACGTGGGAATGACATGCAGACATTAACAAAAAACATTAGTATTCTAAAACTCAATTAATATTATAAAAATTCAATCACACACTTATCCGTCGGCATACTATCCGTTGTACTAAAGATGAAAAGAACGCAAACTCATATCAGTCATATAGAGCATTGTTATCAGTCATATAGAGTGTTGTTAGTCTTTGTAGCCACACCAATCATATGGCACTTTGTAAGCACACACCTGCAGAGCATAATCATATGAAAAATATCAAACATCAAAAGTTAACATACACCATTAACAAAAGCTTGCTCGATTCCACAATTTCAGATAAATGAGCTCATCATCAATGTACTTCTTCAGCATACAGTACATCGGAGTGCGAACTTTTCTCAAGTCAAGGTAGCGCAGATGATTTCATCGATCCTCTTTCAATCTCCAACGTTCAGACTTCAGAATTTTAAACATGAGCGGTGGTAATTTGATCAACATAGACAATCCTCAGCTTTTCTTCCATCTTCTTGTAAAATTAATCCTTCCTCGGGAGCTTCTCATTCTTGATTAGTGTCATCAACAGAGAGCTGCATTAACTCCAATGCGCTAATAGGATTCGCTTTTCTTCCATAAAACTCTTCAATCATCACAGGAGCAGCCAATTTTTTTAGTTTTCAAGTGTGCAACATCAAACCTCATGTAATTCATTATGTAAGAATATAATTCACGCTGTTATTGCATCACTATCAGCTGATCAACACAGAAGAGGGAAGGTGAGATGGTGATGAGAAGTTAGATGTCCCTGAGCTAAAATTCCCCTCTTCTTCTTTTCTGCACAAACTGCACTTGTTGAAGGCGGTATCTCCTTCTATGCCCTGCTCTTTGAAGCTTTCTAATCCCTCTTCATACATCAGAACAACAGTGATTAATCATAATCATTGACAGACTTCGCCGCCAGACAATCATAAGTCACAGACATAATACATGCGTCCACTTCATATTAAGACAATATTAATGACAACAGTATCTCTCACAGAGGTGATGATTGCTCTGTACTTCGATATTCCTCTGTTGGCTCTCTGCATGTAGAACGATTATGTCGCCGTATCGCTTGTAGACTCCATGAAGCAAGTCCCGTTCTCTGTAGCGCCTCACTGTCAGCTCATCTCCTCTCCGTTTGTATGCACGGAAATCACCATAGAACTTATTACTTTTCTTTGTCTTGATAGCATCAATTCAGCAAGATCTTCATGTTCTTTCTCCTCTACGCAGCGATTCACTTCACTCTTTGGAGTCGCATGGATCCAATATTTTCTCCGTCTTCACTTGCTTTTCCTACGATCTTTTGATGGACCTCTTCTCAGAGAATGCCGCCTTGAACATAGATATAACATGAATATAGATGATCGAAGGGGCCCCTCCAATTGAGGATACAACCCATATATATGCGTTTCATTGGTCCAGGTCTACTCGTTCATCTTCCACTCAAGCTTTTCTTCTAGAGTCTTCAGCACGTCCTCTCCATGCATGGCGGCTCTATTTTTGGATTGACCTACCACCCTTCTTTTTCAACATGCGCCTTCCATCACTTTTCGAGGTAGTCCTTTTTTATGCACAAAAGTGGCCCCTCTAGAAGTTTTTCATGTAGAACGATGGCCATCTACTAGTAGCCGTATGCTTTTGCCACCGAGGAAATTCATAAGGAAAGCAGTCATAATGACATGGGTAAATATTCATAACCTTGATAATAAACCATTAATTTGACAATTTATATGTCAAAAATATAGGATTAGGAGATCTAGTTAGGGAGAGAGAATCTCTTCGACATTCACCCCCACCAAACATGTGCTTCCTCCGGATGCGCCAAACCTGTAGAACAGAGAAGGCAATATCAAATTCTTTTGAAAATTATTCATGACTCAAATGCAAATAGTCTATAAAAAATGCTTCTATCATTAGTACATCTTCTGATAGCAAAGAAAACTTATAAAATTATGTAAGCTTGAATTTCAACCTTTTCGTTCAATGCATGAGTTGGAAAACAGGTTTTAGAAAGAAATTATAGAAGTCATTCAAATAGTGTCCGTACTAACTCTTCTATTAACTCTGTTCATTAGTAAAGCATATGTTATATAAGCCTTATATCCTCATCTCCTAGCCACTTGCCATTAAGATACAAAAAACTAATTCCTCTCTAGCATACATCCACCTTATATAGCCCGCTTTTCAATTCAGAAGTGATTTCAAGACCACAACTGATTCATTGAAATCATTTGATTTTTCTTTCATCTCTTTTTTTCATCATAATTTTTCTTTTTGTCATTTTTTTTCTTTTCATATGCAGCAACCATTAATGTACTGCTTTCAATTTTTCTTCGCAACTTTTTCGATGAAGGGGAAAGGCTTAACCTCTAATCAGAGCAAAGGATCTAGAGGTAAGCTAAAGCGGGAACTAGGATCTCTTTAGCTAAATGGGTCAGATTTAAGGAAGTTTACCTATATAAAACAAGCCTACTTCTACTAAGAGTTGCAAGTTAAGGATTCCTTCAACTATTCATATGACAGCCATAGGTCTCTAATCCCTATCTTCTCTTCAAGCACGTTCCTACTTCAGTGTAAATTCTACTTTTCATAATTTTAAGAAGTTTCTTAACCTATTTGAAAAATGTACATATCTAATTATGATAATGCATGAACTTTCATAATAAATTAAAACATAAATCAGGTTTAGAACTTTTTCACCTGATCTATATTGACTCCATCTTCAGCTCTCTTTAAGTTCATCAGAACTTTTGGCATAAAATCTTCAATTGCTTTGATCAACTCATCTTCAGGACCTGTAAGCAATCATAAAGTAGAAGCTACAAAACAACTAATCTTCATTATCATTTATCTTGCAAATAGAAATTCATATATTCTATCAGATTCATCTTCATCATGTCACAAATTTCATCATAAGAAATTCATAGTGGTTACAATTGTCATAAATAATGCATTCTTAATTTTAACAATAGGTTTTTCAACCTATGTAACAAAATTCATAAGTTTCACATTAGGTTTTTCAACCTATATAACAAAGTTCATAAATTTCACATTAGTTTTTTCAACCTTTGTATCAAAGTTCATAAATTTTAGGTCATAATGTTCATAGTATTTTTAACTTGTATCTTTATAAATGAGCATCATATTTTGATAACAATGAAAAATTCATATCTGGATTATGAAAGTTCCTCTTCCTCATCATATGGTATGTCAATATAATCATCATCATATTGTATCATATTTTCATGTTCTTCATATTTATCATGATCATATTTATATCATGTATAGTTCTTTCTTAAAAGTATACCATCATAATTGTTGTAAACAAAAATCATTTTGTTCAAAATATTCATCATTTCATTATAATAATGTTCTTCATAATTGTTCATCATAATAGATTTCTTCCTATTTATGAAAGAGAAAATCATAAGTTCATCATAAGTTTAGGAAATGACAAGCATATTGATCAAACTTATTTGCAAGCATATTGTGCATATAATTTCAAACATGTTTTAGTTTAATTTGTAATCAACAAACTTTGTGTTTTCATATTTTGGTATTCTTTTGGTTAAGCAAATCATAATGTAAAACTTTATCATAAGCTTTTAACTAGCTTTTCCAAGCATAAAAACTTCATAAAACAAAACAATTTAGGTATATGTTCCTCAACTTTAGGAAAACATGCATATATGCAGCAAGCAAAATCAAAAATTGAAATGTTTTCTTCAATAAACAATTCCATTACAATAAAACTATTCTCTTAAATTATTCTCCTTTTTCTTAACTTTAGATGAGTTTTTTATATTATTTTCAATCTTTCATATGGCTTCTTGTACCCATTTTCCCATATTCTTGTCATGTTTTAATTGAATTTGAAGATTTTCATCTTCAGATATTTGTACTATTCTTTTATCAGTTTTATTTTTGTCACATTTATTGTCATTTTTTATGTCTTTAGGTTCTATTTTAACCACATGTATGTCTTTATTTCCATCAATTGATTGTTCATTTTCATCATCTTTTATCCTTACATCTTCTTTCTTAATCTTGTTAAATGTATCTTGATCCTTAGATGTAGTTTGAATATCAATGTTACTCATAGATTTAGGTTTAAGAAGGTTTTGATCATTGTCCAAGTCTTCTCTTTGAGTCACAATCTTGGTGCTCATAGAATGTAATTGATATACATTGCTTTTCTCATTATGACTCTTAGGTTTCCATTGTTTTTGAAGTTTGGTTTTAGGACTAAATTTTGTTTGGTCAAAGTCCTAAGTTTAATCTCAAAGGTAGTTGTGTTTGATAATCACATATTTTTTGTTCACTTTTTAGTATCAATTGTTGTCTACATGCTTTCTCATAGGCAATACAATTCCCATATTTATGACCTAGTTGGTCACACCAGAAGCATCTAATGGTTCTATTTGGTCTTTGATGTAAAGGCCTAGGAGCGACTCTTCTATGACCGGATAAAGAATACATAGATCTACTTTGAACTCGTACTTGATATTTATCTTTGCATTCACATGTAGCATTTTCTTGTAGTTGATTGTTTAACCTTTCAATGCCCTCTTTTAAACTTGCAATTTCATGACCAATAGTTTTGAATGAAGAAATTTCTTTTACATGATTTGCTAATGTTTCCATATTTTCATTTAAATTTGATAGTTCATAATGAAGAATTCCTTCTAAATTCCTAAACTCATGATCAAATTGAGTATCTATTGATTTAAGAGTTGCATTAAAACTAGATACTACTGTAGTTAAGATTGAAAGAAACGAGTTTAAGGACTCAAACTTGGAATTAAGCTTTAAATCTATAGAGGAAACTAGTCATGATTCCATATCATGCAGAAGGTTTTCTACATTAGATTTCATTTTCGTTTGACTATGTGCAAGCAAGGAGAATTCAAGTATAAATACCTGGAATTTGTTTCCCCTCGGATGTACTGAGCTGCAACACCGATTTTTCACGTCGGGTTCACCAATATGTAGGCGCGAAAGTGACGGTCGGTGGATCGGGCCAACCGCCAAAAATACGGCGCACGCTGGGTGCTTGGAGCAAGCTCAGATGCGATGGAGATTCAAAAGATTACAAACTCGCAAAGATTGGTTAGATCTTCTTTGTTAAAGAAATGTTTTTCGTCAAGTAAAGGTAAATTTTTACTTTTGTAAGTTTTTCCAACTAATCAGACGGTTGCGTGTTCGATTCACGTCGGGTTCACCAATATGTAGGCGCGAAAGCGACGGACAGTGGATTGGGCCAACCGCCGAAAATACGGCACACGCTGGGTGCTTGGAGCAAGCTCAGGTGCGATGGAGATTCAAAAGATTACAAACTCGCAAAGATTGGTTAGATCTTCTTTCTTAAAGAAATGTTTTTCGTCAAGTAAAGGTAAATTTTTACTTTTGTAAGTTTTTCCAACTAATCAAATGCATTTATTTTTATGTTCAAACTTGTATTCACAAGAATATAGATAATTTTCGAGTGCATTCTCGTTGCAATGATGTGGAGGCGGAGAAAGTCTTCCAATAAAGTAGATATAAAGTTTTCATATAAAGAACACAGATATCACTTAACCAACTGATTTCAATCCTCAATATCCAATGTATCACTAAATTTCTAAATGCCTTTCTACTTTTTATAGAGAACGATGATGCACTTAAGACATAGCTTAAATAAACATTCCCATGTACGATTCCGATGGCCTCTCAATAGGTATCTGTCAAAAGCTTTCAATCTCAAACAAAAGATATTCGAAACAAGATTACCGTTTCACAAATAAAAGAGTGCAAGTTCAGTCGTTACAAAGAGACGATAAACTGTTTGTTTACGTTAAGATTTTAACTTTTCACAAATCTGCATTTCTTACAAGGTGCATCTTCCCGTGAATTATAACAACTCCCGCAATGACTTCATAAATCTGATTCATAGTGGGAATGAGTTCCTAAATGTCATTGGCTTCTTAGGTTCTGTATTTTGAAGGAAAGCAAGTGTGTAAATCGGTCTCTTAGTGAAGAACAAGGAGACATAGAGAAGCATTCAAAAGATCGTTTATACTCTACCCTGTTGTACTCATGGTTATGAGGACACATGTAAATATTACTGAATTTATCATAAAAGAACAAACATAGTTTATAACAGAAGTGCAAATTCTAGATGTATGCTAGTCCAGATCTCAAAAGAAATTATATTTCGGTAACTTTAATTTTAAAGACACGTGGTAGTTGTTTCTTCCCAATGAGAGAATTGCAATAAGCTTATGACAATATTCTCAATTGGTCTTAACTATTTCGTACAGTGAATACTTTTAAAGAGCTTCAAATGATTATCACACACATTATATGAAACCAGGTGAAAAATAGACAGATCAGACCAAAACTCTGGCAACTTTGAGCGATGCTTCATTTTCGAGCCTTGATGCAATGAATGGATTTCCTACAATTGCAATTAAAACATCCAATGAGCTTGTTCGTAGGACCTGCTCTTTCCAAATTTAGCAGCGGAAAAAAAAGATGTTTAAATTGACACTACACGCATAACACAACTTGTACTCTTAAATCTAATAACTAAAGTGTTAACATATTTAGTAGATGTATAAGTACAATAGAGTTTTCTATACAAAGTTCAGCAGACTAGTAAACATATATACCAGTCAACCAGACTGTTGATATATTTAGGTAGTGATGTGTGTGAACACACTAGGACCGCCGGGGCACTTTTTTCCCTCTTTAAGAGGTTTTTTTCCCCCAGTTTGTATATATGCCTATTGCCCTAATGGGCTACTTATCTTTGTACATTCTCTAGTAATACATTCAGTATTGTGTGTTGTGCTCCAAGCTTCTTCTTCTTCCTTGTGCTGTTCGCGTGCTTCCGCAGACGTCTAACTCCAACAACTGGTATCAGAGCAGGTCGTTGCTTCATCTAGGGCGCCATCGACACTCCTCCGTTTGCAGTCTCAGAATCGCACGAATTTTGGTGAGCCTACTCAACGTGTTTCCGAGATCAAAACTGCTTCGCTTTGTCATGCCGAAATCGTGATCTGAGCTCGTTTCGGCCTCTGAACGCACTATCGCAGCGCTTGTGCAGGCTATTTTGTCTTTTTGTGCCAAAGGTATATACCAGTTTTTGTTCGCCAGTTTAAGCGTCTCGAAGTCTGCTACAGGTCTAGCAGAACTCATCTGGGCAGTTCTGTTCAACTTTTTGAGATACAGTCAATTTTCTGCATCAAGGTATTTTAGTCACCGGCCATGGCTGAAAGCAGTGATGTATTCCGTATGTTGGTTGTTGAGGATAAGTTGGATGGTACCAACTACCCATTATGGGCTTATATGATGCGACATGTTTTGGTTGCAAAAGGATTGTGGAACATTGTGCAGGGTGTTGAAAGACGTCCTGTTACACCTGTAACGACAGGTACTACAAATATAGGTGCTGGAGCTGATGAAGATGGTGTCGAAGATGATATTATGCACATTCCTGTTCGTGCTGTTGTTTCTGTTGCACCTACTGCAGAGCACATTCGTTGGGATGGCAGAGATGCCCAGGCACATGCATTGATAGCTTTGTCTGTCAAACGTGCCATTATTCCTCATATTCGCTCTTGCAGAACAGCTAGGGATGCTTGGGATACACTTACCACATTGTACCAAGCTAGGAATGAGGCTCGTGTTGCTTACCTCCGAAAACAGGTGAGCACATGAATGAAGATGATTCTATGGACAGTTTCCTAACGAAGATCAAAGATTTGAAGGAACAGTTGATTTCTGTTGATGAGGTTATACCAGATAGCTCACTTGTGCAGACCGTTCTGAATGATCTTCCTGATTCATATCAGAGTTTTGCTTCTACTCTTCGGTTGATGATGAAAGGCAATCCGGATGCCTTATCATTTGAGGAGTTAGTCTCTATTGTGTTGCAGGAAGATCAGTCCAGGCAGAACAGGTCCATTATGCGTATTGCAGATCAAGCTTTCTTGGCTAGTCAGAAGGGCAAAGGAAAATGGAGCTCTTCTACTAGTAAGCAGAAATCTGCAAATGCTGCACATTCGAAGAACCAGGATAGAGATGAGAAGAAATCAAAAAAGCATAAATTGTTTTGCAAGTACTGTAAAGGGAATGATCATATCATAAAGAACTGTCCAAAATTGGCTGCAAAAGAGGCAAAGAAAAAGGAGGCTGGAATGGTTGTTGCAGAAGCCTCTACACCAAAAACAGAGTCTGCTAATCTTGTGCAGGAAGAAGAATGGGCGTTTACTACTGTTTGCAATTTTGACCCATCTTCTCATGAGCAGTGCATGTCTGCAGTGGACTCAAATGTTTGGTACTTTGACAGTGGGGCGACCAAACATATTACCTCGCAACGCATTTTCTTCTCTTCACTCGAGCCTGCCCCTACAGGGAATACTGTCACATGCGCCAACAACTCCTCTTATCCTGTTATGGGAGTTGGTAAGATCATTTTGACTACTACTGATGGTAGTTCTTTCACCTTGTCAGATGCTTTATTTGTGCCAGGGATCAAGAAGAATCTGTTATCAGTTTCTGCATTAGCCAAGATTGGCTTGGTTGTGAAATTTGTTGATGACAGATGTACAGTTCATGATCTGTCAAATGGCGATGTGATTATTGCTTCTGGTATTTTATGTCGTGGGCTGTATAAGCTCATAGGCTATGAAAGATCTGTGAATGATTCGGCATGTGCAGTTCATGATTCTCACGCTATGTCAGATGCAAAGCTTTGGCATGCACGCTTTGGTCATTTGAATTTTGCTGGTTTGCTACGCTTGCAGAAATCTAATATGGTTTCTTCTTTGCCCAAGCTTGAGGCACCTTGAAAACATGTATGTGAAGGCTGTATTTTGGGCAAAATGCAGCGTTCCTCCTTTCCAAAAGATGGTTCAGTTCGGGCTACGCAGAAATTGCAGCTTGTACATAGTGATGTCTGTTGTAAGAGAACAAAGATTACGACCACCACGTGCTTGAGAGATGACTCTCCTCCCAACCTTATGCCTGTATATATAGCTGCTTGAACTAATGAGGACCACAAATGTAACTAGAGTCCACAAGTGCATGTGCGATCTCCACCACTCCTTTCCTACCTTCCACTAGAGTCCACTAGTGGTTGTACTCACCTCTCGAGTTAAGTCCACTGGACTCAAGTTAACTCACGTTAACTTGAGTTAGAAGGCTCTAGAGCTCTTTGGGCAAAACTCTCTCCCCATGCTCCCCATGGGAGTTGAACCCAAGACCTCCTCCTTCACAACCTTGAGACTTAACCACTAGGCTAAGTGGATTGCTTGAATATGAGAGCACATGAACTTATGCTTGAGTCTACTCTCGAGATCTTTGGTCCTTCAAACGAGTGACCAAACGATATCCGATTTCAGATCTGTCTGAAGCCATCGGATCCCTAGATCATAGACTTACTTTATTACATTCTTTCCCCCTTGGGAAAGATTTTCGTCCTCAAAAATAAAGCTATATATATATATATAACTGTAGACAACCCCTGAGCCTCATGTTCCAAAACTTGAAGAACATGGTCATGTTCTAGAACTAGAAGAACATGTCTCATCTCTTGTGGTGGCGTCCCTGCCCAAATGATTCAAAACACTATCTGGGTTTGCACTTTGATGAACGGGACAAAGTACAAACTAGTGAAGAATAATAAGGGTGGATCTAAACACATCCCTTGCCAGTTCATAGTTTCTAGATATGCGATCTAGGCACAAACATGTGAACTAGGTGGATTCAAATTACTAGTCCATTTCTAGGCATAATTGGTGCATGGACTTAGTAATGAAGGTGGGATTCTTATCCCTTGCAAGACTTTAAGAATTCTTGATTCACTTGAATTTGTTTTAGAGAACTTGAAGTTTGGTTGTCTCAAACATCTAACTTAGATGTTTATACAATGGTTTACTTTGATCCAACAGTTACTTGATTTTTTCACCCAACTAGAGGACTACTTTGTCCTAATGAGTTTAAAAATCCTTTGTAAACTGTAGGAGAAAGTTTATCATTTCTTTGAGTCAACCATACTATAACTTGCCCAATACAAATCCATAATGAAATTTATCCAACTTAGGACACTTTTCTCAAAGGCTTTAACTGAAAGTTCTTGGGAATTGTCAATCTAATGAGCAATTCCTAACTTCTTTATTCTAGAGTTTACTGGACTCTAGTAAATCATTTACGCTATACCTTGAAGCAAGCCCAAATGAAAAAGTCCACTTAGACTTATTATCTTTTGAAGATTGAAAAGGTTCTTATACATAACATCTATCTAGGATGTTCAAGTTAGTTATTTAATTCTAACCGGCTAACCCTGGACTTTTGCAAAAGGAATCAGATACCATGTCTGAGCCTATTCCAAAAGATTTGAAAAGCGGAAAGAAATAACTAAAACTATGTACAACCAATTCAAACTTCGAACATACGTAAATTTGTTATGAGTCAAAGACTAGATGACTCAGGACTTCAACTTTTCAAAGATCTATTTCAACAGGGATTTGAAGCATTTTCTTTTTATCTTTAAGAGAAATAAGCTAGATTCTCAAAAAGATGCAAAGAAAATCAAAAACACCATCCAACCACAAGATACTAGTGTGGTAACCAACATCAGTGTGTCTACCCATTGAGGTCCTGTTGATGAGTTTGGTATTCAAATAATGCTTCACTTGAGACTAAGTTCATGTCACATTCAGTCTTTTTGACTCCTAATCGTGAATGCAATCCTTGTGCATTTCTTTGAGTCTAAAAGAGTGAATTTTACCAAGTTACACTAGAAACTTGATACTTGACTTAGTCAATTGAATCTTTAGTTGAAAAGATCAACTCAAAGTCAAAGTCCAACTTCTTTCAGAAATTTATCAAATATTTTTGATCAATAACACTTAAGCTTGAAGTGTTCTAAGAAGATCTTGGAAGTTACTTACTTCATATCTTCAATTTCCTTGATCTTGAAGTCATCTTGAAGTATCTTGAGATTCTTCTTGAATTTAAACTCCTTTTTTGAAGTTTTAATTCCCTTGAAGATCAAACCTAACTTCAAGATCCAAACGAAGACTAAAAGATAATCATCATCTCACGGTCCGATGTCCCATACCATCTTTCCTACATCAATTTGAGTATAAAATCTGGTGTCCCATACCACCCTATTTTATACTCATATTGACGTGTGAGTGAATTTTATCCTAAAGTCTACAATATCTCTTAATAGAGAACCTTCTAGCTTTAATTCTTGACAAGAATTTCGCAGTTTCAGGTACTATCTCTATCTTTATATTCTAAGTTTTAATCCCTTGACATGATCGTTTCACGATCTTGTGCTTTATCTTGGGAACTTGAAAACCTCTTGACAAAATATCAATTCTTCTTTACTAGGGTTTTCAAATGAAAACCAATCAGAATTCCAAGTACTTGAATTTTCTCGAATTCAAGTTCAATTGGTTTACCCTTGACCAATTTTGTAGCGACAAGAGCTTTTGACTTCTTGTCTTTAGATTCCTTTCTTTACTAATGCTTTAGGTACCTATCCCGGGGACATTATTTAGGAATCTCTTTACTGCTTAAGTCTTAAGCATCCGCTCATGCTTTCTGGATTTGTACCAAAATCCCTTTAAGGATAGGCAAACATTAAGTTTTAACTTCCATAGACTTAATTACCGTCTTCACGGTTGCAGACTACATTCTTGGAATTTTCTTTACTCTGTTCAGACTTGGAACAGCTTACTCTTTTTCACAGTTTTTCATCGAATAAATGGAACCCGAGTGAATAATTCCCAAAAGGAATTTTATTGCCAATACTGGGCAATCTACAAAGTAGTTCGAATCGCACATTACTTGGACAATCATGGCCAAGATTGATCAAGTCTGGTTGATCTTGTGACTAAAATAAAGAATAAATCTTTATAATTAAGATCTTCTAACTAGCTAAAGTTTCTTTGCTTACCTGCAGGATTTTTAGAGATCTTTCTCAAGTCCAAGCATACACTTATGCCTCTCAGATTCCAAAGCTAAGAATCTTTGATATACCTTTAGGTTATATCACAAATAGGACTTGAAATACCACTTCTAGTGGTTTGGGATGTCCAGGGAACTACTTATTGTTTAAAGAGTATGAAGAATTTCATTCTCAATACTTGAAAGAATGCCATTTCTTCAAAGACTTGAGATTCCTTCTAAGGAATAACTTGAGCAAATGATTCATCTTGGAATCTTTTGCAATATTAAAAGAACATTTGAAAGAAATTATTTCAAATAATATCCAAAAAGTTTACTGATTCAATTGTATTCATTTCCTGAGTATCAAACTAGACGAAATATCACATTTTGGATATGGTTTCCCATGCCACTATGAAAGTTTGAGTTGACTTTTTGTTTATGTGATATCGACTTCTATTCTTGAGTTTGATACCAGACTCATTATTATTGGTCAATCTTCAGATGTTACTAGAGACCTTTAAACATATTTCACTAATCAAATTTATGTTTAAAGTCCAAGCATCTATTGATGATTGATCCAATAGTAATGCAACTATGAACACTTTGAACTTTATAACTTGTTTAGGAGAAGTTCATGGATTTAAGATCCATTTCTTGGAACTTTCTATTCCTAAATGAAAAGTTCACACTTGCTTCAAGTCTTTAGGAACTTATATTATTTCCTAAAGACTGCTTAGCTAGTTGCATCATTTACCAGAGATGCAACTATGGAACCTAACATCCTTTTATTGACGTCAAGGATCAATTGATGTTGAGGTTTAACCTTTGATTTCCATCACCCCTTGGGATGAAATCAAATGAAAATTTATAAAAGCTTGGTACCTTTATATCTTGGAAAAACATTTATATCCTAAAGAGGTTTTGCCTTCATCATTCCTTGGACCTATCATATAATATGAATTTATGTGTATTTTGGGAAGAGTTCATGAATCAATTAAGATCCTCTACTTGGAACATCTACCTTCCCAAAAATAAATTCATCTTAAACATGGTAGGAGAATGATCTCACATGAAATAGAAGGCTTGACTATTTCATATCTCAATTCCAAAAAGTTACTTATCGAGGTTTCATCATGAGATACAAATCTTGAAACCACAAAGAAACTTCTTTAAACTTTCGAAATCTTCTAAATAGAAGAGTACTCATGGAACTTGGAAATATAGTTGATGTTCTCATCCAACCTTGGGATGCTTGAGAAGTTACAGAAAATGTATAACTAATCAACTAAAGCTTATCCGTATGAATTTCTAAGTACATCCGGGACTTAGAGTCATCATAAGTCACAAAAGAGTTTGCAAGTAATTAAATTTCTTGGTCATTAAGAAAATTTATTACTTAACTTTCTCTTAGTGCTTACCTATACCTAGCGAGACATCTAACATACTTAATTGTCATTAAGTATTTATCTTTGATAGCAGAGTATCGACTTGGGAAGAAATCGACTAATTACTTGTTGCAAACTAGAACTAGTATGTCTTTGCAATTAACTAGTCCTTGGTCTTCCCTAATGTCAAACTGCAAGCTTTATAAAGTAAGCTAAATACTAAGAGAGTACATTCTCATATCTACTTGCAAACAGCATTCCATTCTACCATGCAAATGCATGTATCTACATGCAAAAGCATATGTTCACATGCTTATGCATGCATGTTCTTTGCATGCCCAAAAAATAATGCAACAATCATGCATGAGCTTGATGCATGATTTTTTTCTTGTACTAAGAATGTATATCATGCAATCCTGATGCATGTATATCCTTTCCTCTGTCTTAATGCACTATGATAAAAAAAATACCCTTGAGGTGCAATAGAAAACTTACTCAATGGAAAGGAAATCTGTATTTAAACTACCAAAATACATTCTTTGATGCACAAGGATCTTTTTTTAAAACCAAGTCTTTCCTTAATACAAACTAATGCTTGAAATAAGAAATTGATTGTTTTCATTATCCTAATCTAGACTTAATCGGTTGAAATCTTGGCTATTTCAATGTGCATCTAGGATTAAGTGTAGAATAATGAAAACAAGATATTCAAGCATTAAGGCCAAGTAGAAACTGGAAAATACTTAGCTTTGATCATAGCTTCGCCCATCCCTTGATCGTTGCCAGGAGCTATTCACCATTCTTGAAGCTTCCTCATCAAGAAATAGTCCTGGATGATTTGGTCCGTCAAGGTCGATGAAGTTAGGCCTCCGGATCTTCACTCCACAGCTCCACTTCCTTCAGGCTTTGCTCAAACTTTAACTTTCCTTGCTTGTTTCTTTGGCTAAAGAAGAGTGCTCCTCGGATTCCGGGCTGTAACTGTTGGGCTCCGATCTTCAGCGGCGACTATAGAGCTAAATACTCTTCTGCGCAATAGGACACACGCAAAGGTATTGAGCGCCTTGACTACATCAAAAGGTTCTCAGATCTGCCACCCGAGTTAAATTCCCGAACGGCGCAGTTGTAGGACTTATGTTTTCCTCCTTGCTCCTTATTTTGAAGTCTTCTACAGCGAACCTCACAATAGAAAATACTTGAGCGATAAAAAATCATGCACAGACGTTCGTCTTCGAGGATAGGCGACCGATTGTCTGAATAGAGGACGGGGGTTTGAATACTGCCAGCTTATAATAGAGCTAATTAGCCTTTTTAGCTCCTGATTGAGAGCTTCTGCAGCGCAAATCTTGAATAATGGAATGTGCTCTGAATAAGGCTTCCAGAATGCCTGTTTCGCCTTCTGGATACAGCAGCGTCCTCTAAACGGGGGGACGAGGGTTCGAATCCCTTGTTCCTCACAGTAGAAATGTTCTTTTGGTACTCTTAGCAGCTTCTAAGCTAAACCATGAAGATTGCGGCACGCATCTCTAGACAGCCGGGAGCAGAATTCGGAAAAGGAATTTATGCACGCCAAGGATTCACGAGCAAGATGATGAAAGAGAGCTATGGAGAATGAAGCTCTGATACCAATGTAAGAGAACAAAGATTATGACCACCACGTGCTTGAGAGATGACTCTCCTCCCAACCTTATGTCTGTGTATATAGCTGCTTGAACTAATGAGGACCACAAATGTAACTAGAGTCCACAAGTGCATGTGCGATCTCCACCACTCCTTTCCTACCTTCCACTAGAGTCCACTAGTGGTTGGTGTACTCACCTCTCGAGTTAAGTCCACTGGACTCAAGTTAACTCACGTTAACTTGAGTTAGAAGGCTCTAGAGCTCTTTGGGCAAAACTCTCTCCCCATGCTCCCCATGGGAGTTGAACCCAAGACCTCCTCCTTCACAACCTTGAGACTTAACCACTAGGCTAAGTGGATTGCTTGAATATGAGAGCACATGAACTTATGCTTGAGTCTACTCTCGAGATCTTTGGTCCTTCAAACGAGTGACCAAACGATATCCGATTTCAAATCTGTCTGAAGCCATCGGATCCCTAGATCATAGACTTACTTTATTACATCTGTGGTCCTATGCAGACACCCTCTTTTGGGAATTACCTTTACTTCGTGACTTTCATTGATGATTTTTCCAGGCATGCATGGGTATATCCACTCAAAGCAAAGTCCAAAGTGTTCATGTGCTTTAAACAGTTTTTGGTTTTGGCAGAAAATCTGTCAACATGTAAAATGGGCACCCTCCGTTTTGATCGAGGGGGAGAATATATGTCTTCTGATTTTAATGCATTTCTCGCTGAACGTGGGATAAAACACCAGTGTACAGTGTCGTATAAACCTCAACAAAATGGAGTTGCTGAACGGAAGAACAGGTCACTCATGGAGATGGCGAGGTGTATGGTCAAGAGTCAGGCTTTACCACATAGTTTCTGGCTTGAGGTTGTCATGTGTGCAACATATGTACTTAACAGGTATCCCACTAAAGCGCTGCAGTCTATCACTCCATATGAGGCTTGGCATGACCGCAAGCCATCTGTTGCTCATCTGCGTGTTTTTGGTTGTTTGGCATATGCATTAGTACCCGAACAACATCGCAGAAAACTGGATGATAAAGTAGTAAAATGTATTTTTGTTGGGTACAGTTCTGAAAGTAAAGGCTATCGTCTGTATCATCCATAGACTAAACGCATTCTGGTTAGCCGTGATGTTGTCTTTGTGGAAGATGTTATTCAGCCATTGCTTTCATGTACTAAGGAGACATCTGTTAGCTCCAAAGACATGTATGATACCTTGATGCCTCTTTTTACAAGTGGACAGTCTAGTGCTGGTCCTAATGAGGCAACTTCTCAGCCTTTGCAGGTTTAATATGATGATGCAGATCATTCTATTTCTGATGCAGATTTACATGATGCACTTGTTGATGAGAGAGCTGATATTGAGCAGGCAAAAACTATGCCAAAATGGCTGGTGCAGACTTTGTGTGACAGCAAATTAGATGCACCTTTGTCATATGGTACTCGTTCACGCTCTCATAGTACCTCCTTTGAATCAGATTGCTATGCTATGGCTGTGTCTAGTCTCTGTGATGAGAATGAGCCTGTTTCTTTTGATGAAGCACAGAATTCAGAAAATTGGATGGCTTCCATGCAATCTGAATATGATGTTATAATGAAGAATGGTACATGGTCTTTATGTGACTTGCCTCCTGGCAAGAAGGCCATTGGCACTAAGTGGGTATACAAGCTGAAGTGTAAACCTGATGGTACAGTTGATAGGTATAAGGCTAGGCTTGTTGCAAAGGGTTATGCGCAGGAAAGAGGCATTGATTTTGATGAGACCTTTGTACCTACATGCCGTATGACTACTGTTCGGAGCATTTGTGCACTTGCAGCCCATCATGGTTGGAATGTACATCAGTTGGACATTAAAACAGCATTTCTGAATGGTGACTTGCATGAAGAAGTGTATGTTTTTCAGCCCTGAGGCTTTGTGCAGAAAGGGCATGAAAACCAGGTGTGCAGGTTAAAGAAGGCATTATATGGTTTAAAGCAAGCACCACGTGCTTGGTATGAGAAGATACATGCCTATCTGGTTGCACATGGTTTTGTGAACAGTCCAACTGAAAGCACCTTATATGTTAAGCGTGCTCATGATGTGCTTCTGATCATTGTTGTCTATGTTGATGACATGCTGCTCACTAGTCCTATTGAGAAGCATATTGCTGATTTCAAGGCTGATTTGCATGCCTCATTTGAGATGTCTGATTTGGGGCATTTGCATCACTATTTGGGCATTTAGTTTATGCAAGTTGATGGTGGAATGGCTTTGTGTCAAACGAAATATATTGACACATTATTGCAGCATTTTGGCCTTGAAGACTGTAAGCCTATTGCCACTCCTATGGAGACAGGCTTACGATTGAGTCTTCATGATGCTAGAGATGCATTTAATGTTGTTCTCTATCAGCAGGTTGTTGGATGCTTGATTTACTTATGCATTACTCGGCTAGATATTCAGTTTGCTATCTCACAGATGAGCAGGTTTATGCATCGCACAGGAGTCACGCATTGGAAGGCGGTTAAGCGCATCTTTCGCTACTTGAGTGGTACTCGGCTACTTGGGTTGTTTTATCCCAAGGGGGGATCACTACCGCCAGATTTGCATGCTTTTTCTGACTCAGATTGGGCTGGTTGCTATGACACTCATGTGTCCACCAGTGGTTTTTGCTTCATGCTTGGTAGCTCATGTATATCTTGGTTGAGCAAGAAGCAGCCTACTGTGGCCACTTCCAGTTGTGAGGCTGAGTATAGGGCAGCTTTCACAACGACTGTTGAGTGTGTGTGGCTCAGATGCCTTATGGCTGATTTGGGTGTTGGCCAGTCTTCTGCCACCACCATCTTCACTGACAGTCAAAGCGCACTGGCAGTTGCTAGGAACCCTGTGTTCCATGCTCGCACTAAGCACATTGAGATGCATTATCACTATGTCAGGGAGAGGTTCTCTGCTGGGGAGATCAGCTTGGCATATGTGCCCACGCAGGAGAACATTGCAGACCTTTTCACGAAGGCTCTGCCTAGGAAGAAGTTTGAAGCTTTCCGCAAAGCTTTGGGCTTACTTCCTTTTGTGGAGTGATTTCCACATAGCTTGGCACTTCCTTATACATGAGTGCCAGCTCCTTGTTCACCGCATCACTCCCAAGGGGGATTTGTTGATATATTTAGGTAGTGATGTGTGTGAACACACTAGGACCGCCGGGGTACTTTTTTCCCTCTTTAGGAGGTTTTTTTCCCCCGGCTTGTATATACACCTATTGCCCTAATGGGCTACTTATCTTTGTACATTCTCTAGTAATACATTCAGTATTGTGTGTTGTGCTCCAAGCTTCTTCTTCTTCCTTGTGTTGTTCGCGTGCTTCCGCAGACGTCTAACTCCAACACAGACGTCTCCTGAATCCATAATTCGTGGTTGATTTCACAAAGGAAGTTACCTTGACTGCTATTCGAAGTCTTTACAAACTAAGTAACTCTAGAGTCATATCTACATATAATTTGACTATCAATTACTATTTGTCAAAGCTCACCTTTTGCATAGAATTCTTCAAGACTAAACACACACTTATACAATTCTTGACGTTTGTAAAATTCTTGAACGTTTTGCCTTTCGTAACTTAAAGCTGCAATGCTTGAGATATACGGCCCGAATAATTCATAACAAATTCACAGGCTAAATTTCTATGTTGGCGGCGATTGAGCAAATTCTTTGTCTGAAACAAATAATAGAACAACGATACGACTGAACATTTCATTTTAAAATACATAGAAAATTTTTTAATGAAACATAGTGTTTGCATTATTAAAGCATTATGAATTAAAGTGCTAACTGAAATGTATGATCATTGCTTCCTCATAATGTGCAATGAGAATGGTAAACAACTACGCCGATGGTAGACAAACCAATAGATAAAGAACAATGTTATTGCAAAGTATAATGAGTAAATTCATATCAGAGCAATTTACCTTTTTATCTTGAGATAGTAATTACGCTATCAGAAATGTTTTCTCCTGTCTTGCTGAGGCATAGGTTGTACAAACATCTGACATGTATTGGACTTTAAATGTACTTGTTTCTATTTTAGAATTGTGAAAATACATAACGCAAAACAAACGCACTCGTTCCAAAAGTGTTTAAATGATAATTTATAGTAAAAGAAAAAAAAAACAATAATTTAATCACTCAGTATTCGTTCTTCGGTAGAGCATCCTAGAGTAAAAAGCTGGGAACGAGGGAGAACAGTAGCAAACTACTGGCAGTGGGTTCGTAGAACAGTTGCTCTCTTGTGCAGATCAATTTGGATAATAGAAATTTCCAAATCCACTATTCAAAATGAGTTCTCCTTAACATCTGAAGATTACAGCAAACTTCTGTTACGAGAGAAAAAAAACAACAACACAATCCCAAATTTCTGTTGCGATTAAAAACAACAACACAATCCCAAATTTAAGTTGTAAATAGTTATATATTTGCAGAATTATGCCATAAACAATTTTTTCTTTGCAAGCGCTTGACCTGTCACGAATAAGAATTGTATAAAACAAAACTAACCTGTGCATATATCAATTGTTTTACTTGGTCAACTCCATCATCAGAAGGCGTAGAGGGTGCCAACACCAGTAGCATAACAGAAAGAGCATCATCAGAAGTAGTCTGATATCGTATTCGCTCTCGTCGAGATATGCTGGAGCATTCCTGAAGTCGGAAAGCAGCTGTCAATTCTTAATGATTACAGTATAGTGGATCGTAGAAGTAATCAATGAGATAACATTAATCTAGTTTCTGTCATGATCAAAAGATGTGTTCGATGAATAGACGGAAGAAACAATCCTAAATTGGCCTCCTGGTGTCAGATAGATTCCTCAGATCAGCCGTTGATCGAATATGCAGATTTTTTTTTTTTTCTTCTCATTGGTTGTCCATCAATCAAATCCTCAGATGATCGCCATCAATCAATAAAACAGAGCTCTTCGTCATCCGTAATGTCATAGCCTCAGACATTTCACCTCTGAATCTTTAACGAGTACACCCGTCTTCCTATGTGCATGCTCCTTTCGTCATGATTATTCCCAGTTGAACCCTCGGATCTTTGTCAGATATCTTCGCCAGATAACCAAAGTGAATTCCTCCTTAATTCGCACAAGATGCCGATTAAAGTTCGTCTTCAGATCATACGCTTGCTGCCTCCCTCAGAACACACGTAATAGTCTCTTGACTGTTCCTCTGTCTCCAGCCCACGCCTCCCTCCTTGCAGATATCTGTGTGTCACCTCTCCCGCAGTCCTCCTGAATATATGTCTAAATTGATCAATAAGTTGACCTCTCAATTCCCTGCGCTACCTCCTCCCTTTTTTCCCTATTCCCTTCTCTCCTCTCTGAATAGTCTGCCGTTGTTAGAAGCTGTCGGATCGGCTATGTAGCAGAAGGCCTCCCTTTTTCTATTAGCAGCTAAAACGTGCGTTGCCCCCCCTTCCAACCGTCAGCGACCTTTGTTCTTCTCTGCTAATTTGCCTGAAAAGAACATTGAATTGGCCTCTTCCCCCTGATCCTGTCGTCCTCACTCCTTATTGTATTCTCTGCGCCATCCTCCCGAAACTCCCCCTTTTCCTCCGCCCGTTATGATGCATCCAGCATGCCCGTTTCAGTATCTTCTCCATGCAAACCTAAAAACTACTCGAGCTTTCTTTTCTTAACTCCCCCTTTGTCCATGCAAAAACTCCACAATTTCATTTTAGCAATTGTATGCTCCACTCTTTAATTATCTGCCACTTTACTCGAGGAAGGGCAATAACTCCATTTCCTAGTTACTTGTGCACATCTGGCAAAGAGAATTTGCGTACTAATCCGACAAAATCACTCACGATATACACCTTGAAAAAAAAACTCCTCCATGATTTACAAATTCTTGAAAAACCAAGAGAGGGCTGAGAGATGTGAGGTACAACTCATCAAAAGGTAGGGACAACCTTTGAAATCAATTGACAAACCATCGACCTTTGCCAAAAATTCTATTGTACCAATTGTCTTGTTATCTTTGCTAATAAATCTTTTCCTCCATAAGCCTCGAACAATACTCGATTGTATCTTGAATCTTTGATCAACGAACAATGCTCTGATTTGAAGAAAGTAGAAACGAGAGTAGAGATTAAAACCTCTACGACACCGCCTTCCAATGCGTGACTCCTGGGCAATGCATAAACATGCTCATCTGTGAGACAGCAAACTGAATATTTGGCCAAGTAATGCATAAGTAAATCAAGCATCCAACAGCCTACTGATAGAGAACAGCATCAAATGCATCTCCAGCATCATGAAGACTCAATCGTAAACCTATCTCCATAGGAGTCGCAATAGGCTTATAGTCTTCAAGGCCAAAACGCTGCAATAATGTGTCAATATATTTCGTTTGACACAAAGCCATTCCACCATCAACTTGCATAAAATGAATGCCCAAATAGTGATGCAAATGCCCCAAATCAGACATCTCAAATGAGGCATGCAAATCAGTCTTAAAATGAGCAATATGCTTCTCAATAGGACCAGTGAGCAGCATGTCGTCAACATAGACAACAATGATCAGAAGCACATCATTAGCACGCTTAACATATAAGGTGCTTTCAGTTGGACTGTTCACAAAACCATGTGCAATCAGATAGGCATGTATCTTCCCATACCAAGCACGTGGTGCTTGCTTTAAACCATATAATGCCTTCTTTAACCTGCACACCTGGTTTTCATGTCCTTTTTGCACAAAGCCACGGGGCTGAAAAACATACACTTCTTCATGCAAGTCACCATTCAGAAATGTTGTTTTAATGTCCAACTGATGTACATTCCAACCATGATGGGCTCCAAGTGCACAACTGCTCCGAACAGTAGTCATATGGTATGTAGGTGCAAAGGTCTCATCAAAATCAATGCCTCTTTCCTGCGCATAACCCTTTGCAACAAGCCTAGCCTTATACCTGTCAATTGTACCATCAGGTTTACGCTTCAACTTGTATACCCACTTAGTGCCAATGACCTTCTTTCCAGGAGGCAAGTCACATAAAGATCGTGTACCATTCCTCATTATAGCATCATATTCAGATTGCATAGCAGCCATCGAATTTTCTGAATTATGTGCTTCATCAAAAGAAACAGGCTCATTCTCATCACAGAGACTAGACACAGCCATAGCATAGCAATCTAATGCAAAGAGGCACTATTAGAGCCTAAACGAGTATGATATGACAAAGGTGCATCTAATTTACTATCACGCAAAGTCTGCAGCAACCATTTTGGCATAGTTTTTGCCTCCTCAATATCAGCTCTCTCATCAACAAGTGCATCATGTAAATCTGCATCAGAAATGGAATGATCTGCATCATCATATGAAACCTGCAAAGGCTAAGAAGTTGCCTCATTAGTACCAGCACTAGACTGTCCACCTGTAAAAAGAGGCATCAAAGTATCATACATGTCTTTGGAGCTAACAGATGTCTCCTTAGTACATGAAAGCAATGGCTGAATAGCAAAAACCACAAAGACAACATCACGGCTAACCAGAATGCGTTTAGTCTGTGGGATACAGACGATAGCCTTTACTTTCCGAATTGTACCCAACAAAAATACATTTTACTGCCTTATCATCCAATTTTCTGCGATGTTGTTTAGGCACTAGTGCATATGCCAAACAACCAAAAACGCACAGATGAGAAATAGATGGCTTGTGGTCATGCCAAGCCTCATATGGAGTGATAGACTGTAGTGCTTTAGTGAGACACCTATTCCATACATATGCTGCACACATGACAGCTTCAAGCCAGAAACTATGTAGTAAAGCCTGACTCTTGACCATGCACCTCGCCATCTCCATGAGTGACATGTTCTTTTGTTCAGCAACTCCATTCTGTTGAGGTATATACGGCACTGTACACTGGTGTTTTATCCCACGTTCAGCCAGAAATGCATTAAAATCAGAAGACATATATTCCTCCCCTCGATCAGAACGGAGGGTGCCCATTTTAGATGCTGACATATTTTCAGCCAAAACCAAAAACTGTTTAAAGCACATGAATACTTCGGACTTTGCTTTGAGTGGATATACCCATGCATGCCTAGAATAATCATCAATGAAAGTCACGAAGTAAAGATAATTTCCAAAAAAAGGTGTCTGCATAGGACCACAGACATCACTATGTACAAGATGCAATTTCTGAGTAGCCTGAACTGAACCATCTTTTGGAAAGGATGAATGCTGCCCAAAATAGAGCCTTCACAAACATGTTTTCCAGGTGCCTCAAGTTTGGGCAACGAGGACATCATTTCAGATTTCTACAGGCATAGCAAACTAGCAAAATTCAGATGACCAAAGCGTGCATGCCAAAGCTTTGCATCTGACATAGCCTGAGAATCATTTACTACACATGCCAAATCATTTACAGATCTTTCATAGTCTATGATCTTATACAGCCCACGACATAAAATGCCAGAAGCAATAATCACATCGTCATTTGACAGATCATGAACTGTACACCTTTCATCAACAAATTTCACAACCAAGCTAATCTTGGCTAATGCAGAAACTGATAACAGGTTCTTTTTTATCCTTGGCACAAATAAAGCATCTGACAAAGTGAAAGAACTACCATCAGCAGTAGTCAAAATGATCTTACCAACTCCCATAACAGGATAAGAGGAGTTGTTGGCGCATGTAACAATATTCCTTGTAGGGGCAGTCTCGAGTGAAGAGAAGAAATTGTGCTGCGAGGTAATATGTTGGTCGGCCCACTGTCAAAATACCAAACATCTGAGTCTACTACAGACATGCACTGCTCATGAGAAGATGGGTCAAAACTGCAGACAGTAGTAAACGCCCATTCTTCTTCTTGCACAAGATTTGCAGACTCTGTTTTTGGTGTAGAGGCCTCTGCAACAACCATTCGGGCCTCTTTCTTATTTGCCTCTTTAGCAGCTAGTTTTGGACACTTCTTTATGATATGATCATTCCCTTTACAGTACCTACAAAACAATTGCTTTTCTGATTTCTTCTCATCTTTATCTTCCTTCTTCGAATATGCAGAATTAGCAGATTTCTGCTTACTAATTGAAGAGCTTCATTTTCCTTTGCCCTTCTAACTAGCCAGGAAAGCTTGATCTGCAACTCGCATAATGGACCTCTTTTGCCAGGACTGATCTTCTTGCAACAGAACAAAGACTAACTCCTCAAATGTTAAGGCATTTGGACTGCCTTTCATCATCAACCGAAGAGTAGAAGCAAAACTCTGATATGAATCAGGAAGACCATTCAGAATGGTCTGCACAAGTGAGCTATCTGGTATAACCTCATCAGCAGAAATCAATTGTTCCTTCAACTCTTTGATCTTCGTTAGGAAACTGTCCATAGAATCACCTTCATTCATGTGCTCACTCTCCAACTGTTTTTGGAGGTAAGCAACACGAGCCTCATTCCTAGCTTGGTACAATGTGGTAAGTGTATCCCAAGCATCCTTAGTTGTTTTGCAAGAGCGAATGTGAGGAATAATGGCATGTTTGACAGACAAAGCTATCAATGCATGTGACTGGGCATCTTTGCCATCCCAACGAATTTGCTCTGCAGTAGGTGCAGTAGAAACAACAGCATGAACAGGAATCTGCGGAATATCATCTTTGACACCATCTCCATCAGCTCCAGCACCTGTATTTGCAAGTACCTATAGTCAAAGGTGTAATAGGATGTCTTTCAACACCCTGCACAATGTTCCACAATCCTTTTGCAACCAATACATGTCGCATCATATAAGCCCATAATGGGTAGTTGGTACCATCCAACTTATCCTCAACATCCAACATACAAAATACATCATTGCTTTTAGCCATGGCCGGTGACTAAAATACCTTGACGCAGAAAATTGATTGTATCTCAAAAAGTTGAACAGAATTGCCTAGACAAACTCCGCTAGACCTATAGCAGACTTCGAGATGCTTATACTGGCGAACAGAAACTGGTATATACCTTTGGCACAAAAAGATGAAATAGCCTACACAAGCGCTATGATAGTGTGTTCGGAGGCTGAAACGAGCTCAGATCGCGATTTCGGCACCATTGAGCGAAGCAGTTTTGATCTCTGAAACACCCTGAGTATGCTCACCAAATTTTGTGCGAATCTGAAAGTGCAAACGGAGGAGTGTCGACGGTGCCCTAGATGAAGTGACGACTTGCTCTGATACCAATTATTGGAGATAGACGTCTGCGGAAGCACGCGAATAGCACAAGGAAGAAGAAGAAGCTTGGAGCACAAACACACAATACTGAATGTATTACTAGAGAATCTACAAAGATAAGTAGCTCATTAGGGCAATAGGCGTATATACAAGCTGGGGGGAAAAAACCTCCTAAAGAGGGAAAAAAGTGCCCCGGCGGTCCTAGTGTGTTCACACACATCACTACCTAAATATATCAACATTGACCTCCATCTACATTTGAAATACTATTTCCTAGTCCAGTTGAAGTTAATGATTCTCAAAATACAGAAATTGAAGAACTAGTTAAAGATAAAATTATAGAAGAAACTTTGCATTCAAGAGAGTTTGATCGTAGATTATCTAGAACATTACCATTAATTTCCATTGTTCCACCTAGTACTGAAAATAGTGAAAATCTTTTTTCTCCATCCATAGCTAGAAACACTGATAATTCTCAAATAGATTTAAACGTAATAGAAATCATTAAAAATAAAGTAGTTAGTGAGGAATTAATCCTTCCATCCTATTTAGACGCAGTCGATAGATATAGAAATGCTTTGCCCTATGGACCTTAGGAAAATACTTGTTTTGCATAGTCACCTTGTGTGCGCCATTAGCGAGATAATTGAATTGATCCACCAGTCGTCGCGAATCGCTCCCACAACATACTTCTGTTGTGTCATGTAAATACACTAAAGATAATCAAGAACTGAATCCTAGAACCTGTGACTGACAACTCACAACTTAGTGTATTATGAACACTGCTCGTTCATCTCTTACTGTACTTCAAGTCAAGTCAACTCAACTCAACGGAAATCAACTGAAATCAACTCATGAGTCTCATAAAAAAATCTATGATGTAATCTTGTCATCATCTTTGTTCAATCTGTAAGTCCTTCATACCTCTTTCCTTCAAAACCTGGTATAAACATATATGTGCGCACTTCTCAAACATACCTTTCTAAAATATCAAGCTTCTCTTCAATAGAACTCTGGAACCTTCTCTTGAACAGGAACACATAACACGAACTTTCTCCAGACATTCTCTTTCTTCCTTCTTCTTTGAAAGCTGGAACATAAAGAGAAATTGAAAAAGGAAATATAGGAATACATGATATAAGAATACCTAGATTCTTATAGGTATGACTCTGCATTCTTTCACATATGGCTGAAAATAAGTCTTCATGTTTAATGACCCCCCTGGATGATTTAACACTAGTATCCAGTATTCTTCAAAGTATATCAGACTTTATGAAATCTTGGACGTCCTTCTTCCTTCAATAAATCTGATCTTCAGTGATTCAGCATTGCTTCCTTAACATCAATACCTGTGTCTTGAGACAAAATATCTGAACCCCTTTTTTAGCACTGCAGATGCTAATGGCTTTCACTATTTACTCCTCAGCTTCCCAAAATATAGAATAAGGTTCGCTGATCTATCATAAAAACCTTGCTAAAAGCATTTTAGGATTCATAATCTTTCTGCAATATAACAAGTATCTTCTTCTATCTCTCTGCAACACAAATCTGATAGAACCTGAATCTTTGACTTACTTCTTCTGATGCTAAGAAGCTTATAGATAAAGGATAGACAATTGACTCATAAATACACAAGTTCTTTCATGATCATTCAAGATCATCCAAGATCATATAAGATCTATCAAGATCATATAAGATCATCCAACATCAATGATCTCTCCAACAAAATAAATGTGTAGAATCTGCTCTCATCAAAGCTTCATGACTGAATGTTTTATTTGCTATTTGAATGTCTCCAAGTTTCCATGCTTCTCACATAAAATGTAAAAACTTTTCTTCAACTAGATCCTTTCCAAGAATCTGCAATTCTTACTTGAAATATAAGTGGACAAACTTCTCATCTTGAGAACTCCAAAAACTGCAAGTTGATACTTCATCTTTTCATATTCTTCCCGGGTGAAATGTGATAGTGCCTGCTTGACTTTCTTTTGGCTAACTCCACTTCTCAATCAAGTGATAGGATCTGATGGAACACCTTTTTGAATACAAGCATGTATCCAAAAATCAAGACAATCATAGAAAGTAGATACTTCAACTGACAAGTATATCAAAAAATCTAGATTTTTTGAAGTTTTCTGAAAATACTAAATACGAGGTAACCTTTTCAAACAAAAAACCTCAACCCAAGTCTTCAACATCTGCTGCAAATACTCTTTTACCTCAAGAGTTAGATAAAGAAAAAATATACTTCTCTGCAACTTGTCATATACCAAGTAGCTCTGAATTGACACTCCAAGAATTCTTTGAGGGCTGCCTGCTTAAAAACTTCATCTTATATATAACTCATACATATGAGTCAAAATATACAAGTTATCTTCAAAATTTACTGCCTTTCTTTCTCTCAATGCAATTCTTTGTCAAATCTACTAAATCATGACCACATATCATGCACAACTTTAAACTATCTTCACACAAGATGTTCTCGTAGACTTGTCTTTGGATGTAGAGGATAAAATAGGAAAAGTATATGGAAATATATGAGAAAAGGGAGCCTTACTTTTCGTTTGGAAATGATGGACTTTCTTCTTCTGCATCTTGCTTCCACCTGATGATGTCAACATCTTCATACTTCTCTTCCATACCTCTTGTTCTCTTCATCTTCTTCAAATGAATTTTTCTCTTCATCTAGTGCTAAGAGTAAGAGACAAAACAAACATTGTATACAAATGGAAGTGAATATAGAATCATGGTTTACCATCTCCTCATAACTCTAAATCAAAATTCTCATTCAAATGTCTGATATGACTGAATTCGCCAACCTTTTGTCTGAATGATGAATTACCTTTCTAGAGTTACCTCTCTGGATACCTATGATCACATTTTGTATCTAGATAAAAGAACTTTCCAACCAACTTACAAGATTGGCTGAAAACAAAACTGATATGCTCTCCACATTTGTCTCCTTAGATGATAATTTGATAGTAGAAACTGATACATGTGATTTGATTTTGATCTGATTCCTTCATCTTCTCCAAACCATTGTTCTTCCTTGAATTTGAAGTAGCCTTCTCTTCATCAAGTCTTGGTCTTCAAATAATACTTTCTATAAAGTATTTTCATACTTTTCCAAAAGTATTTTCATACTTTTCCAAAAGTATTTGGCTGCTAATAGATCATCAACTTCATACTCCACACTGATGAACAAACATGTGATCGAATTGTCTAATTCTCAAATCTCTACTCATCTAGATTAAGTGTGTATGTCAAATGTCAAATATTAGAAGATGCTCTTAAAACATATGTTGTAAACCTGGAAGTCTGGGAAACCTGGGAATCTGAGAGCCCGAATGAACTCTGATATCAAAACCCTAAAGCTCTGATACCAAATGTTGGATATTTAGTAGGCCCATTACTAATACCACAGGTCCAAGGTTCCATATGTCCAGTATCTACAACACATATTCCAGCAATCTTCTAATATTGACAAAAATATGAACATACCACATTTAATCATACAAATGATGAGACAAAGATAGAGAGAGATTAGACAATATGTGTAAAGTGTTACATAAGCCACTGCTTACTCACACTATCATATATACCAATGTTCAATGTACAATGTGGGAGCAAAACTCTCAACCACTCTATATGAACAAAAATAGATGGATGAGTGAATGTACAAATGTAACAAACATATTCAGATGTATGGACAGAAATCTGAATATATATGAGATGTGTGACCTAATAGGTTATAGAATAGTGCATATGAGTGACCGAAAGAGGAAGGATCAGTCTAAAACTGATAATCAACAAACCCTCATCTAACCTTAGGCTATGGAAGACCCTAAGTTAGACATGTGTGTGAAAAGATCACATACTTATAAAACTAGCAAAGAATGCTAACAAGTTTGTTGTCAGAAATCCTCAAACTCATATGAGCATACCTTCTCGAACACCTCATCAAAATATGCATAAAGCATACATGTATTGATTCTCTTGTACCTATGCCGAATAGGACTCCTCCTAATATGGATGCCACTACCTCCATAAGCTCCAATTAGTACCTGTGTGCATAAAGAAAATATGTACCTGAATTCTTAACATAAGATGTAAATCTTATGTTAACCACCATCCAATGTCTTTGAAGTAACCCGAGATCTTCATGTAGAAGACAATCTTCAAATACATCATGTGAATGGCCAATCCACACCACCAAGCTCCTAATAGCCTCTCCATAGCAAGAGTGTGAGCACACTCTTCTTCTCCAAGAAGAACTCCATAGCCGCTCCTCAACATACTCCAAAATAGCACCATGGCTGCCCCATGTGCTAAGAAGCACCACCTCTATTGAGGTAACAAAGTTCCAAAGCTTGTTGTTGAAACTAGGTGATGGATGAATAACAATGAACCAAGCATGCTCTTATATAGTACTTAGTGTCTCTTGAAAAGTACTCCAAAACTCCACCAAAAGCAATCGCAATTGATAAAGCACAAGATCGTAGCGATCTTATGAAAAAACACGCCATCACTGTCTGTGAGTTTTTTTCCCAAAAGTTTAACAAAAAACTTCTTCGCATGCGTCGCCGCTGGATTCGGGGATTGAACCCACACGCGTATGATGAGAGCACTTTTGCTTATCCACAATGCCGAGTCAATTTGCTTGTAGAGGGACTCATAAAATACTCTATACATGTTGTATAGTCTGAGCAAAAATGGATCAATGATCATGCACAATATACCATATGGCATTGTTTCCAACAACTTGTAGTCTCAAAATCGCACAAAATTTGGTGAGCATACTCAAGGTGTTTCCGAGATCAAAATGGCTTCACTTTGTGGTGCCGAAATCGTGATCTGAGCTTGTTTCGGTTTTCGAATGCACTACCGCAAAACTTGTGCAAACTATTTCTTCTTTTTGTGCCAAAGATATATACAGGTTTTGGTTCACCAAAATAAGCATCTCCAAGTCTTCTAGAGGTCTAGCAAAACTCGTTTGGGTAGTTTTGTTCAACTTTTTCATATACATTCATTTTTTTGCATCAAGGTATTTTAGTCAGTGGCCATGAGTGAAAGCAATGATGTATTCCGTATGTTGGCTATTGAGGATAAGTTGGATGGTACCAACTATCCATTTTGGGCTTATATGATGCATCATGTATTGGTTGCAAAAGGACTATGGAATATTGTGCAAGGTGTTGAAAGATGTCCTGTTACACCTGTGAATACAGGTACTATAAATATAGGTACTGAAGCTGATGTAGATGGAGTCAAAGATGGTGATATTCTACAATTTTTTGTTTACGCTGCGGTTTCTACTGCACCTACTGCAGAGCAAATTCGTTGGGTTGGCAGAGATGCTCAGGCACATGCATTGATAGCCTTGTCTATCACACATGCCATTATCCCTCACATTCGCTCTTGTATGACAGCTAAGCATGATTGGGATGCACTTACCACATTGTACCAAGCTATGAATGAGGCTCGTGTTGCTTACCTCCGAAAACATTTGGAGAGTGAGCACATGAATGAAGGTGATTCTATGGACAATTTTTCAACAAAGATCAAGGATTTGAAGGAACAGTTGATTTATGTTGATGAATTCCTTTCTGACAATTCACTTGTGCAAACTGTTTTAAATGGTCATCTCGACTCATATCAAAGTTTTGCTTCTACTCTTCGTTTGATGATGAAAGGCAATCCAAATGCCTTAACATTTAAAGAGTTAGTTTTTGTTCTATTGCAGGAAGATCAGTCCAGGCATATTAGGTCTATTATGTGTGTTGTAGATCAAGCTTTCCTGGCTAGATAGAAGGGCAAAGGAAAATGGAGGTCTTCTGCTAGTAAGCAAAAATCTGCTAATTCTGCACAATCGAAGAAGGAAGACAAAGATGAGAAGAAATTAGAAAAATAGAAATTGTTTTGCAAATACTATAAAGCAAATGATCATTTCATTAAGAGCTATCCAAAACTGGCTGCTAAAGAGGCAAAGAAGAAAAAAACTGGAATGGTTGTTGTAGAGGCCTCTACACTGAAAACAGAGTCTGCTAATCTTGTGTAGGATGAAGAATGGGTGTTTTCTATTGTTTGCAGTTTTGACACCATCTTCTCATGAGCAGTGCATATCTGCAGTAGACTTAGATGTTTGGTACTCTGATAGTGGGGCAACCAAACATATTACCTCGCAGCACAATTTCTTCTCTTCATTTGAGCCTACCCCTGCAGGGAATACTGTTACATGTGCCAACAATTCCTCTTATCTTGTTATGGGAGTTAGTAAGATCATTCTGACTACCACTAATGGTAGTTCTTTTACATTATCAGATGCTTTATTTGTGTCAGGGATCAAGTAGAGTTTGTTATCAGTTTTGGCCTTAGCCAAGATTGGTTTGGTTATTAAATTTGTTGATGACAAATGTAGAGTTCATGATCTATCAAATGGCAATGTGATTATTGCTTCAAGCATTTTATATCATGGGCTATATAAGCTCATAGATTATGAAAAATCTGCGAACGATTCAGCATGTGTAGTACATGATTCTCAGGCTATGTCAGATGCAAAGCTTTGACATGCATGCTTTGGTCATCTGAATTTCGCTAGTTTGCTATACCTGTAGAAATCTGAAATGGTGTCCTCTTTGCCCAAACTTGAGGCACCCAAAAAACATGTCTGTGAAGGTTGTATTTTGAACAAAATGCAGCATTCCTCCTTTCCAAAAGATGATTTAGTTCAGGCTACTCAAAAATTGCAGCTTGTACATAGTGATGTTTGTGGTCCTTTGCAGACGCCCTTTTTTGGAAACCATCTTTACTTCGTGACTTTCATTTATGATCTTTCTAGGCATGCATGGGTATATCCATTGAAAGCAAAGTTTGAAGTGTTCATCTACTTCAAATACTTTTTGGTTTTGGCTGAAAATCTGTCAACATGTAAAATGGGCACCCTCCATTTTGATCGAGGGGGGAATATATGTCTTCTGACTTTAATGCATTTCTGGCTGAACATGGGATAAAACATCAGTGTGCAGTGCCGTATACACGTCAACGAAGTGATGTTGCTGAACGGAAGAACAGGTTACTCATGGAGATGGCAAGGTATATGGCCAACAGTCAGGCTTTACCACATAGTTTCTACCTTGATCCTGTCATGTGTGCAGCATATGTACTTAACAGGTGTCCCACTAAAGCACTATAGTTTATCACTCCATATGAGGCGTGGCATGATTGCAAGCCATCTATTGCTCATCTGCGTGTCTTTTGTTGTCTAGCATATGCATGAGTGCCTGAACAACATCGTAGGAAATTGGATGATAAAGTAGTAAAATGTATTTTTGTTGGGTACAGTTCTTAGAGCAAAGTCTATCGTCTATATCATCCATATACTAAAGACATTCTGGTTAGTTGTGATGTTTTTGTGGAAGATTCTATTGATCCTTTACTTTCATGTACGAAGGAGACATCTGTTAGCTCCAAAGACATGTATGATACTTTCTTGCCTCTTTTTAGAGGTGGACAATCTAGTGCTGGTCCTAATGAGGCTACTTCTCAGCCATTGTAGGTTTCATGTGATGATGCAAATCATTGCATTTCTAATGCACATTTTCATGATGCACTTGTTGATGAGAGAGCTGATATTGAGAAGGCAAAAACTATGCCAAAATGGCTAGTGCATACTTTGCATGATAGCAAATTAGATGCACCTCTATCATACCACACTCATTTGGGCTCTCACAGTGGCACTTTTGCATCATATTGCTATGCTATGGCTGCATCTAGTCTCTGCCATTTGATGAAGCACAAAATTCTGAACATTGGATGGCTGCAATGCAATCTGAATATGATGCTATCATAAAAATGGTACTTGGTCTTTATGTGACTTGCATCCTTGCAAGAAGGCCATTGGAACTAAGTGGGTATACAAGTTGAAGTGTAAACTTGATGGAACAGTTGACAGGTATAAGGCTCGGCTTGTTGCAAAGGGTTATGCACAGGAAAGAGGCATTGATTTTGATGAAACCTTTGCACCTACTTATCGAATGACTACTGTTCGTAGCATCTGTGCACTTACAGCTCATCATGGTTGGAATGTACATCAGTTGGATATTAAAACAACATCTTTGAATGGTGACTTGCATGAAGAAGTGTATGGTTTTCAGCCCCATGTTAAAGAAACAATTATATGGTTTAAAGCAAGCACGACGTGCTTGGTATGAAAAGATACATGCTTATCTGATTGCACATGGTTTTAAGAACAATCCAACTGAAAGCACCTTATATGTTAAGTGAGCTAATGATGCGCTTTTGATCATTATGGTGTACATTAATGACATGATGCTCATTGGTCCTCATGAGAAGCATATTGCTGATTTCAAGGTTGATTTGCATGCCTCATTTGAGATGTCTGATTTGGGGCATTTGCATCATTATTTGAGAATTCAGTTTATGCATGTTGATGGTGGAATGGATTTGTGTCAAAGGAAATATAATGACACATTATGTTTTGGCCTTGAAGACTGTAAACCTATTGCTACTCCTATGGAGACAGGTTTAGGATTGAGTCTTCATGATGTTGGAGATGCATTTGATGTTGTTCTCTATCTGCACGCTGTTGGATGCTTGATTTACTTATGCATTACTCGGCCAGATATTTAATTTCTTGTCTCACACATGAGCAAGTTTATGCATTGCCCAAGTGTCATGCATTGGCACGTGGTTAAGCGCATCTTTCACTACTTGAGTGGTACCTGGAAACTTGGGTTGTTTTATCCCAAGGGGGGATCACTACCACCACATTCGCATGCTTTTTTTGACTCTGACTCGGTTGGTTGCTATGACACGCATGTGTCCACTAGTAGTTTTTTATTCATGCTTGGTAGCTCATGCATATCTTGGTTGAGCAAGAAGCAGCCTACTGTGGCCACTTCCAATTGTGAGGCTGAGTATAGCGTAGCTTTCACAATGATTGCTGAGTGTGTGTGGCTCAGATGCTGTCGAAAAGAAAGATTCTCCTCGCTTGGAAGCCAAATCAGTAACAACTCGCACGGATAATGTTCATTGGAGATACTCATCTTGGTGGTGAAGACTTTGATAACCGTATGGAACTAGCCAAAGACTTTGATGCAATCGAAGTTTTGAAGGTCTTCTTCATCTTCATTCTACAAAGCAAAGTATCTGTGTGATGGAGATAGCATGGAAGGCACGATCCAAATAGAAGCGTTAAAGGCAGATCGAGTGAAAGAGACTTGTGTTCCATCTATTGGAGAATGCTTTCACTATCTTGGCTAGTAATGCAATGTCCTTTGAAGTGGTGGCTCTTCTTCTTTTTACATTAGGTTGTATCGCACAATATAGACCATCACCGTTATGTATAAGCAACAATGGCAAAAAATTATTTTCAGATAAATGTATCCGCGTCTGTTTTTTTTGGAAGAAAATCGAAACAAAATGGAGTGATTGTTTTAATTGAAAAGAGAGGCATACACAAAAAGTGGTGCATGCAAGGAAGAAAAATGGATGTGCATGAAAAAAAGGAGGGAGCTACGTGGGCACTGGATGCTGGAGATAAAAGGAGGCCGTTGCGTTGAAAAAAAGAAGGGTGGGAGATGCCGATGAAAAGAGGTGGACGTTCTCTGTAGCAGACTACGCTGAAGATAGGAATTGATCTGACAAAGGAGACTGATGAATTACTATCATCTGAGGGAATCTTCTGATTTCTTGCCTTAACTGATTGTAAGGACGACGCTCATCATCCGGCCTCCATCACTATACTGCGCATCACTTTTCTGTGTTATATTTCTTGCTACACACTACTTTCTTGATGATGATAGTAGCTTCAACAAACTCTGATGATGTTTATATTTGAGCTTGCAATAGTGTCTAGTAAACCAAACCAAATTTTCCTTTCTTGCACCATGAAGTTTATATTTGCATTCCAAGTGTGCATGTGAATAATGTAAAGTGTAACACATTAGTTTTTTTCTCCCTTAGGTGCACGACTATTTGCACAGATCTTAAATGTAATTAAAAACATGATGAAATTGTTTGGAACAGAGTTAGAATTTCAAGATGAAACCTCTTCAACAAAAACTCATTGCCCTATCTATGCACCATTACTTTTTTTGATGTATGAAAAGTGTGCATGATAGGGTCTCATTAGATGACCTTGCATCGAAGCACGAACTGAGCTTTACCCATGCACATAAGAGAGATTGTAAGGATTTATGTATTTTCACATTGATTGTATGCGAGTGAGAGCATCAGCCTTGACATCAGATGCTATTCCCTTCTTATTTGCATCATATTTGTTTTTCTATGCATTTCAAAGTATGCATTCGATAGGGATATATTATGATGTCCTGCATAGGTACTTTTTGTTTTTCACCCATACACATGCTATGAAATTGATCATCCATATGCAACATGATTTTAGGTCCTTGTTGGCCCATCGAGGACGCTATGCAGGTTTGGTGGGGGTGAATGCTGGAGAGAAAAAGAGGCTGATGTGCTGAGATGAATGGGGGGGGGAGGAGAGATCTTTGACAAACAGGGATACTCCTCGTTCATGGCTTGCCCCGTTCTTGCCATCTCTCAATTTACCTCTATTAGCCTTGACATATAGTTTTGTTGTGACATGCAACATTGTCCACGTAAGTCTTATTAGCTGAACCGATCGTCATTCAAGGTCCCATACCATCTGTTCGTTGTCTACAGACACGCAGTATCGAGCACATTAAAAAAGAGGAGGCATCATGATCATTTGATGTTCAAACTCTATTCGACTTTTTTTTTTTTTTTTTTTTGAGACAACAGGAAAAGAGAGTAAATTAAGTAATAAAAGTACAAAGTGCACAGGGAAGCAGTGATCCCATCAGGCAGAGGTTACAAGTTGAGGACCATGATAAATCTATCACTGGAGTAACAATCCAGAAGAGATTCTCGCCACTTACAGGGAGGAAGGGACTTGGTAATAAGACTTTGATCCTGGGGGCCCTGTTTGATAGACAAAAGACTCTGCATACCAGAGAGATACAAAGCTTTTCTAAGGGAAAACATAAAGTTCTTTCTATCATTCTTGAAGAGGGCTTGGTTCCTACTAATCCATATGTGCCACAGGATGTGTCCCCTCCATAAGTGCCATAGCGCTAGATCTAATTTATTACAACAACCGAGAATGATCTCTTTAAAACCAAGTTGGTGAAGCTTTTTGAAAGCCAGGATAGGATCCAACACTTTCCAGAACTGTTTAGCATGCCAGCAATTACAAAAGAGATGGGTTAAATCCTCTTCCCTGCTGCACAGATAGTTTTCAACCTCAGTCCTACAACAACAATTATTATAACTATGCATCAGATCAGAAGGATGATATGACTCTTATCTTGAATGCAACTCATGAATCAATAGGAGAAGATCAAAGGGTGTTTTATATTGACTCAGGATGTAGCAATCATCTGAGTGGCAATATATCACTGATGACTGATATGGAAGCAAAGGTGAATGGACATACAGTTCAAACAAGTGACAATACTAAGCACAAGGTGGAAAGTATTGGATCAGTGAAGACAAAGAATGGAAGTACACTCTTAAGCAAGGTACTTTATGTTCCTACTATTCCTAAAAATTTGATAAGTGTAGGGCAAATTGTGGAGAAGGAATATGAAGTTAGATTCACAAATGATGGTGTTTATGTGCAAGATCCAAATCAGGGATATAGAAACATTATTGCAGGTAAAAAGGAAGGAAGGTTGTTTACTCTCAAAGTCCAAGGTAATGTGGGACATGCTCTATTTACTTATGGAAGTCAAAAGATGTCTGAATTAGACCTATGGCATAAAAGATTAGGTCATTTTAATGAGATAGCTATAAAGGAAAATCAAGGAATGATGTGGTGCTTGGTTTGCCAAAAGTTGAAGGGCAACACATGGTGTACAAGTGTGAAGCTTGTCAATTAGGTAAAGCACACAAAAGTTCATACAATAAATCAGGATATAAGTATTCAAATATGCTTGAATTGATTCATACAGATGTGTGGGATCCTTCAAGGGACTATAGCATAAATGGATCCAGATATTATGTGTTGTTTGTTGATGATGCAACCAGATGGATTACTTTATATGTAATCAAGGACAAATCAGAAGTGTTCAAGACATTCAAGCATTATCATGCTTATGCAGAAAGGATTACAGGACAAAAGCTCAAGAGGTTGAGATCAGATGGAGGGGGAGAGTATTTTTCTAAAGAGTTTGATGATTATTTGTGGAATGCAGGTATAAAAAGAGAAGTAACTTGCATGTACTCCCCTCAACAAAATGGAGTTGCAGAAAGAAGAAATAGAACTCTTGTAGAGTTTGCAAGAGCAATGATGAAGGAAAAGAATTGTCCAAATTACTTATGGGCATAAGCTATCAACACTGCAACATACCTTGTGAATAGGTTACCTTGTAAAGAATTGGAGGGAAGAACTCCTTATGAAGCATGGTGGGGCAAGAAACCTACTCTTGATCATTGTAAGGTATTTGGATGTTTAGCATATGCTTATGTTCCTTCACAATTGAGACATAAATTAGAACCCAAAGTAGAGAAGTATGTGTTTATTGGGTATGATGATAGACAGATGGGTTATAGATTGTGGAGTCCATCCACAAAGCAATTTCTTGTTACCAAAGATGTTACATTTGATGAGCAAATCACATGGTATACAGGGTCAACAAATGATTATGCAGATGATAAATAAATACAAAGGAAAGGGAAGGCAAAAGTAAATGTGTATGAAGAAGATATTGATGATGTTGACTATAAAAGTAAATCGCAGGATAATGTTGAAGATGGGCCAAGATTTGATCCAGAATCAAATGTAGTTGAGACTTCAAGAAGTGCAGAGGTCAGAAGATCCTCAAGGGGAAGGAAAGAGCCTATCAGGTATAGCTATGATACATCTTTCTTAACAACAAAAGATTATGCTTACATTGTGAAGACAGAAGAGGATCCAATCACATATGAAGAAGCTAAAGGTAAACAGAATTGGGAGAAGGCAATGCAAGAAGAGTATGATGCTCTACTTGAAAATGAAACATGGGATGCGCTGCCAAGGCCAAAGAATCAGAAGGTCATTGGATGTAAGTGGGTGTATAAAACAAAAAGGTTTGCAGATGGTAAGGTGTCTACATACAAGGCTAGACTTGTGGTCAAAGGTTATGCCCAAACTTATGGGGTAGATTATGATGAAACCTTTGGTCATGTTGCTAAGATGTCTACAATTAGATCATTGATTGCTATTGCTTCTTGCAAAGGATTGAAGCTATCACAATTAGATGTGAAGAATGCATTTTTGAATGGATACATTGCAGATGAAGTGTACATGGAGGAACCAGAAGGTCTCATGGATTCAATTGGATCAGGTTATGTGTGTAAGCTCAAGAGAGCTTTGTATGGGTTGAAGCAGGCTCCAAGAGCATGGAATTACAGGCTTGTTAAGTTCTTGAATGATTGTGGATTTCAAGCATCAAAGGCAGATATTAGCTTGCTAGTGAAGGCAAGTGAAAATGGATACATATACATGTGTATTTATGTTGATGATATTATTGTCATAGGTACAGATGCTCAAGGAATCAATGAGCTTAAGAAAAAAATAGAGAAGGAGTTTAAGATAAGTGATTTGGGAAACTTATCTTATTTCTTAGGAATGCAGATTGTATATACTCAACATGGAGTATATGTTACACAAGAGAGGTATTTAAAGAATCTTTTGTTCAAATTCAACATGGAGGATTGCAAGCCTTCAAGCACACCATCGGAGGTAAATCATAAATTGAGCAGGTATGGAGGTGAAGAGTTTAATGACATGAAGAAATATCAGAGTTTGGTAGGTAGTTTAATATATGCTACCTTGACAAGGCCAGATCTATCATATGCAGTAGGTGTGTTATCACAATTCATGCATTGTCCAAAGAAGACTCATTGGATTGCAGCTCAAAGGGTACTCAGATATATCAAAGGAACCCTAAGTGAAGGTCTGTATTATGGATTTACTTCTGATACAAGAATCAAAGTATTTAGTGATGCAGATTGGGCAGGTGATTCAGATCATAGAAGGTCTACTCATGGGTATCTCTGTTATATTGGAGATAAACTAGTTTCTTGGTGCTCAAAGAAGCAACATACAGTTGCTTTGTCATCTATAGAAGCTGAGTATAAAGGATTGGTAGAGGCTACAAAAGAAGTGATATGGTTAAAGACTTCGTTGAAGAGTTTTGGAACTGATCAGAGTACTCCAATTATTTTTGAAGACAATATGAGTTCATTGTATTTGGCAGCTAACCCTGTTTTTCATGCCAAGACTAAGCATATAGAGATTCAATATCATTTCTTGAGAGAAAAGGTACTTGACAAAGAGATTGAATTGATGTATACTCCAACAAAAGAACAAGTTGCAGATATGTCAACAAAAAGCTTGGATGGACCTAAGCTACAGAGTCAAAGAGATGGCAGGAGTGAAGAAGAATGGAATAATCACAATTAGTGATTGAGGGGGAGCTATTGGAACAAACCAATCACAAATTGGTGATTATAAAGAGTTTGAAGCAAGCTCATGATCAGATTGAAGTGGAAGAAGACACTTGAGAAAGTGAAGAGATCTCAGAAATAAAGTTTGTATACATATGTACATTACATGTGGAAATTCTTGTAATCTGAGTAGAGATAATCCTTAGGATGATAATGAGTAATGTAATAGATGCGGGATAAGTCTATAACTATATGTATATAAGTCAATGATGTAAAGAAATACAAGAGGAGAATCATTAGAAGACAAGTGTCTTAGAGATAGATATGAAGAGAGTCATCTTCAGAAAATAGTGTCGAGCATTTCGTAGATTTCTCTCAGTCTGATCATGTGGATCAGAAATCCTTTTGTACACATCTAATCTGGAAGCTAATGAAGATATGTTTAGAGTTTTATGATCTAATTCCTTTCCTACTGTGAGAATGATCAATAGGAACATTTGTATGTAGAATTTGCAGATAGACTTCTCAGAGTCGCGCACTTTTCCATGTCAATGTTTTGCTTACATCTCAGTGCATAGTGTAAAGTTTTTAATGAATGAGCATTCAAAATCTAAGTTAGAAGGTAAGGAAGCTATGGCTAAAAGCATTTAGCAAAACGGGATATGTGCTGTGAGAAATCAACTTAAGAAGTTGACCATGTCAAAGTCGCCATTTTTGGAAGACAGTTTTTGACATACCTTTGATCTTAAGGATCAAATTAAAGTTTTAATGATTCTTTTGAAGAACTAATGGTTGATATGATTGCGCAAAGGTAGTGTGGAGATTTGTGCATCATTGGCTTGAAGAAATCTGAAGATATTTAGGTATTGAAGTCAATTTCTGAAGCAGACTTTCTGAAGAAGGAATTTCTTCACTCAGAGAAGTGCTAGTGAAAGTTTTGATAAATGAAGACAATATTTGTGTAAAGTTTGATCCATAACTGATATAGAAGTGTTCTTAGATCAGTATAGATCAAACCTTTGGAGATTAAGAGGTCTCCAACAAACCTCAAGCCAGAAATTATGTGGTAAAGCCTGACTCTTGACCATACAGCTCGCCATCTCTATGAGTGACCTATTCTTCTATTCAGCAATTCCATTCTGTTGAGGTGTATACGGCATTATACGCTGATGTTTTATCCCACGTTCAGCTAGAAATGCCTAAAAGTCAAAAGAAATATATTCCTCCCCTCAATAAGAACGAAGGCTGCCCATTTTACATGTTGATAGATTTTCTGCCAAAACCAGAAACTGTTTGAAGCACATAAACACTTCAGACTTTGCTTTCAATGGATATACCCATGCATGCCTGAGAAAATCATCAATGAAAATCATGAAGTAAAGATAATTTCCAAAAGAGGGTGTCTGCATAGGACCACAGACATCATTGTGAACAAGCTGCAATTTTTGACTAGCTCGAACTGAACCATCTTTTGGAAAGGAAGAATGTTGCATTATGCCCAAAATATAGCCTTCATATACATGTTTATCGGGTGCCTCAAGTTTGGCCAAAGATGACACCATTTTAGATTTCTGCAAGCATAGTAAGCTACCAAAATTCGGATGACCAAAGTGTGTATGCCAAAGCTTTGCATTTGACATAGCCTGAGAATCATGTACTGCACATGCTAAATCATTTATAGATCTTTCAAAGTCTATGAGCTTATATAGTCCACGACATAAAATGCCAAAACCAGTAATGACATCTCCATTTGACAGATCATGAACTGTACATCTATCATCAACAAATTTCACAACCAAGGTAGAAACTGATAAGAGATTTTTCTTGATCCCTGGCACAAACAAAGCATCTAAGAAAGTGAAAGAACTACCATTAGCAATAGTCAAAATGATCTTACCAACTCCCATAATAGGATAAGAGGAGTTGTTGGTGCATGTAACAGTATTCCCTATAGGGGCAAGATCGAGTGAAGAGAAGAAAATGCACTGTGAGGTAATATGTTTGGTCGCCCCACTATCAAAGTACCAAACATCTGAGTCTACTGCAGACATGCATTGCTCATGAGAAGATAGGTCAAAACTACAAACAGTAGTAAATGCCCATTCTTCATCTTGCATAAGATTAGCAGACTCTGTTTTTGGTGTCGACAACCGTTCCAACCCCTTTCTTCTTTGCCTCTTTGGTAGCCAGTTTTGGACAGCTCTTAATGACATGATCATTTGCTTTACAATATTTGCAAAATAATTTCTGCTTTTCTGATTCCTTCTCATCTTTGTCTTCCTTCTTTGAATGTGCAGCATTTGCAGATTTTTGCTTACTAGTAGAAGAGCTCCATTTTCCTTTGCCCTTTTGACTAGCCAGGAAAGCTTGATCTGCAACATGTATAACAGATGTGTTCTACCTAGACTGGTCTTCCTGCAACAAAAGAGAAACTAACTCTTTGAATGTTAAGGCATTTGGATTGCCTTTCATCATCAAATGAAGAGTAGAAGCAAAACTCTGATATGAGTCGAGAAGACCATTCAAAATATTCTGCACGCACAAGTGACTTTCAGGAAGGACTTCAGTTGCATAAATCAATTGTTCCTTCAAATCCTTGATCTTTGTCAGAAAACTCTCCATAGAATCTCCTTCATTCATGTGCTCACTCTCCAATTGTTTTTTGAGGTAAGAAACATGAGCCTCATTCCTAGCCTAGTACAATGTGGTAAGTGTATCCCAAGCATCCTTAGTTGTTCTGCAAGAGTGAATGTGAGGAATAATGGAACGTTTGAGAGACAAAGTTTCCAATGCATGTGCATGGGCATCTTTGCCATCCCAACGAAATTGCTCTATAGTAGGTGCAGCAAAAACCATAGCATAAACAGAAATTCGCAGAATAGATGTACTACACATGCTGAATCATTCATAGATTTTTCATAGTTTATGAGCTTATACAGCCCACAACATAAAATTCCAAAAGCAATAATGACATTTCCATTTGAAAGATAATGAATTCTACATCTGTCATCAACAAATTTCACAACCAAGGCAATCTTGGCTAATGTAGGAACTGATAACAGATTTTTCTTGATCCTTGGCACAAATAAAGTATCCAACAATGTAAAAGAAGTACCATCAGCACTAGAGAGAATGGTCTTATAAACTCCCATGACAGGATAAGAGGAGTTGTTGGCACATGTGATAGTATTCCTTGTAGGGGCAAGCTCCAGTGAAGTGAAGAAACTATGTTGCAAGGTAATATGTTTGGTTGCCCCACTATCAAGATACCAAAGATCTAAGTCTATTAGAGATATACATTGTTCATGAGAAGATGGTTCATAACTGCAAACAGTAGCAAATGCCCACTCTTCATTTCGTAGAAGATTATCAGACTCTCTTTTGGGTGTAGAAGCTTCTGCAACAACCATTCCAGCCTCTTTCTTCTTTGCCTCTTTCGTAGCCAGTTTTGGACAACTCTTTATGACATAATCATTTCCTTTATAGTAGTTACAAAACAATTTTTGCTTTTCTATTTTCTTCTCATCTCTATCATCCTTCTTTGATTGTGTAGAATTCCTTGATTTTTGCTTACTAGTAGATGAGCTCCATTTTCCTTTGCCCTTCTGACTAGCCAGGAGAGCTTGATCTACAGCATGCATAATGGACCTATTCTGCCTAGATTGGCCTTCTTGCAATAGAACAAAGACTAACTCCTCAAATGTTAAGGCATTTGGATTGCTTTTCATCATCAAGCAAAAAGTAGAAGAAAAACTCTGATATGAATTGAGAAGACCATTCAGAACAGTCTGCACAAATGAACTATCAGGAAAGACTTCATTAGTAGAAATCAATTATTCCTTCAAATCTTTGATCCTTGTCAAAAAATTGTCCATGGAATCTCCTTCATTCATGTGCTCACCCTCCAACTATTTTCGGAGGTAAGCAATAGGAGCCTCATTCCTTGCCTAGTATAAAACAGTAAGTGTATCCCAAGCATCCTTTGCTATTTTGCAGGAGAGAATGTGAGGAATAATGGCATGTTTGACATACAAGGCTATCAATGCATGTGCTTGACCATCTCTTCCATTCCAATGAAGTTGCTCTATAGTAGGTGCAATAGGAACTATAACATGAACAGGAACCTAAAGAATATCACCATCTTCAATGCCATCCACATCACCTTGAACAATTGTGTTTGCAGGTGTAATAGGATGTTTTTCAACACCCTACACAGTATTCCACAGTCCCTTTGCAACCTATACATGATTCATCATATAAGTCCATTATGGGTAATTGGTATTGTTGTATAACAATCGTCTACTAAGGACTAACTACCTAGCAAAAACCACCAAGGTGAAGAGAGAGCATGTATCCACCCACCCAACTCCACCCATATATATACCTCTACTCCAAGGGGGTTCATGTCCTTGAGATTGGCCAAGTGTCCCTCATGTGGACACTTTCCCAAGGGTGATCACATGCCTTCTAATTTCCCAAGGTCTATCACATGCCTTCTAAATCAAATGAGGATTCCTCTCTCATGTATACACAAGGTGGCTCCTAGAGAAGCTTCTTCCAAGACTAAGGTTCCCACACCTTAGGATAAATCAAGCCTAAGGTTCCAACCATTCAATTGGGAGCTCATATGAATAAATACCTCAAGGGTTAAAACCAAGGGTTTCATTCAAAGGTTCAAGGCATGTTCCAAGGGTAATTCAAGGGATATATCAGATGAAAATGAGCATGTCAGAAACAATGCTTACCTCTAATATAGCTTCATCCATCCATTAATCCTTTCATGATGAGGCATATTCATTAGGGTACTTCGTACTTAAAGTTGCAAGCTTGGGCCATCATAAATTTCGGATCTTGAGCAGCTTTCTATAGGCATCTTTATACTTAATTATATGCATTTATCGTTATAACAACTTCAAGGATGCGTAAATGCATACTTATATCAATATGTGAAATCACTTATACTTCCCATATCATATATGAGAAATATGCCGCTTTCATATTAAAAAAAGAAACATGAGAAAGGAAATGAAGTATACTTAGGCTAAATGCATACTTTGCATATCCATTATGATGAGGATACTCTATTGAATACAACCATCATACATGATAAACTCAAAGATATTTAAATGCAAGAAGGAATGATTTAATGAAGAATTCATTCCTTTATACTTATCATATCACCCATCTGATGAGCTCAATACATGTTCAATATGAACTTCTCAATGCATAATTTATATATGGATTTTATCTTCCATGATCATACAAGATAAGTGTACATAGTCTTTTATATGTATGCAAACAAAATTTGCATGCCACGCTAAAGAAATAATTAAAAAAATTATTTAAATACTTCCCCAATCCATGTCCAGTAACAATCCAAGCTTTCACATAAAATTCATTTGTCCTCTTTGTCTTTCATCTTTGTATGTCCATGGCTTCTTGAACTCCAAGGACCTCGTGGACTCACCAATCTCCTCTAGACTCATATTTCTTCACATACTAGAAGAGGGAAGTCAAATGGACAGCTCATGCGAAGGCTGAAGATGGACTCGTTTATCCCACATTCGAGGTAAACAGGTCAAGAAATGTCTTCTTAACGTGCATTCCTCTCTTCAAACTATTACAAGCACAAGAGGAGTACCCCGCAAGCCACGCTATGCTGTAGTCCGTGTTCAAACGGGCATCTTGCCTACTCCTGGACATGCATTGGCGGAGTACTGGACGCAATAAGACCTCCACTCATCGTCGCTTGACATAGCCAAGGCCCACGCACGGGCGTTCATATGATGATATAACAACCATCTACTAAGGACTAACTACCTAGCAAAAATCACCAAGGTGAAGAGAGAGCATGTATCCACCCATCCAACTCCACTCATATATATACCTCTAGTCCAAAGGGGTGCATGTCCTTGAGATTGGCCAAGTGTGCAAGCAAGTGTCCCTCATGTGGACACTTTCCCAAGGGTGATCACATGCCTTCTAATTTCCCAAGGTCTATCACATGCCTTCTAAATCAAATGAGGATTCTTCTCTCATGTACACACAAGGTGGATCCTAGAGAAGCTTCTCCCAAGACTAAAGTTCCCACACCTTAGGATAAAGCCTAAGGTTCTAGCCATTCAATTGGGAGCTCATATGAAAAAATACCTCAAAGGTTAAAACCAAGGGTTTCACCCAAAGGTTCAAGGCATGTTCCAAGGGTAATTCAAGGGCTAGACCAAAGCAAACATACATCATATTCTAACCTTTAGAATCCATATGTTTAACCTTCTGAACCCAAGAATTATACAACAGGTACCTTCTAACTTATCCTCAACAACCAACATATAGAATACATCATTGCTTTTAGTCATGGCCAATCACTAAAGTACCTTGATGTAGAAAAATGATTGTATCTCAAAAAGTTGAACAAAACTACCCTGTGGAGTTTTGCTAAACATGTAGAACACTTTGAGGAGCTTATAGTGGCAAATCCAAACCTATATATATACAGCAAAGATGAAATTGCCTACACAAGTGTTGCAATAGTGTGTGTGTGTGTATCTTCAACACGAAAAGATGAAATCCTTTGTGTGTGTGTGTGTATGTGTGTGTGTGTATCTTCGGCACGAAAAGATGAAATTGCCTACACAAGTGTTGCAATAGTGCGTTTGGAGGCCAAAACAAGCTCACACACATCACTACCTAAATATACCAACAACGGATAGTCGGTTGCATCAGCAATTGTCAATATGAAGAATCCTTCGCTTATTGTAAGATTGTGATTATATGGATTGATGATATTGACGATTTATAGTTGTTGATATATTTAGGTAGTGATGTGTGTGAACACTCTAGGACCGCCGGGGCACTTTTTTCCCTCTTTAGGAGGTTTTTTTTCCCCCGGCTTGAATATACGCCTATTGCCCTAATGGGCTACTTATCTTTGTACATTCTCTAGTAATACATTCAGTATTGTGTGTTTGTGCTCCAAGCTTCTTCTTCTTCCTTGTGCTGTTCGCGTGCTTCCGCAGACGTCTATCTCCAACAATTGGTATCAGAGCAGGTCGTCGCTTCTTCTAGGGTGCCGTCGACACTCCTCCGTTTGCAGTCTCAGCGTCGCACGAAATTTGATGAGCATACTCAAGGTGTTTCTGAGATCAAAACATCTTCGCTTTGTGGTGCCGAAATCGCGATCTGAGCTCGTTTCGACCTTCGAACGCACTATCGTAGCGCTTGTGCAGGCTATTTCGTCCTTTTGTGCCAAAGGTATATACCAGTTACTGTTCGCCAATTTAAGCGTCTCGAAGTCTGCTACAGGTCTAGCAGAACTCGTCTGGGCAGTTCGTTCAACTTTTTGAGATACAGTCAATTTTCTGCATCAAGGTATTTTAGTCACCGGCCATGGCTGAAAGCAGTGATGTATTCCGTATGTTGGCTGTTGAGGATAAGTTGGATGGTACCAACTACCCATTATGGGCTTATATGATGCCACATGTACTGGTTGCAAAAGGACTGTGGAACATTGTGCAGGGTGTTGAAAGACGTCCTGTTACACCTGCGACTATAGGTACTACAAATACAGGTGTTGGAGGTGCTGGAGCTGATGAAGATGGTGTCGAAGATGATATTCCACAGATTCCTGTTCGTGCTGTTGTTTCTGTTGCACCTACTGCAGAGCAGATTTGTTGGGATGGCAGAGATGCCCAGGCACATGCATTGATAGCTTTATCTGTCAAACGTGCCATTATTCCTCACATTCGCTCTTGCAGAACAGCAAAGGATGCTTGGGATACACTTACCACTTTGTACCAGGCTAGGAATGAGGCTCGTGTTGCTTACCTCCGAAAACAGTTGGAGAGTGAGCACATGAATGAAGGTGATTCTATGGACAGTTTTCTTACAAAGATCAAAGACCTGAAGGAACAACTGATTTCTGCTGATGAGGTTATACCAGATAGCTCACTTGCGCAGACCGTTCTGAATGGTCTTTTTGATTCATATCAGAGTTTTGCCTCTACTCTTCGGTTGATGATGAAAGGCAATCCGAATGCCTTGTCATTTGAGGAATTAGTCTCTGTTCTGTTGCAGGAAGATCAGTCCAGGCAAAACAGGTCCATTATGCGTGTTGCAGATCAAGCTTTCCTGGCTAGTCAGAAGGGCAAAGGAAAATGGAGCTCTTCTACTAGTAAGCAGAAATCTGCAAATGTTGCACAATCGAAGAACCAGGATAAAGATGAGAAGAAATCAGAAAAGCAGAAGTTGTTCTGCAAGTACTGTAAAGGAAATGATCATATTATAAAGAACTGTCCAAAAGTGGCTGCTAAAGAGGCAAAGAAGAAAGAGGCTGGAATGGTTGTTGCAGAGGCCTCTACACCAAAAACAAAGTCTGCAAATCTTGTGCAGGAAGAAGAATGGGCGTTTACTACTGTCTGCAGTTTTGACCCATCTTCTCATGATCAGTGCATGTTTGCAGTAGACTCAGATGTTTGGTACTTTGACAGTGGGGCGACCAAACATATTACCTCGCAGCGCAGTTTCTTCTCTTCACTCGAGCCTGCCCCTACAGGGAATACTGTCACAATAGCCAATAACTCCTCTTATCCTGTTATGGGAGTTGGTAAGATCATTCTGACTACTGCTGATGGTAGTTCTTTCACTTTGTTAGATGCTTTATTTGTGCCAGGGATCAAAAAGAACCTGTTATCAGTTTCTGCATTAGCCAAGATTGGCTTGGTTGTGAAATTTGTTGATGACAGGTGTACAGTCCATGATCTCTCAAATGGTGATGTGATTATTGCTTCTGGCATCTTATGTCGTGGGCTGTATAAGCTCATAGACTATGAAAGATCTGTGAATGATTTGGCATGTGCAGTTCATGATTCTCAGGCTATGTCAGATGCAAAGCTTTGGCATGCATGCTTTGGTCATCTGAATTTTGCTAGTTTGCTACGCTTGTAGAAATCTGAAATGGTGTCCTCTTTGCCCAAACTTGAGGCTCCTAGAAAACATGTTTGTGAAGGCTGTATTTTGGGCAAAATGCAGCGTTCTTCCTTTCCAAAAGATGGTTCAGTTCGGGCTACGCAGAAATTGCAGCTTGTACATAGTGATGTCTGTGGTCCTATGCAGACACCCTCTTTTGGAAATTACCTTTACTTCGTGACTTTCATTGATGATTTTTCCAGGCATGCATGGGTATATCCACTCAAAGCAAAGTCCGAAGTGTTCATGTGCTTCAAACAGTTTTTGGTTTTGGCTGAAAATCTGTCAGCATGTAAAATGGGCACCCTCCGTTCTGATCGAGGGGGGGAATATATGTCTTCAGATTTTAATGCATTTCTGGCTGAACGTGGGATAAAACACCAATGTACAGTGCCGTATACACCTCAACAGAATGGAGTTGCTGAACGAAAGAACAGGTCACTCATAGAAATGGCGAGGTGCATGGTCAAAAGTCAGGCTTTACCACATAGTTTCTGGCTTGAGGCTTTCATGTGTGCAGCATATGTATTGAACAGGTGTCCCACTAAAGCGTTGCAGTCTATCACTCCATATGAGGCTTGGCATGACCGCAAGCCATCTGTTGCTCATCTGCGTGTTTTTGGTTGTTTGGCATATGCATTAGTGCATGAACAACATCACAGAAAATTGTATGATAAGGCAGTAAAATGTATTTTTGTTGGGTACAGTTCTGAAAGTAAAGGCTATCGTCTGTATCATCCACAGACTAAACGCATTTTGGTTAGCCGTGATGTTGTCTTTGTGGAAGATGCTATTCAGCCATTGCTTTCATGTACTAAGGAGACATCTGTTAGCTCCAAAGACATGTATGATACTTTGATGCCTCTTTTTACAGGTGGACAGGCTAGTGCTGGTCCTAATGAGGCAACTTCTCAGCCTTTGCAGGTTTCATATGATGATGCAGATCATTCCATTTCTGATGCAGATTTACATGATGCACTTGTTGATGAGAGAGCTGATATTGAGCAGGCAAAAACTATGCCAAAATGGCTGGTGCAGACTTTGCGTGATAGCAAATTAGATGCACCTTTGTCATATCGTACTCGTTCAGGCTCTCATAGTGCCTCCTTTGCATCAGATTGCTATGCTATGGCTGCATCTAGTCTCTGTGATGAGAATGAGCCTGTTTCTTTTGATGAAGCACAAAATTCAGAAAATTGAATGGCTGCTATGCAATCTGAATATGATGCTATAATGAAGAATGGTACATGGTCTTTATGTGACTTGCCTCCTGGCAAGAAGGCCATTGGCACTAAGTGGGTATACAAGCTAAAGTGTAAACCTGATGGTACAGTTGACAGGTATAAGGCTAGGCTTGTTGCAAAGGGTTATGCACAGGAAAGAGGCATTGATTTTGATGAGACCTTTGCACCTACATGCCGTATGACTACTGTTCCGAGCATTTGTGCACTTGCAGCCCATCATGGTTGGAATGTACATCAGTTGGACATTAAAACAGCATTTCTGAATGGTGACTTGCATGAAGAAGTGTATGTTTTTTAGCCCCATGGCTTTGTGCAGAAAGGGCATGAAAACCAGGTTTGCAGGTTAAAGAAGGCATTATATGGTTTAAAGCAAGCACCACGTGCTTGGTATGAGAAGATACATGCCTATCTGATTGCACATGGTTTTGAGAACAGTCCAACTGAAAGCACCTTATATGTTAAAGATATGCTTCTGATCATTGTTGTCTATGTTGATGACATGCTGCTCACTGGTCCTATTGAGAGACATATTGCTGATTTTAAGGCTGATTTGCATGCCTCATTTGAGATGTCTAATTTGGGGCATTTGCATCACTATTTGGGCATTCAGTTTATGCACGTTGATGGTGGAATGGCTTTGTGTCAAACGAAATATATTGACACATTATTGCAGCGTTTTGGCCTTGAAGACTGTAAGCCTATTGCCACTCCTATGGAGACAGGTTTACGATTGAGTCTTTGTGATGCTGGAGATGTATTAGATGATGTTCTTTATCAGCAGGTTGTTGGATGCTTGATTTACTTATGCATTACTCGGCCAAATATTTAGTTTGTTATCTCACAGATGAGCAGGTTTATGCATTGCCCAGGAGTCACGCATTGGAAAGCGGTTAAGCGCATCTTTCGCTACTTGAGTGGTACTAGGCTACTTGGGTTGTTTTATCCCAAGGGGGGATCACTACCGCCAGATTTGCATGCTTTTTCTGACTCAGAATTGGTTGGTTGCTATGACACTCGTGTGTCCACTAGTGGTTTTTGCTTCATGCTTGGTACCTCATGTATATCTTGGTTGAGCAAGAAGCAGCCTACTGTGGCCACTTCCAGTTGTGAGGCTGAGTATAGGGCAGCTTTCACAGCGACTGTTGAGTGTGTGTGGCTCAGACGCCTTATGGCTTATTTAGGTGTTGGCCAGTCTTCTGCCACCACCATCTTCACTGACAGTCAGAGCGCATTGGCAGTTGCGAGGAACCCTGTGTTCCATGCTCGCACTAAGCACATTGAGGTGCATTATCACTATGTCAGGGAGAGGTTCTCTGCTGGGGAGATCAGCTTGGCATATGTGCCCACGAAGGAGAACATTGCAGACCTTTTCACGAAGGCTCTGCCTAGGGAGAAGTTTGAAGCTTTCTGCAAAGCTTTGGGCTTACTTCCTTTTGTGGAGTGATTTCCACATACCTTGGCACTTCCTTATACATGAGTGCCAGCTCCTTGTTCACCGCATGACTCCCAGGGGGGATTTGTTGATATATTCAGGTAGTGATGTGTGTGAACACTCTAGGACCGCCGGGGCACTTTTTTCCCTCTTTAGGAGGTTTTTTTTCCCCCGGCTTGAATATACGCCTATTGCCCTAATGGGCTACTTATCTTTGTACATTGTCTAGTAATACATTCAGTATTGTGTGTTTGTGCTCCAAGCTTCTTCTTCTTCCTTGTGCTGTTCGCGTGCTTCCGCAGACGTCTATCTCCAACAATAGTGCTGTTTTTTGCATATACGATTGAGTCTACAATTGTTTTGTGACATGTTCCTATTCTTATGATAATCTGTTCGTAAGCTTAGCATGATCGAATGATATTCCAATCCGAACCTTACTATGACCAATGCACTCATTTCTATTATTTGTAGTTCATTGTGCGCTCTCTTTATATTCTCATGTGATTCGATCGCTGTGTTGGGTGATTTTGCACTAATGTCTCATTAGCCATGCACACATCTTGTAGGATTTTTGTGAAACCCATCTCTTTTAACGCTGTATAGAGCCTAATCCTCTATTCCATTTTAGCATAAGTATTGAAGCTGTTCATGTTAAACTCAGATCACAGAGGCTTGATGCATGTTTACTTCATCGAACTGAACTTCGAATCGTTGATCATATACTTTGCTAAGATTGTGACCTCGTGGGGTGGGGCCCAATCACGCTTTAACCTCGTGAACTTGTGCATGTTAAAAAACAACAAATTAAAATAGAGAACATATATGTTACTTTTCTATGCTTGTGACATATCTCCACTTGAAACCGAAATGGAATGTATAACTTGATTGCTTAATGGAAATTGCTTCTGTTCTAAATGTATGAGACTTATGATCATGAAAGAAAAGGTAATCCTAAGATGTGGAGGAAAAACAAATGGACTAGTATGATTTGACCTTTTTGCAATTGTGAACTTGCCCATTGACTTGAACTGATTTATTGATGTTTTTTGTTGGAGTGAAACTCTATTTGAAGGATGTTTTTCTGACCATCGAAAGTTGTCAATGTGAATTGAGGATTGGTTTTTCCAATAAGGAGACATGATAAACTTTGTGCTTCTTGTTATTCAGGCATGCTTATGATCTAATCATTTTTTTGTGCTTCTAACTTTTTAAAAGAAAGCTCATCTTTTCTTTGCAAGTTTGCGCATGACAAGAATATGTTTATTCTGTTTCGGTTGAAATTCATGCGCATGCGTACATTTTGCATATTGAAATTCGTCCAATTTGAATGATATAATGTGTTCTTGGAAAACCATGATGTGTGACCATGCATGCCAATGCATTGCTTTTCTCTAATTCTTGATGAACTAATACCTTTACTTTGCAAATTCTTCTAATCCTATTTTTTGAGCTACCATACATTAAGGTTCTATTCTTCCTTGAGTTTGCTTGCACCATATTATGGGCAGTTGAATTCATCCACCAACCGATCCCTTTTGCACCGAAAGTATGGGCTGAATTTCATACTCATTTTCAGTCGTATTTTGATGCAAATGTTCAGCCGTATGTTGTTGAAGATTTCCAACATTCCAACCATGTTTGATTGGAAAATTTAAAGCATGTTTGGGTAGAAATTATCTGCATTTTTTAGCTTCTATTTTGTTGGAATTTTTCAACCCTTTGAACCTCACTTGGCTTATCTACATGGCCAAAGTCAAGCCCACCACTTTGGAACAAAGGCATGAGTGCATCAAACACATCTTGTGACTAATTGTTGGCTTTTTTTGCATTCAAGTAGAGGGAAAATTGAATTTTTGATAAATACCACATCTCAACTCACAATAATTATGTACATCAATAGATGCACTACAACATATGAGGGGCATACCAATGCTGCCTATACCGACGGTCACTCTTGACGTTGGTATAAATGTTGGAAAAGTCCACTTAAGCATATTGACGGTCAAATGACCATCGGTATGACCATTTAAAACAGATCATCGAGATGTCTCACGATCGCTGGTATATGCGTCGGTATGAGTGTCGGTATGGGCGTCGGTAATTAGTATAGGCATCCATAATTTATTGGAAATTACCGACGCCCATACCGATGCCCATATCGATGCATATACCGAGGCCATGTTTTAAACATACTGAGAACCGGAGAGAAAAACTCAATATTTTGTGTGTGTTTTACACTGAGTACTACTTGCTTCTATCAAACTTGCATATGTGAACCAAATTATGACCTGCATTGTCTTGTGCACACACATATACACACAGAGATCTCTCTCTCTCTCTACACACACACTCTCTCTCTCTTTAGATCCCACATCTTGGTAAGTGGTGCACATACTCTTAGCCTTTGTCTTTCTCTATGCTTTATCTTTTATAATTTTTCTTCTCTTTGATTTTGTAGAAGTTTTTTGGCATCGATTCTTTGGAATTCGATACATACATTATGCTTTGATGAAAACGATCAAAGAGAGAGGAATCATTGGTCCTCAAACTAGACACTTATAGCTTTCAAATGAGCTATGAAACACTCAATTTGGAGTAGTTTTGGTTTGGTAACTCTTTGCCTCAAAGCAAGCTGGTTGTTCACTCAGTTAGGCTAAAACCTAGACTTCACTCAAAACTAAATAACACAAAGAGCATAAAGAATTTGATAAAATTGTTCTAGATAGAGGAAGTACTCAAGATAAGCTTTCCAAGGAATGTTTAAACTCTAAAATTGGATACATATATTGAAAGATGTGACTCTCATAAGTAGGCTACCCAAAAATAGGTATGCAGTTGGACATAGTATATGAGAGTGAAGATAACGAAATGACTCAAACCAAATGAACTACCTACAAGGGGACTTTCATGCCTTCTTCCTCTATTCTTGAGTGTCCTCCCTTGCCTCTTTTATAGTCAAGTGTCCAAAAACTCTCACGATGAGATTGAGAGCTCTTCTCCATAACTCTTCCACTACTTTGGACAACCACTCCTCTTCCAGTTCAATTTTTTTTGGATTTGATTCTCTTTTGATTGATTCTCTTTTGGCCTCCAGTACTTGCTGAAGTAAATTCTTTTATTTTTCATTTTTGTATTTTCCTTTTAGTTGAAGAAAATCCTTTTTGCAAAAATATATACGACTTTGTTTCTTTATTTTTAACACTCCCCCTCAAGCTCACATGTGAGCATGCACCTTCAGCCATATCCTCTAAGTTGACTTCATCCTTAAACCTCTTTGGTTTAGAAGCATCTAAAGGCTTTGTAAACATATTTGCAACCTGGTCATTAGTTGTAATGAACTTTATATCCACATCCTCGCTCAAAACGTTTTCTCGAACATAATGATAATGCACTTCTATGTGCTTACTTCGTGCATGAAACATTGGATTGTTTCTCAAGTGAATGCTTGACATGTTGTCACCATAAATTGGAATGGTCTCCACCTGCACATCAAGACCAGCTAAGAGCTTCTTAATCCACACAGCTTCACAAGTTGCAAAGGCTAATCCTCTATATTCAGCTTCTATAGATGATAGTGCAATAGTAGATTGCTTCTTCGAGCTCCATGTGATAGGTTTGCTACCTATCATGAATACATAACCTGAAGTGGATCTTCTATCTTCCTTTGAACCAGCCCAATCCGCATCATTGAAGCTCTTTACCTGCAATTCTTCATCAAATCTATAAAACAAGGCATGATTGACTGTGTGCTTCACATATCTTAGCACTCGTTTGGCTGAATTCAAATGTTCACTTGTTGGAGCTTGCATAAATTGAGAAAGAACTCCAACGATATAACACAAATCTGGTCTTATGCTTGTAACATAGATCAATGAACCTATAATACTCTTGTATGTAGTTACATCATGTAACTTCTCTCCATCATTTGAGCATAGCTTCACATTTATGTCCATAGGTTGAGTGAGTGGTTTGCATTCACTCATTCCAAATCTCAAAAGAACATCCAGTAGGTACTTTATTTTCATCAAGTAGATGCCATCTTTCCCATAGTCTACCTCAATGCCTAAAAAGTATTTCAGTTCACCAAGATCTGAAATTTTACACTCCTTACCAAGTTTTCTTTTTATCTCTTGTATTCCTGCAACATTACTTCCTATTATGATGAGATCATCAACATATATGCAAATGTATACATGTTTGCCTTCTTCTTTTTTCATGTAGAGAGAGGGATCTGCACTACTTGGACTAAACCCACACCTTGTGAGGCACTCAATGCTTGCTTCAGCCCATACAAAGCTTTCTTCAGTCTACAAACAAAATTTGGATGCTTTTTATCTTCAAATCCAATCAGTTGACTCAGATTATACCTCTTCTTGAAGTTCACCATTGAGAAAAGAATTTTTTATGTCAAGTTGGTACAATGGCCATCTCCTTGCTGCACTCACTACAATCAAGGTTCTAATTGTTCCCATCTTTGCAACTAGGCTGAAAGTCTCTTCATAGTCAATGCCGTGAGTTTGCTTGAATCCTTTTGCTACTAGTCTAGCTTTATGCCTAGCTAGAGAACCATGAGTATTTCTCTTTATTTTAAACACCCATTTATTTGGAAAAATCTTCATACCTTCAGCCTTTGAAACTAACTCCCATGTGTGATTGTCCTTGAGAGCTTTTATCTCTTCTTGCATAGCTTGCTGCCATTCTTTTTGTGTACATGCTTCTTCATATGCATCCGATTCTTTGTCTTTGACCACCTGTGTCATGTATGCAAAATGCTTTGCAATAAAACTATCATAGCTCAGCCTTTGAATTGGATACCTTGCTCTTGAAGACCTCCTTTCATTCCCTTTTGAATATTTCTTCTTCAACCGGTTCAGCTTTACCATTGGTGTAATCACCTCTTCATACTCTTCTTCACTTGCATTTGAATCACTATTTTGGGTAGCACTTTCAGTTTCAAATCTTTCATAACCTGATGTTGGTGATGAGGAATGACTCCTTAGTCTCCGTTTCCATGTTGAGCTTTCTCCATGTGATGTAGAAGCTTCTTGACCTGACATTTGAGTGCTTATTTGCTGAAATTCTTCTTGGACAGCGTCTCCATCATCTTCGCAATCTTCTTCAAGAATCTTCTCTTTCCTTTCTCTTCAAACCATGGTCTTAGCTCATCAAATACCACATCTGGTTAGACTCCTAGCTCCTTTGTCACCAGATTGTACCACCTGTATCCCTTTTGCTCCGATGAATATCCAATCAAAATACATTTTTCTAACGTTGCCTCTATCTTTGTCCTTAGTTCTTGAGGGATGTGAACATAACACACACATCCAAAAACTTTGATATGTGTAAGGTTATGTTTCTTACCAGAATAAACCTCCTCGAGAGTTAAATTATGTACTCCAGCTGTTGTGCACTTGTTCATCAAATAAACACCCGTACTAGCTGCTTCAGGCCAATAGTTTAGTGGCACCTTCATCTCGTTGAGCATGCATCTTGCAACTTCTGTGATATGTCTATTTTTCCTTTCAGTTATTCCATTTTGTTGAGGTGTGTACCTACATGTAAATTATCGTTTGATGCCATTTTCATAAAGAAAATCTGAAAATTCTTTGGACAAATATTCTCCTCCTCCATTAGACCTCAAGGTCTTTATGTAGCGTCCTGTTTCCTTTTCTACATGTGCTTTAAATCTCTTGAACATGGAGAACGCATCTGATTTTTGTTTTATGCAAAACATCCATACTTTTCTTGAATGGTCATCAATAAAAGTGACAAAGTATCTATTACCAGCCACTGATGGTTGTTGTGATGGTCCCCATACATCCGTATGTATCAAGTGGAGGACATTCCTTGCCACATAGTTGCTCTTCTTGAATGGTTGTCAAGTTTGCTTTCTTAGTTGGCATGCTTCACAAAACTCATGTAGTCAAGCATCATTGAATCTTGGAAGACCTCTTACCAGTTCATGGTTGCTCATGTCCTTGAGCTTGGGAATGTTGATATGTCCAAACTCTTTGTGCCACAAATCAATTTCAGCAATCCTCTTGTTTCCAAACTGAAGATACATCACCTTTCCATGTGGTTGTTGAATGTCCAAAGTGAACATCCTACCTTCTTTCCTTCCTTGAGCAATGACCTTGAATCCTTCTTTTGGATTCTTTATAAAGCAGCCTTTTTCATTGAAGATAACATGATATCCTTTCTCTACCATTTGTCCTACTGAAATCAAATTCTTTGCAATAGTAGGAACATGAAGAACATCAGCCAATACCTTCTTGTCTCCAAGCTTGATATCTCCAACATGCTCAATTGCGTGTTGAGTTTCATCACTGGTCTCCACACATCCTTTTCCACTTGGAGCTTGTAGCTTTGTGAATAAATCTCCTTGCATGTCATATGGTTGCTGCAACCTGAATCTATAAACCATTTTTTATCATCACTTCCTAGGTTGTTGTACTCATGCTTCATGGCAAGCATGGTTTGCTTGTCTCCTTCACTTGATGTCCTCGTATAGTTATTTTGGCTCCTTTGGTTGCCTCCATTCAGCCTTCCATTCTTTTGCCAACAATCATTTATATCGTCGAATGTTGGTAGAGGGTCTCTATAGAGAATGTTTGTGATGAGGGGCTTCAACTTCTCTTCACTCCTCAATCCATTGAGGGCTGTTTGGATGGTGTCTTCCTCTTGTATCTCGCATCCAACTAATGCTAGCTGATCTTGAAGCTCCCTGATCTTCAATGTATACTCACTAATGCTTTGGTTTGAGCTTTTCTTCATGTTGTTGAGCTCATTCTTGAGTTGCATCCTTCGAAACCTTGTTGAGGTAGCATACACCTTCTCCAATGCTTCCCAAACTTCCTTGGCTATTTCTAAGCTTTGCACATGACCAATCATAGTGTTAGAAATAACTTGTGAGATGAAGAACATCACCCTTCGATTCCTCTCTTCCCAATCAGCAAATTGTCTCCTTTGTGCCGGAGTAATGATGGGATCTTGAAGGTCCACCCGTTGTGGATCATCTCCAGTAACTAAACTCCATAAATCTTTACCTTTAAGGTAATTTTTCATTCCATACCTCCAAGACTGAAAATTATCTTTGTCTAACTTCTCAACTTGTTGTCCTAAATCAGCCATTGAAAACTTCCAAAATTAAAGTTTACCTCAAATATGTTGTGGTGCTCTTTCTTGACTTTACAAAGCTATCCCTTGATTTGTAACTTCTCCTTTGCTTCACTTCACTTCCAATGTTTTGTCTCTTCAAGCTCGAATGCTCTGATACCAACTGTTGGAGAATTCCTCTCCTATTCACAGTGGAAAGTGTAGAAGACCTTTTCAGGATCAAGACTTTTACCAATAGCTGAACCTTCAAATGAAAACTGGTATCAACTGAAAAACACAATGAGCTTGAAACTTTGGACACTCAAAATAGACACTTATAGCTTTTAGGTGAGCTATCAAACACTCAATTTGGAGTGGTTTTGGTTTGGCAACTCTTTGCATTAATATAGACTGGTTGTTCACTTAGTTAGGCTAAAAACTAGACTTCCCTAAAACCTAAATAACTCATAGAGAATAAAGAATTTGATAAAACTGTTCTAGATAGAGGAAGTAGTTCAGATAAGCTTTCTAACTAATGTTTAAACTCTAAAATTGGATACATACATTGAGAGATATGACTCTCACAAGTAGGCTACCCAAAAATTGGTATGCGGGTGGACATAGTATATGAGAGTGAAGATAACAAAATGACTCAAACCAAATGAACTACCTACAAGGGGACTTCCATGCCTTCTTCCTCTATTTTTGAGTTTCCTTTCTTGCCTCTTTTATAGCCAAGTGTCCAAAAACTCTCATGATGAGTTTGAGAGCTCTTCTCCATAACTCTTCCACTACTTTGGACAGCCACTCCTCTTCCAGTTTAGTTTTCTTTGGATTTGATTCTCTTTTGATTGATTCTCTTTTGGTCTCCAATACTTGTTGAAGTAAATGCTTCTATTTTTCATTTTTGTATTTTCCTTCTATTTGAAGAAAATCCTTTTTGCAAAAATATATACGACCTTGCTTCTTTATTTTTAACAATGTGGACGATGAATATTGGTCTGGTTATGATGAATGTTTAGGTTTGTCGATTTCGGGTTACCATGCTTGTCCCTTATGTGGACCACGACTCGAAGCACGCTATTCCAAAGCAGTGCATAAAACTGTTTATGAAGGACACCATAGATATTTGCCTCATGGACATTTTTTACGTGAAGGACAAATTGCTCGACAAGTGCAATGCCAAATGAAAGCTAGCGATTGGAAACAACTGTGGGCTTCAAAAACTCCAGTCGCTGGCATGAAACAGTTGTTGATTTTTCATGAACTCCCTTATTGGAGTGAATTATTAATCAATTATTTGGTACACTCGATGCATATTTTTAAGAATGTGGGAGAGATTCTCTGGAAGACTTTGATCAAAAAGAAAGAAAGCAAAGCACAAAGGGAGGACTTAGAAGAGCGAGGTCATATGCAAGAGTTGTGGGCAATTACTAAGCCCAATGGAACAATATCGTTACCAAGAGCTCCTTGGTTGCTTCGTAGGATGGAAGAGCAACAAGTGAAGAAAATAATTTCATATCATTTTTGGACACCTACTGGATGCATGAGCTGTCTAAAGAATGCTTTCACACGAAACGACGATCTTGGAGGGCTCAAGTCTCATGATTGCCACAAGTTTTTACAGTTTGTGCTCCCTGTAGCCTTGAAAGATTGTCTTTTGGAGGATGTGCAAACAACCATTTATAAACTTAGTTCCTTAAGTATGGTGGATCTCTTCTAAAGAGATAAATAGAGATAGCATAGAGAGTGTGAAACTCAATGCTATCGATGTTGTTTGTATGGTAGAGAAATACCTTCCCACAAGTATTCTCACTATTCAACTTCATTTACTGGTTTATGTGGTAGATGAATTTGCAATAGCAGGAACTATCCATAATCGATGGATGTTCTTCTTAGAGCGCTTTATGAAGACATTAAAAGGGTTTGTTCGATAGAGAGCATGTCTAGAGGGTAGCATGATAGAGGGATGGCTCGTACAAGAGTCTCTTATATTCATAACTGAGTTTCTATGTATGTCGGATCCAGAAATGCCTTGCTTATGGAGCGATGATGAAGATGTTCATCTCGTAGGCGATGAACCACAAGGTAAAGGGTTGCAAAGAAAAATGGATGCAACTTTCAGAGAGAAGGCAATGAAGTTTTGCATAGTTAACTCTGCGCCTATGCAGAAGTGGTTACAAAAGTATGAGCTTGCCAAGGAGACCAACGCAAAGGAAAGAGCTCAGTTTTGAAGGAATTGTTCCACTCAATTTTTGCCCCTTCTAGAAAGTCTTCGACCTCTTCCACCTTTTCCAATGAGCAAATGGCTAGATACAACGGTTTCACAAGCAAAGGTAGCGGGTGAAGATATCTCTGCAAAAGAAGAAGAACTCGCAAATGGATGTGATTAGGAGTATACTAAATATGGTGCACTATGGTCTCATGGACGAGACTTTGGGATCGCATGAATCGATAAAAATAGTTCTACTTTTGATAGTGGGGTGATGGTGAAATTTTTGCAAAAAAGTAGAGCGAGTGTAAGAGATGATAATGCTCAAGAAGGCTAGCTAGATTATTTTGGAGTGATTCAAGATATCTTTAAACTATCCTTTAGGAAGTTTGATTACTTTGTTTTTTATGTGAAATGGTTCAAATTCATCACCTTTGGAAGAAACACAACAGTGAGGCGGGATAAAGGTGGTTTGCTTCAAGTCGACTCCACAAAATTATGGACAGATGAAAGAGATACATTTGTACTTCTCTAACACTATGAGCAAGTTGTTTTTATATCAGACTCAAAAGAACCAGAGTGGCTATTTGTTTTACAAGTCACCCACCGTAGTAGACAAATTTGTGAGAACATAGAAGTAGAGATTCATGTGATAGTCGAGGAGGAAGAGATCATTGTTCGAGAAGAAGAAGTCCTTGAAGAAGACGAAATATAGGATGAAGCAATAGATGATGATCAAGAAGAAACTAGCATACCAAGTGATTTAGAAGTCGTCAATATAGAGATAGATATTCTCTGTGCATCGGATCTCCAAGAGGATGCTAGAATAGAGGAGTTTTGAATCAAACACTGGTACGTACTACCATTTCTCTATATTACCTTTATTATCATATGGTAACTATTTGAGTTCTTTTGTTACAGAGCACGATGGAAGACAATCCTCTAGTCACTCCACATTCCATAACATAAGAGCAGTTCTTAGAGTTCATATCTCAAGTACCTCCCGCGTATATGGCCACTGCATCACAGTATTGGATCACTCATGGTAGCACTCTCCCCAGCCTCACTCCTATCGGCCTCACTCCTGCCGGTCTCACTCCTGTCGGCCTCACTCTCAATGGTCTCACTCCTGTCGGTGTCACTCCTGTCGATGTCACTCTTGCAGGTGGTGCTACTCCCGCAAGAGGTATGTCTCATAGCTTTATGACTCCACCACGACCATCTTTTCAGCCATCCCCTACTGGTTCTAGTAGTAGACATGTGCGTTCGACACCTTAGCATGATACAAGTGCTGGGCCATCTTGTATGTCGAGGTCACGCTCTAGAGCAAGAGGTTCTAAGAGTGGATCTACAAGTAGGTCTGGAGGAGGCGGCTGTTGTGGAGGCAGTACGATGGATGTTGTGTCACCCACTTCTACTCCTGGAGCGAGTACCTCAGATATAGGTACACCACGTGGTACACCATGAGGAACACCACGTACACCTTGGGGTGCTCATGACCATGATGACTCCAAGGTATATAGTATCCGAGATGGAGCTCCGATGATGGATGCAGCCAAAAAAGCAATGCGTCAACGTATACGACAGCTTTGCTCCATACAATTTGGACACTCTATCATGTTGAAATGGAGTGAACAAGATAAAGATCAGAAGAATTATATCATAGAGACGAATTATCAAGAGTTCCGGCCAACACATGGGAAGCCTCTTGTCAGTTTAGAGTGGATTCTGCATACCACACGTGAAGTTATGTCCCCTCAACGATCCGAGGCTTGTGATGCTTTCGGAGCAGGCTTACCAAAGCATGTATGGTTAGATGCTAAGGAGTGGGATATGATTCGCGATGAGCAACAGCAAACGCCTGACCGATATCGCCAACAGCAAGATGCCACAGCCACACGTTTAGATACGGTTGGACGGTCACATTTGGGTAGCGGCAAATATGGCACGCTACATCATGACTTTGTAAGTACCATTTGGTTTATTGAATTTGTTTGTGTTAAGCTTGTCATGTATGTTCCTCTAATGTTTTTTATATTTGTTGTAGGAGTTGGCAATGGGTCATCCTCCAACACGAACGGAGGAGGCTTATGGATATCATCATGGATTGACTGCAGTATTGGAGGACTTGGAGGGATGCGGTGCAGTCGTTTCATGGGAGTGTTTGCGATGAAGTGATGAATTTATAAACTTGGTTTTTACTTGTTGTTTGTAAATCTCATGTGAATTTATCTCATTTCATAGATTACACATCACATGTACTCGGTTTTTTTTTGGGCAAAGTGTATTGTCTTTTGCTAAACAACATCATGGTAGTGTTGCTGTAGCAAAAGACAACACACTCTACCCAAAAAAAAAAATTGCAGATATGGTCGTCGGTATAACTGATGGTACTCCCAACAGGGTCATCGGAATAAGCATCGATACACCCAACGGATGCCGGTATATGCGATGGTACACCCAATACAGGCGTCAATATAATCATCAGTATGAGCATCGGTATTACTGACGCTCATACCGACGATTATATTGATGCTCAAACCGATGCATATATCGGTGCCTATACCGGCACTTTAATTCCGAAGCACATACGGATACCTACACTGACTTCGGGGCAAAAATGTGCCCATTCAATTTCCTTGGTAAAAGCCTCGGTATATGGTCGATCTATTGTAGTGATGGTACAAATGATATCCCTTACTTTCAGCACTATAACCAATAATTATACATTTCTTTGCCTTGTCATCAAGTTTGTGACATTGTTATGATGGCACAAGAGCTTATATCAAACAACTAAACACACGCATATGAATAACCATAGGTTTATGTCCATTCCAAGCCTCATAATGAGAGATGATTCACAATGCCTTATAGGGTAGTGATTCAACACATAGTTTGCATACATGAGTGCTTCCATCCAAAACTTGTTAGGAAGGTGCTTTCTTTTAACCGTACATCATGCCATTTCAATGAGTGTTCTATTTTTCGGCTTTGCAACACCATTTTTTTGAGGTGTATATGACACCATACATTGGTGTGAAATTCATCTTTCATGAAGAAAAGCATTATTGGACAACTCTTTGTGACATGATAATTTCCTTTACAGTATTTGCAAAAACAAACTGTTTTCTTCTCATCTTTGTCTTCCTTCTTTGACTGTGCAATATTAGCAGATTTTTGCTTACTAGTAGATGAGCTCCATTTACGCTTGTGCTTCTAACTAACTAAGAAAGCTTGATCTACAACATGCATACTAAGCCTATTCTCCCTAGACTCATCTTCCTACAACAAAACAGAGACTAAATCCTCAAATACTAAGACATTTGGCTTGCCTTTCATCATCAATCAAAGAGTAGAAGCAAAACTTTGATATGAATCTGGAAGGGCATTAAAAAAAGTCTGCACAAGTGAACTATCTTATAAGACTTCATTAGTAGAAATCAATTGTTCCTTCAAATCTTTTTCAAAAATGATTTTCCATAATCTCCTTTATTCATATGCTCACTCTCCAATTGTTTCTAGAGGTAAGCAACATGAGCCTCATTTCTTGATAGGTATAAAGTGCTAAGTGTATCCCATGCATCCTTTGCTATTTTTTAAGAGAGAATATTTGGGATAATGGCACATTTGATAGACAACGCTATCAATGCATGTGTGAGCATCTTTTCCATCACAATGAAGTTGCTCTACAGTAGGTGCAGCAAGAACCATAGCACAAATAGGAATCTGAAGATCATCATCTTCAATGTCATCTACATCACCTTCAATAACTCTATTTCTCGGTTTAATAGGATGCTTTTCAATGGTACTGCACAATATTCCAGAATCCTTTTGCCACCAATACATGATGCATCATATATGCCCATAATGGGTAATTGGTACCATCCAACTTGTCTTCAACAACCAACATATGGAATACATCATTGCTTTCAACCATGGCCACGTACTGATGTACCTTGATGTACAAAAATGATTGTATCTTAAAAAGTTGAATAGAACTACCCTATCAAGCTTTGCTAAACCTATAGCAGACTGCAAGGCACTTGTATTGGTGAACCAAAAGCTGTATATATGTTTGGCCCAAAAGGACAAAATTGCCTACACAAGCACTACAATAGTATGTTTGGAGGTCGAACGGAGCTCATATCAAAATTTTTATGCCATAAATGAAGTAATTTTAAACTATTAATGGACCTGAGTATGCTCATCAATTTTCATACAATTTTGAGATTGTGACTAGAGGGGTGTTGATGATGTCCTAGATGAAAGGGCAACCTTCTTTGATACCAACTATTGGAATTTGAGGTCTATGATAGCATGCAAGCAACACAAGGAAGAAGAAGAAGCTTGGAGCATAACACACAATACTAAATGTCTTACCAAGTGAATATACAAAGATAAGTGACTATAGGGATATATACAAGCAGGTGGAAAGACCTCCTAAAGAGGGAAAAAAGTGCCTTGGTGGTCCTAAGTGTGTTCACATACATCATTAACAAAATATATCAACACATATGGGATGAAGTTTGGGGCATATAGCATCCCTTGGTTTTCATGGATATATGGCATCCATGTGATTTTTGCAACCATGGACATATAGGATCCATGGTATGTGCGACATATGGCATCCTTGGGATCTTGGGACATATGTGATCCCAAGACATATACTTGGACATTTGGGATCTAAGTGGATTTGGGGATCTAGGGACATATGGGATCTCTGGACATATAGAGGGTTTACATCATGGGTTAGGTGGTGGCTTTTGATCCATTTGCTTCCTTTGAGCTATTATACTTTATGGAATATTGGAATGTTATTTGGGTTTTTATGCCTAGAGTTGTTTAATGTGTTTTGTGTTTTGATTTAGTATGTGAAGATCCATGAGGGTGTGAACGTGCATGGACTTACTTTTGGAGATATTTGGAAGAATATTTTTAGAAGATAGTATTTTTAGTTATTTTTGTAAAAATAATAGATCATTTTAAAAAGCAAAAGCACGTTTTTCAAAGCACATCCTTCATGTATCTTGTATCTTCTATTTAGGACATAATAAGAAATACCTATAAAGACACATGCTCTCATAGAGCTGTCCATCAGAGTATGTGGGGGGAGATTGTACCCAATCTGGTGTCGTCTCTTGTCCCTTTCTATTCTCTGAGTACTTTTGTGTGATTTTGTTTCTATATTATCCTCTCCATTGTCGAAGAGGGGTGTGAAGGGAGGCTAACGTTCATCTAAAAGAATCATGCCAACCTAACCGTGTGACTGCACGCAGGGTGCTTCTAAGTATGCTTAGGGTCGTAGGTTGATTTTTCAGTTTAGGAGTGATAAAGCTATAGGTTTCTAATCTATTTGAGTGAAATCTAAAAAACTAAGATTTCAAAAGAACTTTATAATTTTTCATTTATCATAACAAATTTTCTTATCATTGCTAAATGTATAGACATATGAAAGCTCAAAATAAAATCTTAATTATATCGAAAAGTGGAAGTGTTAAAAAACTTTAGGATTTAAGCCTATACAAAAGCTTATCATAAGTGCTAATACAATTCCTTATGAACAATCCTATACAACTTAATAGTTCGAAATGAACAATCTTCAAATGTCGCAATTTTGTAAACTTGAAATCTCGTATTCTCCTTTGCAAACTCTTCAATGATCTGCAGACAGAGGATCATTAGGAACATTTAGTATGCTTTTAATAAATATAAAACACTCATAACTTAATCTTAAACTAACATTTGTATACAAATATTTCTGACTTCTTAACTTTAATGTTTTATGAAAGCATTTACCTTAATGAAAATAAAGATTCATTTGTTTCCATACAAATATGCATCATATAATATTTCAACGTTTTTCATACATTCATGCATATCTACATATATTATGCATTCATGCATACCTACACATGCACTTTCACATCATATGCTTATATTTCACTTATGCACATGCATACACTCATTCATGCATACATGCATACTAACATGCATGCACATGCGCATACATAACATACATGCATATGTACTTTACTCATGCACATGTATACACATGCACTTATAAGCACATGTATAAACTTTAATATAGACATGCACCCTTACATGCATATATGCAAACTCACTTCACATGCAACATGAATAACATGCTAACATATTCAACTTTATATACACATACACTAATACATACATCTTAACTTATATGTATATATCTCTAACATATATGCATATACTAATTTCTCTCATTCATGCTAGCTCAAGTATTATTTATCACTCATGCATACATTTATGCTAATCAATATACATATGCAAAGACACACATGCAAACTAACACACATGTTTATGCTCACATTCACTTATGTATCATTACTCATGCATACATGCACTTCTATAAACACACATGCATAACTACATATGCATACATGCTAATATATATGCACACATGCGCTTGCATGCATGCTTAAAAGAAAATACATTTCACATGTAAAAATTTCAAAAAGAAAGAAAAATATTTTTTTTATAATTAAAGGCATACCGTGATAAATCATATATATAATGAAATCTCTCACATAAAGTAACATGCTGAAATTGTCAATCATAAAAACTCATAAAATATGTATTGTTAATAAAGAATAACACACATAAATCTCAATTAGTTAGTATGGATTCCCATAGTGCTATTGAAATAACCTCATTCAAAATAAGCAAACGCAAATAATAAACCTTAATTAACATATGCTTAGCCTTGATGATCGTGCTCGTTTTTGGTATCTCAAACAAAAATAAAGATTACACTGTTAAGATGAAAGACATCAGTAGAAATGAATATAAGTTCTTCATTCAAAAGTTAACAATCCTAGTAACTATTAAAAGAACATTTTTGCTCTAAACATGCAAACCTATATGATTATTGATATATTCACAAAAGATATTCGATGTAATGAGGAGAAGAGGGAGGAGAAAACCCCTCTTCTCTTAAAGAGATTATTAACAACCTATGATAATTGTACAAAGAATGAAGTAGCCCTGAGATGTAAAGATAAGATACAAAAAGAGTTCAACTATCTAACAATCCCTTGTAATTCGCAAAAAAAAAAGGAAAAAGAACGAATGGATTCATGGAAGTTGAGAACTTAGAGAAAAAAAAAACAAAAATATGTCAATGAATAATATGCTTAATAAAGAATCTCATGTTTTCTCTCTCACACAATTTCTCTCTACCCATCTTCCTACTTATCTATCTATTTATTCATGTTTTCATAAAGCAACAGACAGAAAGGATGAAGCAGTGAGTACCGAGTTTCTCTAGCTATCCTAAACGTTGACATGATTGCTATAGTGACGAAAAAAAAGTTATAGCAGCAAGGCAATTGTAGAAAGCACAGACATGCAAAGATGTGCAGCCATTATAGCCATAAAATCAAAGAAATATCTTTCTGAGGGAGTTGTGGTAATGCGTTCTTATTATCTTGTTGCACATATGAAAAAAAAAACCCGGATATACAGTCCATTCAATGCTTGTTTTATAAGCCATGGTCAGAGCTTCTTTGCGAGGCACCTTCGGAACAATAAGTTTCTGATCAGGAATCAAGGACTCCATGAACCTTCAGATATTTTTACACTTACTTGAACGTCATGGAAAAAATAATAATATATGTTAAAATAGGTTCTAAAGCAGAGATATTAAAAAGCTAACTATGATCAAAGAAAACCAAAAGCTTCAGGAAATCACAATCCTCGTAAACAACTAGTGTCAGGAACAGCGATCTCTTTAATGTTTAGTGAATGATTGTGTGTGTCAAATCTCTTTCTCTCTCAATCTGGAGCGATTGAAAACAAAGTGAGAAGTGCCAGCTGAGGGTAACAAACAGAGAAATTCGCAGTTGTTCAAAACATCATGTGTAGGCAATCACAATCTAATACTAGTTACACATGCACTTAGACCAGTACAAATACATAGATCCAGACTTGAATGATTTCTCAAATACATCTCATCACACATGCGTTCACAAAAGCATGAAAGCACACATGCAAATATTCTATCTCATATAATTCAATGCACATGAATGAGTACTTCTTATATTTAAATTCATGAGACACAGGCATGGATAGATGAAAGCAAACATAACAAATACATATTAATTCATAAGTTCAAACATGCAAAATACAGTCATGTGAATTCACGCAGCCCAAATATAGTCACGTAAAGACGAGCAAATTTTTACAGACATCCAGAAATATTTAGTTGATGCCCTTATTGCCATCAACCAAATGTCTATAGTTAACCATCGACACATACTTATGATCGTACATGAAGAGATACACAAGAATGCACATGGTGCATCCTTATATTCGTTCATAATCACATTTAGCAGAAAATCTAGATTAACTATGCACAGCTAGCGCTTTGGAAATTGGACCCAAAAACTCTCTCTATGAAGGCCTTACGTGCGTTCCGATTGCCACAACACTAGCCTTAGCCGTTTCTACTTTCTTTCTACCGATGTCTGCATCGTCTCTACCCCCTTTACCTCTGGAGACGACTCTCTCTCCCTCTCACGATCTCTTTCTTCTCTGCGCAAACATAAAACAAATCGTTTTGAGCTTTGAAGATATTGAGATTCATAGTTCTGTAATATGGATAGTAGTGAGGTTTTGCCCTTCTTTTGGAGATGAATATTCTCAATATCAGTCTACGCGCTTGCCCATCCTGCCGGTGGTCTGCTACCTCATTCTACGAAGAGGCCATAGCTAAAAATTCAGAAAAAGATAGAAGAAGAAGGGGAAAAGTGCAGTAGAACTCTCTTTCAACATGCATCTCTCTCTCTCTCTCTCTCTCTCTCTCTCTCTCTCTCTCTTACTGACGCACGTACCTGCAGACAGAGGATCATTAGGAACATAAACTCATAACACACACACTTAAATAAATTTGCATAAGAGCACGCGTGAGCATGCATCTTTAAGAGTTAACTAAAACTTATTTTAGTTATCTTAGTAGTTTTTCATGCAACTAACAAATAACTAACACATTCCTTTACATATGTGAAAGCTAACTAAAACTAACCTATTTCTAAACGTACGTATCTAAATTTGATTGTTATTTTAAATATTAAATTAAATTAAGTAAATATATATAGTATTTTAAATACTTTAGATGTTAAAATAATTTAACTAACATATATTAACATAACATAACATAACAATCAAATCATATATTTTATTTTATAAAATCAATATAATAACCCATTATTAATTTAGAGATAAAGAAAATCTTCATTCGCTTATTTATTTGTAAGGTTAAAAAACAAATAAATATTTATCTAAAATAAAATGGATATCATATAGCCTTAAGGAATCATTCACTTTTATTGAAAGCTCCTATATTTATATAAAATCAAGTACTTAAAGTAAAATTTACTATTTAACACATTAAGGGATTCTAAAATTTACAAATAGATAAATGCATAGGGTTTAACCCATATTTACTTTAGGTTTTAAACTTTTTTTTTTAAGGTAAATAAACACATAATTGGGTTCAACTTATGAAGCAAATCAAAGACTAATATCTTCTCATTTACATGAAAGTCTGCATGCATAACCATAAGTATTAGGATTACCTAACATTATCATATATTCTTACCTATTCTTCATGTATTTACATACATACACAAATATGCTTCTCAGGTCTTTACTTAATTCAACTCTTCTTGTTTTTGTTATCTGCAGGTACTCAAGAGAAAAAACATTAATCATTTTAAATCAGTATATTAAAAAAAATATATGAGAGAGAGGTATCATTTAACTGACTCTAAAGCAAAATATTTTTATTTTTCCATATGACAATTCAAGTGAGGAAATCCTTCCGATAGCATTCATGCGTCTGTGGGACCCACTATTGACGATCGAATCCCGTAGATGCACGAATGTAGAGTATATTACAAAAACAAAATCACACAAAAGTAATTACAAAAACGAACATCTCGATTTGATAAAATAACTTTTGGAAAACCATGAATGATTAGTAGCAATCTATTTACTAACCATGAATGATTAGTAGCAATTTGAAACAAATTACAAGCCTTTGCGCAATGGAACAAGAAGAAATAAGAAACTTTTAGTATGTCTTGAATGCTTGAATGCATATGCATATGAATTTTCTAAAAATTTTGGAATCATAATGGCGTAATTTTGAAAACCGAAAAAATTATGACAAGCAATTTCCATGATATTGTTGTCGACAGGCACAATCTATCTACAAAGAGACCAAAAGGGGATTACACACCCTAAAAAATGTATATTTTTTTCTCCTTGTTAACCTGCAAGAAAATACTTAGCTGACCCTAAAAAGAAGAATACAGGCACCGCATAATACGAATCCACATCTAAAATATGCATCTAATCTAGGTACTATGTAAAATTGCATGTCCTATATGCAATATGATGCAAAAAGAGAGGAATGATGCATATAAATTGGAAACTAGAGATTCAAAAGATCATGTGCAGGTGTGTGTAGGTGTTGAAGATGATCCATACTTTGTCAAAATAGCATTTCAATAGGTTGTACTTCAAAACAATGCTTGAAAGATGGTTGTTGAAGAGGTATGGCAAACTTCAAAATTCTGAAGATGACAGGGATTGAAGCCAAAGTATGGCTTGCACCCACTCTATGAAAGACTTTGAGAGGGCTTTCTAGAGCAAGAAGAAATGCGGAATTCGGAGATCGTATGCCAAAGTTATGGCAAAAATATTGAGAAGAGATTGGTGAAATTGGCACGAACAAATGAACGAATGCAGAGGATAGTACAGAAACAGAATCACACAAAAGTACTCAAAGAATCGAAAGAGACAAGCAACTCTATCAAAGCATGTGTATTTATAGGTATTTCTTATTTTGTCCTGAATAGAAGATACATGAGGGATGCGCTTTGAAAAGCGTGCTTTTGCTTTTGCTTTTTCTTTTGCTTTGCTTTTTAAAGCGATCTATTATTTTTACAAAAATAACTAAAAATACAATCTTCTAAAAATAACTAACTTCTAAAAATATTCTTCTAAATATCTCTAAAAGTAAGTCCATGCGCGTTCACACCCTCATGGATCTTCACCTGCTAAATCAAAACACAAAACACATTAAACAACTCTAGGCATAAAAACCCAAATAACATTCCAATATTCCATGAAGTATAACATGAGCTTTTTTCTCTTTGTTGTTGTAGTCTTCCTAGGATCCATTGATGGGATCTTTAATAGGTTCCTCTTCCTTCTTATGGACTCCTTGTGATTGATTTTTAATTTGCCGTACAGTTTTGAGTTTCATGTGTTCAAGCCATAGGGAAGGTCTTACTCCTATAAAGCACAGTGTCTAGTCCCTTTACATGGGGCTTGGAATGATTTGGAGATCAATAAGATTAGCTCGTTGGGGAGCTAGGAAATAAATATCAAACTCTCACTATAAAACATGGGAAGCCACATTGACCTCCAAACTTTTTAACTCTAGTAGATTGCTTAGCTTAATTGTGACCAATGGATGGAAAAGAAATAGCCCGAGATATAAAGATATCTTGTGTGGGCCAATAGATTCAAAAGAGAATTATATCTAAGGCTAAAGAACATGTCAAATGAATAGACCTTAATCGCAAATCATTAATTATTGTCAGTCACAAATCCATCATTGATGACTTCATATCATGCTTAATATAGCAAGCATTTGTAGCATGTCCCTGGACTTTTGTGTCAAAGATCTCATCCAATGCCCATCCACCATTTCAACGATGTCTGCATGAACATTTTTCATCTTGTAACTTTCATTCCCTAGGATTAAGACCTTAGATTTCTTCACCTTGTCCCATTTTGAATGATGTGTGTAACTAAGCACCTTGACAGATCCTCTCGCTTTCTTTGTTAGAATGTCATCCTTTGCGGTTAATGTGGTGCACTTGCCTTCAATGAAGGCCTGGGAAGACTTGGCCATAACCCTTTCTCTATGGTAAAAAAATTTGAAAAAAATAGATGCACTCTACTTCTCTAGCTTGATGTGGAGGTCTTCTCGCTTTGCAATCCATTATAACTATTGGATCTTCCTTCTTCATCACTTTGTCAAGAAGCACACAAGTTGCCTCAAGGGTTCGACCATCCTTGAGAGGATGCTGGAGCTATTCCATTATCTCTTTCACCTTAGAGGCAATTCCAGTAATTAGAACTTATTTTGGCATGAATTTATGCACTTAAGCTACCTTCTTTGAGCATTTTTTGCCATATACTTAAATCAGTTGCGAGTTGAAGACATTTTAAACTTGAATTTTTTGTAAGTAGCAAATGCATGTGTCTCTCTTCTACATCAAGTACAGCCCCAAGCTTCCATGCCAATTTGTTCATGTTATCTCTAAACAGCTTTTCTATTTGGTGATGCACATCAAAGGTGCATGCCATAGATTGCAAGTGAGTAGAGCTCCACTCGATTGTGTATTTCTCTAGGTTGTGTTACAGAACACTTCTAGAGCCTTCTATGCTTGAGGATGAGCCAATATCAGCATTCACTTTCGAGTTATTGTGTAATGCTTGGAAGCTTTGTTAGTTGTTTTCTCTTCTTCCATCTTGAGCTTTTGAGGATCTTTATCTTCCACTCAAACAGTAACTATCAATGAAATGATCATTTCCTCCTTGGCTTCTCAATAGGAGTGGTTAAAAACACTTTCAATTGTTTTAGATGCTAGTGGTGAGAAGCACTTAATTATGACAAAAGGAATAATCTCTAAACACATGACAAAGAAATAAATCGTGGAATGATGTACACCAAATGTGGTCGCACATCATAAGGCACTAACCATGTAACTTGTAACCTAGGAAAAAAATGATGAATAGTATAGTGCTTATAAGTTCTCTTATTACGAAAAATGAAATGGGAGGGAGGGAGGGAGGGAGTGATTAAGGAAGAAAGTGCATGTATGCTAATGAAAATGAACAAAGACAAGAATATAAACTAAAAAAAAACATATGCTCTGATACCATGTTGAAATGACAAAGGACTAATCCTACTCTACTAATACACACACACTACCAACAAGCTATGCAGGAAGGAACAAAAGATAACAAAACATGATGAATTTAATAAAATAGAAATGAATAAAAGACAATGCTCTATGAGCATGGAGACTTGATGAGGAGAGTGTGGGCACTCTTACCAAGAGCTCGTGGGAGTGAAGTGAGGCCCTCCTTATATGGAGTTGAGGGAAAATCTTCTTGCATGTGGGATAAAGGATCTTGCATGAGAATGAATGTAGACTTGGACAAAAGGGTGGAGCATGGAACTCTCAACAATTATTGCTTCTGGCATTTTATGTCGTGGGTTGTATATGCTCATAGACTATGCAAAACCTATGAATGATTCAACGTGTGGTCCAAGATTCGAAGGCTATCTCAAATGCAAAGCTTTGGCATGCACACTTAGGTCATCTGAAATTTTGCTAGTTTTCTATGCTTGTAGAAATCTAAAATGGTGTACTCTCTATGCAAACTTGAGGCACCTTGTAAACATGTCTATGAAAGCTATATTTTGGGCAAAATGCAATGTCCCTCCTTCCCAAAATATGGTTCGTTCTGATCTATTCATGAATTACAACTTGTTCATAATGATGTATGTGGTCATATGCAGACAGACACCTTCTTTTGGGAACTACCTTTACTTCATGACTTTTATTGATGATTTCTCCAAGCATGTATGGATATATCCATTGAAAGAAAAGTCTTTGGTGTTTACATGCTTCAAACAATTTCTAGTTATGGTTGAAAATCTGTCATCATGTAAATTGGGCTGATCGAGGGGGGGATATACGTCTTGTAATTGTAATACATTTCTGGATGAGCCAGGGATAAAACATCAGTGCAAAGTGTCATGTACACCTCAAAAAAATGGATTTTTTGAATGAAAGAATAGCTCTCTCATGGAGATGGTGAGATGTTTGGTCAAAAGCCAGGCTTTTCCACATAGCTTCTGGCTTGAGGCTATTATGTGTGCAGCGTATGTACTTAACATGTATCCCGCAAAATCACTACAATCAATCACTCCATATGAGACTTGGCATGGGCACAAGTCGTCTCTTGTTCATCTGTGTGTTTTCATTGTTTGGCATACGCATTAGTGCATGAACAACAACACAAGAAATTGGATGATAAAGCAGTGAAATGTATTTTTGTTGGGTAGAGTTCCCAAAATCAAAGGCTATCATTTGTATCATCCACAAAGTAAATGCGTTTTGCTTAGCCATGATTTCTTTTTAATGGAAGATGAGATTCAACCATTACTTTCATGTACTAAGGAGCCATTAGTTATCTCTAAACATGTGTATGACACTTTGTTGCCTCTTTATTCAAGCGGAGAGTCAAGTGCTAGTCCAAATAAGGCAACTTCTCAACATTTATAGGTTCCACATAAGAAAATGAGAAAGTGAAGTTTTCACTAGTTATTTGGTGGGGAAGGCTTAGATTTGGTGGAATGTTTTATGGAAAAGTGAGGATTGTCCCACAACATGGAAGCCTTTTCAAGAGAAGATCAAAGAATCCTTTCTTCCTCATCAGTTCCATTTACAAGATCATCATTCATGGACCGCTTTTGCATGGAAGGAAGGCAATACCATTTCTAGCTACATTGAGCGATTTTGGCAAAGAAAGTACTCGAGATAGTTTCTAAACATACTTTGCAAAGAAAGTATGAATATGGTTTGGAGATTGGGATCCAAGCCAAGCTCCACGTGCTGTCAAAGTGAAGGGCTCGGTTGATGGATCGGGTCAACCATCAAGGTTCCAATGATATGGTGCATGTGGGATGCTTCTAGCGACTTGAGTGTTTGCCACTTAAGAACTTCAAAACAAAGATGAAAACTCAAAACAAGTTAATGCATTGTTCATGAAACCTTAGGGAAGATGTTTATAAGGACATGAAACTTGGGCAACAAAGAAGACCACAGTTGATGGAAACTTCCAAATCACCTTGTCAGAAAGACCCAACACATCAAGTGGATGCATAGGAAACAAAAACAAACGTTCGAATGCTTGATCCATGCAATGCTCAAGCACTAATGTCGTGTCTCGACGAATGAGTATAGGGATTTACATTGTGAAAATGAAGCATGAAGAATCATCGTAACTATAAGCACTCTAAGTAAGGTGATGCACACGTACACATGCTCATGCAAATGTAGTTACACAACCAATCACACACTTACACACATAGAGGTAGGCATACAGACAAACATCTTGGCCCTGGGAGGCATGAACACATACATAGCTCCTCACAAGAATAACACATGCATGTCAATGTGGTCAAACACATACCCATGCTCACATAGGTTGACACACCACATGATCACACACACTTGTAAGATAAGGTGCATGAACACACACACATTCAAATACATGCAATTCGATATGCGCACATGCATATTCTTTGAGTACTTTTGTGAGATTTCATTTTTGTACTATTCTCTGCATACGTGCGTCTGTGGGATCCAATCAACAATCCATACAACACTCAAACACTAATTTCGTGTCTCGGTGAATGAGTATAGAGATTTATGTTGTGAAAATGAAGCATGAAGAATTATCGTAATTATAACCACTCTAAGTAAGATCATGCACACATACACATGCTCATGCAAATGTAGTTACACAACCAATCACACACTTACACACATAAAGGTGGGCATACATACAAACATCTAGGCCCCAAGAGGCATGAACACATACACATCGGTTCACAAGAATAACACATGCATGTTGATGTAGTCAAACACATACCCATGTTCACATAGGTTGACACACCACATGAATCACACACACTTATAAGATAAGGCGCATGAACACACACACACATCCAAATACATGCAATCCGATATGCACACATGCATGCAAACTACCATATGCATATGCATGTACGCAATAGTTCAGTGGAGCTGTAAAAGGTTTGGATTCAATAGATTGGCACTCAACAGGACATAGAGGTAACGCGCATTGATTCGAGGAGTTAGCACAAGGTTCCGAGTATTTTAGAGGTCATTAACAGAGAGGACTAAAACCATGAGAGGGTTACAAGCATGATGAGATTGCAAAGGATAAGGAGTGACCTATGCTATATTAGTATGAAGAGAAGATGTGGCACACAATGTGCTTGATCATTGAAGGCGGATGGAACTATCAAGCAATGGAAAATTTGGGTAAGTCATTACTTTTTTTTTTAATTAAGGAAGTTTGGTCTTGACTTACTCTCCCGGACTTATATTAATTGAAAAAAAAAAAAGAAAAGTACAAGTGAAGGGGACTAGTAAATCATTGTTTTTGTATGAATTCAAATTTTTTGAATACATGATCTGCAAAAAAAAAAAAAAAAAAAAAAAAAAAAAAAAAAAACCAAAGCAGCCATCACTAATCAGGGCCATGTGTTAGCTCACTTTTTTTTTTGCCCTTTTTGGTTGTTGTTCTTCAGTTGTAGATCTTCGCTACCACTGATTGAGGGAGCTCCAATAGAGTGGCTGAGAACGAAAAAAGTATCCAAGCTTTTGACAAAATATAATGGATATGGGCTCCTCGTGCTAACTCTGAAGTGCACATTTCCTCAATGTTTTCTATCAATGATCCACGAGAAACCTTGGGAATATGCTGTAAGGATGTTAAGCATAAGTTCACCTTGTCCCTTCTTTCTTTGAGTCTATGAGTTCACCATAGTGACCATTTGCGCAGTAATATGAGATGTCATATCAGGCAAAGTAGCATTGATATGTTGCACCAAAATATCTATGTTCATCACACGGTTCCCATCCTCCAATGTTGACTCGTGAGTTGCCTTCATTGATCCTTCAATCTCCCTTATGTGTAGTCAAACTTTTTGATGGATGTACAATTATTTCTCTACAATCTTGGGTTCATTGTATTGTTCTCAGTGCTCAAAAGCTCCAAAATTAGTGTGCACCACATAGCTTAATGGCTTCATCATCAGTGCTAGCTCAAGGTAGGAAAGGGGAAGAGAATCGCTCCAACAAATAGACCAATAAAATATTAAATATTTATTAAATCAAACATTTATTTCCTATAGACATATTAAATGGGCTTCTTTTATTTGAATTTTTCAGCCAATGATTCAGTATCAACTTGAAAAAACTAGTAATGTAGCCAATGCTCTTAGTCAATATTTTCCATCGCCACAATCACATTTTGCTTCTATCCATAATATTTCTACTATTCATGTTCATTTGTTTCATGATATGATTCTTACCTATGCTTCATACTTGTACTTTTTCACATGCATGGAATGCTTTGCATGATTTTGCATAATATATTGATGATTACTACACTTGTCATAATGGTGTTTTTAATTTTCAACACAAACTATGCATCACTCTGGCTTTTATCGACTTTGTTATGAAGAAGATGCATGAACCACCTTATATGGGGCATCGTGTTGGAGTTTGAGGTCTGCAGAAACACACGAATAGCACAAGGAAGAAGTAGAAGCTTGGAGCACAACACACAATATTGAATGTATTACCAAGAGAATGTACAAAGATAAGTGACATGTTACGGTTATAGGCGGATATACAAGCCGAGGGGAAAAAACCTCCTAAAGAGGAAAAAAAGTGCCTCGGTGGTCCTAGTGTCTTCACACACATCATTACCTAAATATCAACAAATCCCCCCTATGAGTGATGTGGTGAACAAGGAGCTGGCACTCATGTATAAGGAAGTGCCAAGCTATGTGGAATCAATCCACAAAAGCAAGTAAACCCAAAGCTTTGAAGAAAGCTTCAAACTTCTCCCTAGGCAGAGCCTTTGTGAAAAGTTATGTGATGTTCTCTTGTGTGGGCACATATGCCAAACTAATCTCTCCAGTAGAGAACCTCTCCTTGACATAATGATACTGCACCTAAATATAGGGTTCCTCACAAATGCCAATGTGATCTGACTGTCAGTGAAGATGGTGGTGGCAGAAGACCCTTTCTTGAGCATAACCCTTTGCAACAAGCCTAGTCTTATATCTGTCAACTATACCATCAGGCTTACGGTTAAGCTTATATACCCACTTAGTGCCAATGGCCTTCTTGCCAAGAGGCAAGTCACATAAAGGCCAGTTACCATTTTTCATGATAGCATCATATTTTGATTGCATAGCAGCCATCCAATTTTTAGAATTTTATGCTTCATCAAATGAAATAGCTCTGTTCTCATCGTAAAGACTAGAGGTAGCCATAGCATAGCAATCTGATGCAAAAGAAGCACTCTGAGAGCCTAAAAGAGTATGATATGATAGAGGTGCATCTAATTTGCTATCTCACAAAGTTTGCACTAGCCATCTAGTCATAGTTTTTTCCTCCTCTATATCCTGTCTCTCATCAATAAGTGCATCATGTAAATCTGCATCAAAAATGGAATGATATGCATCATCATATGCAACTTGGAAAGGCTAAGAAATTTCCTCATTTGGAGTAGCACTAGACTGTCCACCTTTAAACAAGAGGTAGCAAAGTATCATACATATCTTTGGAGGTAATTGATGTCTCCTTAGTACATGAAAGTAATGTTTGAATAGGATCTTCCACAAAAACAAAATCACGGCTAACCAAAATGCATTTAGTGTATGGATGATACAAACGATAGCCTTTGCTTTCAAAACTATACCCAATAAAAATACATTTCACTGCCTTATCATCCAATTTCCTACATTGTTGTTCAGGCACTAATGCATATGATAGAAAACCAAAGACACACAGGTGAGCAAGAGATGGCTTGCAACCATGCCAAGCCTCATATGGAGTGATAGATTGCAATGATTTAGTGGGACACCTCTTAAGTACATATGATGTACACATGACAACCTCAAGCCAAAAACTATGTGGTAAGCTTGACTCTTGACCATACACCTCGACATCTCCATGAGTGACCTATTCTTCCTTTTAGCAAATCCATTCTATTGAGGTGACATTGTACAGTGGTGTTTTATCCCATGTTCAAGCAGAAATGCATTAAAATCAGAAGACATATATTCCCCCCTCGATCAGAATGGAGGGTGCCGATTTTACATGCTAATAGATTTTCAGCCAAAACCAGAAACTATTTGAAGCAGATAAACACTTCAGACTTTGCTTTCGATGGATATACCCATGCATGCCTCAAAAAATCATCAATGAACATCATGAATTAAAGATAGTTCCCAAAGGAGGGTGTCTATATAGGACCACAGACATCACTGTGGACAAGCTGCAATTTCTAAGTAGCTCAAATTGAACCATCTTTTGGGAAGGAGGAGTGTCGCATTTTGGCCAAAATATAGCCTTCACAGACATGTTTACCAAGTGCCTCAAGTTTGGGCAAAGAGGACACCATTTCAGATTTCTATAGGCATAGCAAATTGAACTAGAAAAATTCAGACGACCAAAGTGCGCATGCCAAAGCTTTGCATATGACATAGACTGAGAATCTTGAATTGCACATGCTGAGTCATTCACATATTTTGCATAATCTATGAGCCCATACAACCAAACATCCAAGCCAATCTTGGCTAATGCTAAAATTGATAAGAGATTTTTCTTGATCCCTGGCACAAATAAAGCATCTAACAATTTAAAAGAACTATCATCAATAGTAGTCAGAATGATCTTACCAACTGCCATGATAGGATAAGAGGAGTTGTTGGCACATGTACATTATTCCCTACAGGGGCAAGCTCAAGTAAGTGAAGAAACTGGGCTGCGAGGTAATATGTTTGGTTGCCCCATGTTCTTCATTGTGCACAAGATTAGCAGACTTTGTTTTGGGTGTAGAGACCTCTTCAACAACCATTCTAGCCTCTTTCGTCTTTGCCTCTTTTGCAGCCAGTTTTGGATAGCTCTGTATGACATGATTGTTTCCTTTATAGTATTTGCAAAACAATCCCTGCTTTTTTGTTTTGTTCTTGTCTCTATCATCCTTCTTTGGTTCTGTAGAATTAGCCAATTTCTGCTTACTAGTATATGAGCTCCATTTACCTTTGCCCTTCTGACTAGCGAGGAAAGCTTGATCTGCAATACACATAATGGACATGTTCTACCTAGACTGATCTTCTTGTAATACAACAGAGACTAACTCTTAAAATGTTAAGGCATTTGAATTGCCTTTCATCATCAATCGAAGAGTAGAAGCAAAACTCTCTAATATGAATCTGGAAGATCATTCAGAACAGTCTGCACAAGTGAACTTCTAGGCAAAACTTCGTTAGCAAAAATCAATTGCTCCTTCAAATCTTTGATCTTTATAAGAAAATTGTCCATGGAATCTCCTTCATTCATGTGCTCACTCTCCAACTATTTCGTAAATAAGAACCACAAGCCACCTCATTCCTTGCTGGTATGAAGTGGTAACTGTATCCCAAGCATCCTTTGTTGTTCTGCAAGAGCGAATGTGAGGAATAATGGCACGTTTGACAAACAAGGTGTTGGAGTTAGACATCTACAGAAGCACGTGAACAGCATGAGGAAGAAGAAGAAGCTCGGAGCACAACAACACAATACATAATGTATTACCACTAGAATTTGAAAGGATAAGTAACCCTTTAGGGCTATAGGCGTATATACAAGCCGGAGAAAAAAACCTCCTAAAGAGGAAAAAAAGTGTCCTAGTGGTCCTAGTGTGTTCACACACATCACTACCTAAATATATCAACAAATCCCCCTTGGGAGTGCTGCAATGATCTTCGAGTTTTTGGGTGTGAAGTATATGTTCATATACCCAAGAATCTTAGACAAAAGTTGGATCACAAGTCAAAGAAATGCATTTTTCTTGGATACGATCGAGAAGGACAATTTGGATATCGCTTATGGGATCCTGAAACACGATCAGTGATCAGAAGTAGTGATCTCATTTTCAATGAGTCTAAGATGCAGAAAAAGCCCATTGAGGAGGTTGAAGTGAGAAGAGTGGTGTTTGAGGATACTAGTCCTCCGGTTAGCATGCATAAAAATGTTGTGCATAGGGATGCTCAAGAGAATGTCCATTCATATCAGTCTAAACATGTTCCTATTTAGCAACCATTGAGACATTCTACACGTGTCTCACATCCACCTGATAGATATGTTCCAGGTTTAGATTTTGTTATGCTAATAGATGTCGGTGAGCCTTCTTGCTACAAAGAGGCTATGCAAACAGAGGATCATGTCAAGTGGGAGCATGCCATGAAGAGTGAGTTGGATTTTATTCACAAGAACGGTACTTGAGATTTCGTACATTTGCCAAAGGGCAGGAAATCTTTACCATGTAAATGAGTATATAAGCTGAAATTTCCATCAGATAGTGCTTCTCTAAAGTATAAAGCACGACTCGTTGCAAAGGGTTTTAAGCAACAACATGGTGTTGATTCTGAGGAAATCCTCTTTTGAGTGGTCAAGATGACTACGTTGTGCATGCTTCTTGGATTAGTTGCAATGGAGGACTTAGAGCTAGTCCAAATGGATGTGAAAACTACTTTCTTGCATGGAGATCTTACATATGAGGTCTATATGGAACAACCAGAGGGTTATGTAGTTTCTTGCAAGGAAAGCTTAGTTTGTAAGCTTAAGAAGAGCTTGTATGGACTTAAACAGTCCCCTAGAAAATGGTACCAAAAGTTAAGATGCTTTTATGAAGTCTCAAGGCTATTCTTGAAGCAATGAGGACCATTGTCTCTACACAAAGAGATGCTCAGATGGCAGCTTGATATGCTTGATACTTTATGTTGATGATATGTTGATTGTTGGGAAGCCCTCTTATGATTTGTCAGTTCTCAAAAAGAAGTTGAGTCAAACATTTGATATGAAGGATTTGGGGGATGCAAAACATATTCTCGGCATGTGCATTACTTGTGATAGGAGTAAAAGATGCATATAATTATCTCAAAGTGGGTACATATCCAAAGTACTTCAGTGGTTCCATATGCAAGGCGGAAAGGCATTGAGTACACCTTTACCCACATATGTGAAATTGAGCAAGGATGATTGCCCCAAATCAAATGAGGAAAAGGAATTCATGACAAAGCTCCCTATCAGTCTATTGTTGGTAGTCTCATGTATGCTATGGTAGCTACAAGACTAGACATTGCATTTGAAGTGGGAGTTGTGAGCAGATATATGTCTAATCCTAGCAAGAAACATTGGGAAATGGTCAAGATGATTTTACGATATCTGAGTGGCACTAAGGACTAGTGTCTTTGCTTAGGTAGAGGGAAAGCATCCATTATTGGTTACATAGATTTTGACTATGCTGGTTGTGTAGACAATTGTAAGTCTTCATTAGGGTACATTTTTCATTTTGTTGGAGGTGCTATCTCTTGGAGATATCATCTTCAAGAATGTACAACTGTTTCCACACAAAAGCAGAGTATGTTGCAGCAAGTGAGGCATGTAAGGAAGCATTGTGGCTTTCTCGTCTTTCTTGTGATCCCAAAGCTTTGTAGAAAGCTTCAAACTTCTCCGTAGGCAGAGCCTTCATGAAAAGCTCTACAATGTTCTCCTACGTGGGCACATATGCCAAGCTGATCTCTACAGCAGAGAACCTCTCCCTGACATAATGGTAATGCACCTGAATGTGCTTAGTGTGAGCATGGAACACATGGTTCCTCGCAACTACCAGTGTGCTCTGACTGTCGGTGAAGATGGTGGTGGTAGAAGACTAACCAACATCCAAATTATCCAAATTCATCATCAATCGAAGAGTAGAAGCAAAACTCTCTAATATGAATCTGGAAGATCATTCAGAACAGTCTGCACAAGTGAACTTCTAGGCAAAACTTCGTTAGCAAAAATCAATTGCTCCTTCAAATCTTTGATCTTTATAAGAAAATTGTCCATGGAATCTCCTTCATTCATGTGCTCACTCTCCAACTATTTCGTAAATAAGAACCACAAGCCACCTCATTCCTTGCTGGTATGAAGTGGTAAGTGTATCCCAAGCATCCTTTGTTGTTCTGCAAGAGCGAATGTGAGGAATAATGGCACGTTTGACAAACAAGGTGTTGGAGTTAGACATTTGCAGAAGCACGTGAACAACATGAGGAAGAAGAAGAAGCTTGGAGCACAACAACACAATACATAATGTATTACCACTAGAATTTGAAAGGATAAGTAACCCTTTGGGGCTATAGGCGTATATACAAGCCGGGGAAAAAAACCTCCTAAAGAGGAAAAAAAGTGTCCTAGTGGTCCTAGTGTGTTCACACACATCACTACCTAAATATATCAACAAATCCCCCTTGGGAGTGCTGCAATGAACAAGGAGTTGGCACTCATGTATAAGGAAGTGCCAATCTATTGTTACCATTAGTGTCCATGTGAAAGGCCAAATGGCCACCGGACACTTCTTTGTATATGTTCTTTAATAAAACATATAGTGGTTTGGTCAGTCACAAACTGTAAGTTCGACCTCATTTTGTAAGACCCAAGAAGTTTGTCTTCGTGCTCCCTGTGTACTGTGTTTTTCTGTGTATTATGTAGCCTCTATACAGAGTACTGTGCACGGCCTTAGGAGCTCGGTTTTCTACTCCAAGGATATCATCATGGAGCTCTTGAGAAGGAGAGCGCATTGTGGTGCATCACCATCAAAATACTTCACTGGTATTAGAGAAGTTTGACGCAAAAGCTTTGTTCCTTTTGTGTGAGCGAAATGAGCACCCCCCCTCCCCCCGAGCTTTCTCCAAGGCTTATGACTAAGGTGGCGACCAAGGCATAGACCTTGGCATACCTTGTCATCCGAGTCATCACTGGCTGCACGCGAGGGAGGACCTCAACAATCAAGGAAGATAGAGGTTCTCTGTACTTCCCGAGAGGTCAGCCATCCTAGTACTGTTCCCCCACATCTTGCTTAACCATGGAAATCTCTTGCCACTAAGCTATACTCTTGTGGTGTTTGAAAAAGGAGAAAGACTAAGGTTAACATTACCTTGAACATGTTTTGGTCCGTCAAAGCTTCATTCTTTGCTTTCAAAGCCTATTTTTGAAGCGTTTTTGGGGTGTTTTTGAAGCCATCTTGGAGTACTTTTGCACATAGTTCTCTTCACACAAGTCCAAGAACATCAATAAGAGTGTTCTTTGTACTTCTTCGACAATAAATATCAACCTTTGGGGCTATTTTTTCAGCTACGATTGTAAAACTATAGGTTTCTCGAAAGGTTTTCAGTTTTGGTGGGAGCAGCTGCTACAAATTTATGCAGGTTTTTTGAGCCTAAAACATCATAGTTGACAGACACTTGTAAGTGTTGTTGGCTAGTTTTTGGGCTATGCATTCAGCCTTTTAGTGTCATTTTACTATATATATTGAGCACATACACACCACGTATGCTTCTGTGGATACCACTTATGTACGTCCATGTGGTCATTGATATATCGGTTATGATTTTTGCATAAAGCCTTTTATGTTTGATAAAGAGGGTTGCGGTGAGGTTTTCTTAACTAGGAGGCACCCAAATGTCGGGGTCTCTGCAGTGATGCAGGTGGAAGACTTACCCAGCCTCGCCATAAGAGATTTATGATAGTTGTTCATAGGTGCTCGATAAGCCTAGTTGGCTTCTATTGGGTAACTGATTATATACACTGGATTTAGTCATTCACTATGCATGTAAACATGTCAGTACTTGCAATTTTATGATATTTTGACACTAGTCATATGCTCATTTTGCAGAGGATACTCTGGCAAAATTTTCCAAATTTCTAGTTTAGTCAACTATACAGTGGTCGATTTACACCTTGACACACTTATTTGTTGGTGTTTGGACTCTTCAAGATCCATTATCATTCCATTTAGTTCTCCACAATCATGGCATCAGAGGTCTTAGGCACTTCTGGTGGATCAGGGTCTAGTGCCAGTGTTCCAAGGAGGAGCTATAACTTATAGGGCAAAGACCATTTTGAGATCCAAAAGTTTGATGACACAAACTTTGCTCTATGGAAGAATCAGATTAAAGATGTGCTGATTCAAAGGAGGCAATGGAAACCAGTAAATGGAATTTCAAAGAAGTTTGCTGACATGGATAAAGATGATTGGGATGAGTTAGATGAAATGGCCAGGTCTAGTATTTGTTTGCACCTGGCAGATAATGTTTACTTTACAGTATTAGACTATGAAAGTGTAGAGGAGCTTTGGAAGAAGTTATGCAATACATATGAAAAGGAGACGGCATCAAATAAAGTGTATCTGATGAGAAAATTATATGACCTTTGTAAGAACGACACAAATAGTATTGTTGCTCATCTGAATGAGTTTGATGCTATATTCTCCTAGTTACAGGCTCACAAAATGGATATGGATAATGAAATGAAAGCAATATTGCTATTATGCACCTTGCCATCATCATGGGATACATTTTGCTCAGCTATTAGCAATAGTGCACCTGGTGGTAAACTCGTCTATGATGACATATGTGGAGCACTCTTGAGTGAGGAGATTCGTAGAAAATCTATGGTCACTCAGAGTGGAGATGCATATAATGTTCGTGATTCTTACCAAGGAAAGAATCAGCAACATGGCAGGTTCAAGAACAAGGAAAAGAATGGTCAACGGAATAAGAGTAGAAGTAAATCAAGGAAGAGGGATATCGAATGCCATTAAACAGTTACTTGCACCATCTACTTTGATTGTGAAGATTGAAGAAATTAATGCTATTTCGCATGATCTGATGTGTTGACACTTGATAGTACTATGCCAACTGAGGCTCTTATGGTTGATTCTATTTCCCACACGTGGCTGCTAGATTATGGTGCTTCTTTCCATGTGACACCACATAGAGAATGCTTCTGTAATTATGCAGCAAAGTCTCTTGGTACCGTGAGACTTGGTGACTCTTACTAGAGTGATGTTGTGGGGATTGGAGATGTGGTTGTGTAGTTCATTGATGGTTCAAACTTTACTATGCATAATGTATGTCATGTACCTCACTTATCACGCAGTTTGATGTCAGTTGGTCAACTTGATGACCTTGGTTACAAAGTGGTCTTCTATGCTCAGTCCTTTTGCATATCAAAGGGCAATATGGTTATTGCAAAAGGAAGCAAAGTTGCCTCACTTTATCCTTTATTTGTATCACAGAAAGAACACTTGTTAGTTGTTACTAAACAGCCTATGGCCTGTATTTGGCATGGTCATTTGGGCCATATATCTCGTAGTGGAATGGAAAATCTTTCTCGTTCTAGCTACTTACCTATGTTATCTTTCTCCGATTTTTCATTTTGTGAGCATTGTCAATATGGAAAGCAAACTAGAAATGTGCATAGAATGCACATTGACTCTTCAATTCAGCCTTTACATCTCGTTTATACAAATGTGTGTGGTCCTATGCCCACTAGGTCCTTATGTGGTTCTCTTTACTTTCTCACTATCATAGATGATGCTACTAGAAAAGTTTGGGTATATCCTATCAAATCGAAGAATGAGGTATTCCCTACTTTTAGAAAATGTCTTGCTTCAATTGAAACTGAAGAAGGAACTAAGCTTAAGGCTTCACGTTCAAATAATGGGGGTGAGTATACCTCACATGAATTCAGCCTTTTCTGTCAGTTTAGAGGGATTCGTAGAGAGTTTACATCTTCTTATACCCTAGTACAGAATGGTGTAGCTAAGAGGATGAATAGAACTATTCAAGATAGAGTAGTCTCTATGTTGCATCATGCAAACCTCTCACAAGGCTTTTGGGTAGAAGTAGTATTGACTGCAGTTCATGTGATTAACCTTTCACCTAGTACTGCCAAAGGTCTGAAAGTGGCACAAGAGTTGTGGACAGGGAAACCACCATATTATGATCATCTTCGAGTTTTTGGGTGTGAAGTATATGTTCATATACCCAAGAATCTTAGACAAAAGTTGGATCACAAGTCAAAGAAATGCATTTTTCTTGGATACGATCGAGAAGGACAATTTGGATATCGCTTATGGGATCCTGAAACACGATCAGTGATCAGAAGTAGTGATCTCATTTTCAATGAGTCTAAGATGCAGAAAAAGCCCATTGAGGAGGTTGAAGTGAGAAGAGTGGTGTTTGAGGATACTAGTCCTCCGGTTAGCATGCATAAAAATGTTGTGCATAGGGATGCTCAAGAGAATGTCCATTCATATCAGTCTAAACATGTTCCTGTTTAGCAACCATTGAGACATTCTACACGTGTCTCACATCCACCTGATAGATATGTTCCAGGTTTAGATTTTGTTATGCTAATAGATGTCGGTGAGCCTTCTTGCTACAAAGAGGCTATGCAAACAGAGGATCATGTCAAGTGGGAGCATGCCATGAAGAGTGAGTTGGATTTTATTCACAAGAACGGTACTTGGGATTTCGTACATTTGCCAAAGGGCAGGAAATCTTTACCATGTAAATGAGTATATAAGCTGAAATTTCCATCAGATAGTGCTTCTCTAAAGTATAAAGCACGACTCGTTGCAAAGGGTTTTAAGCAACAACATGGTGTTGATTTTGAGGAAATCCTCTTTTGAGTGGTCAAGATGACTACGTTGTGCATGCTTCTTGGATTAGTTGCAATGGAGGACTTAGAGCTAGTCCAAATGGATGTGAAAACTGCTTTCTTGCATGGAGATCTTACATATGAGGTCTATATGGAACAACCAGAGGGTTATGTAGTTTCTTGCAAGGAAAGCTTAGTTTGTAAGCTTAAGAAGAGCTTGTATGGACTTAAACAGTCCCCTAGAAAATGGTACCAAAAGTTAAGATGCTTTTATGAAGTCTCAAGGCTATTCTTGAAGCAATGAGGACCATTGTCTCTACACAAAGAGATGCTCAGATGGAAGCTTGATATGCTTGATACTTTATGTTGATGATATGTTGATTGTTGGGAAGCCCTCTTATGATTTGTCAATTCTCAAAAAGAAGTTGAGTCAAACATTTGATATGAAGGATTTGGGGGATGCAAAACATATCCTCGGCATGTGCATTACTTGTGATAGGAGTAAAAGATGCATATAATTATCTCAAAGTGGGTACATATCCAAAGTACTTCACTGGTTCCATATGCAAGGCGGGAAGGCATTGAGTACACCTTTACCCACATATGTGAAATTGAGCAAGGATGATTGCCCCAAATCAAATGAGGAAAAGGAATTCATGACAAAGCTCCCTATCAGTCTGTTGTTGGTAGTCTCATGTATGCTATGGTAGCTACAAGACTAGACATTGCATTTGAAGTGGGAGTTGTGAGCAGATATATGTCTAATCCTAGCAAGAAACATTGGGAAATGGTCAAGATGATTTTACGATATCTGAGTGGCACTAAGGACTAGTGTCTTTGCTTAGGTAGAGGGAAAGCATCCATTATTGGTTACACAGATTTTGACTATGATGGTTGTGTAGACAATTGTAAGTCTACATTAGGGTACATTTTTCATTTTGTTGGAGGTGCTATCTCTTGGAGATATCATCTTCAAGAATGTACAACTGTTTCCACACAAAAGCAGAGTATGTTGCAGCAAGTGAGGCATGTAAGGAAGCATTGTGGCTTTCTCGTCTTTCTTGTGATATTTTACCTCAACATGTACCTTGTTTGCTCAATGATAGTCAAAGTGCCATTGCTTTGGCTAAGAATCTGGTCTATCATGCAAAGACCAAGCACATTGAGGTGAGGTATCACTTCATTAGATATTGCTTAGCCACTGAGCACATTATTCTTGAGAAGCTTCACACTCTAGATAATGTTGCAGATGCTTTGACTAAAGCTCTACCATAGGATAGCTTTCGACACTGTTGTCACTTGATGGGGATTACTTGATTCATGATCTTACTCAGTCACTTGTATATTGTGTAACATGAGGTGGGAGGTATAATTTGTATACTTACACTCAGGTATTCTTTATCATTCTTTATCTTTCTCCCATAGTTAGTTTGGCCATATTGGCCTTTAGTGGGAGATTGTTACCGTTAGTGTCCATTTGAAAGTCCAAATGCCCATCGGACACTTCTTTGTATATGTTCATTAATAAAACATATAGTGGCCTAGTGATTCATAGACTATAAATTTGACCTCATTTTGTAAGACCTAAGAATTTTGTCTTCGTGCTCCCTATGTATTGTGTTTTTTTGCGTATTCTGTAGCCTCTATGCGGAGTACTGTGTGTGGCCTTAGGAGCTCAATTTTCTACTCCGAGGATATCATCGTAGAGCTCTCGAGAAGGAGAGCACACTATGGCACATCGCCATCAAAATACTTCAGCTATGTGCAATCAATCCAGAAAAGGAAGTAATCCCAAAGCTTTGCAGAAAGCTTCAAACTTCTCCGTAGGCAGAGCCTTCATGAAAAGCTCTACAATGTTCTCCTACGTGGGCACATATGCCAAGCTGATCTCTACAGCAGAGAACCTCTCCCTGACATAATGGTAATGCACCTGAATGTGCTTAGTGTGAGCATGGAACACATGGTTCCTCGCAACTACCAGTGTGCTCTAACTGTCGGTGAAGATGGTGGTGGTAGAAGACTAACCAACATCCAAATTATCCATAAGGCGTCTGAGCCACACATACTCAACAGTCATTGTGAAAGCTACCCTATACTCAACCTCACAACTAGAAGTGGCCACAATAGGATACTTCTTGCTCAGCCAAGATATGCATGAGCTACCAAGCATGAAGCAAAAACAACTAGTGGACACATGAGTGTCATAGCAACCAGCCCAATCACTGTCTGAAAAAGCATGCAAATCTAGTGGTAGTGATCCCCCCTTGGGATAAAACAATCCAAGTAGCCAAGTACCACTCAAGTAGCAAAAGATGCGCTTAACTGCATGCCAATGCTTGACACTTGGGATAAACCTGCTCATCTGTGAGACAACAAACTCAATATCTGGCCAAGTAATGTATAAGTAAATCAAGCATCCAATAGCCTGCTGATACAGAATAACATCAAATGCATCTCCAACATCATGAAGACTCAATCGTAAACCTGTCTCCATAGAACTGCTAATAGGCTTATAGTCTTCAAGGCCAAAATGTTGCAATAATGTGTCAATATATTTTGTTTGACACAAAGCAATTCCACCATCAACTTGCATAAATTGAATGCCCAAATAGTGATGCAAATGCCCCAAATGAGACATCTCAAGTAAGGCATGCAAATCAACCTTAAAATCAGCAATATGCATGTCATCAAGACCATGAGCAGCATGTCATCAACATACACCACAATGATCAGAAGCACATCATTAGCATGCTTAATAAGTTGGACTATTCTCAAAACCATGTGCAATGAGATAGGCATGTATCTTTTCATACCAAGCACGTGGTGCTTGCTTTAAACCGTATAATGCCTTCTTTAACTTGCACACCTAGTTTTCATGACCTTTCTGCACAAAGCCACGGGGATGAAAAACATACACTTCTTCATGCAAGTCACCATTCAGAAATGTTGTTTTAATGTCCAACTAATGTACATTCCAACCATGATGAGTTGCAAGTGCACAGATGCTCTGAACAGTAGTCATACGGCATGTAGGTGCAAAGGTCTCATCAAAATCAATGCCTCTTTCTTGCGCATAACCCTTTGCAACAAGCCTAGCCTTATACCTGACAACTGTTCCATAAGTATTATGCTTTAGCTTTTATACCCACTTTGTGCCAATGACCTTCTTGCCAAGAGGCAAGTCACATAAAGACTAGGTACCATTTTTCATGATAGCATCATATTCAGATTGCATTGCAACCATCCAATGTTCAAAATTTTGTGCTTCATCAAACAAAATAGGTTCAGTCTCATCATAGAGACTGGAGGCTTCCATAGCATAGCAATCTGATGCAAAAGAGGCATTATGAGAGCCTAAATGAGTACTGATAGATGTGCATCTAATTTGCTGTCACGTAAAGTCTTCACTAGCCATTTGGGCATAGTTTTTGCTTGCTCGATATCAGCTTTCTCATCAACAAGTGCATCATGTAAATCTACATGAGAAATGGAATGATCTGCATCCTCACATGAAACTTGCAAAGCTTGATAAGTTGCCTCATTAGGGCCAGCACTAGAGTGTTCACTTGTAAAAAGAGGCAGCAAAGTATCATACATGTCTTTGGAGCTAACATATGTCTCCTTGTTACATGAAAGTAAGGGTTGAATAGCATCTTCCACAAAAACAACATCATGGCTAACGAGAATGTGTTTAGTCTGTGGATGATACAGACGATAGCCTTTGCTTTCATATTTGTACCCAACAAAAATACATTTGACTGCTTTATCATCCAATTTTCTACGATGTTTTTCAAGCACTAATGCATATGCCAAACAACCAAAAACACTCAGATGAGCAACAGATGGCTTGCAACCATGCGAAGCCTCATATGGAGTGATGGACTGCAGTGCTTTAGTGGGACACCTGTTAGGTACATATGTTGCACACATGATAGCCTCAAGCTAGCAACTATGTGGTAAAGCTTGACTCTTGACCATACACCTTGCCATCTCCATCAGTGACCTATTATTTTGTTTAAAAAAATCCATTCTATTGAGGTGTATACGGCATTTTACACTGATGTTTTATCTCACGTTCAGCCAGAAATGCATTAAAGTTAGAAGACATATATTCGCCCCCTCGATCAAAATGGAGGGTGCCCATTTTACATGCTGACATATTTTTTGCAAGAACCAGAAACTGTTTGAAGCACAAAAACACTTCAGACTTTGCTTTAAATGGATATACCCATGCATGCCTAGAAAATTCATCAATGAAAGTCTCGAAGTAAAGATAATTTCCAAAAGAGGGTGTCTGCATAGGACCACAAACATCAATGTGAACAAGCTGCAATTTTTTAGTAGCTCGAACTGAACTATCCTTTGGAAAGGAAGAATGCTGCATTTTGCCCAAAATACAACTTTCACATACATGTTTATTGGGTGCCTCGAGTTTGGGCAAAGAGGACACCATTTCTCTTTTCTATAGGCATAGCAAACTAGCAAAATTCAGATGAACAAAGCGTGCATGCCAAAGCTTTGCATCTGACATAGCCTGAGAATCATGTACTGCACACCCTAAATCATTTACAGATCTTTCATAGCCCACAACATAAAATGCCAGAAGCAAAAATGATGTTGCCATTTGTTAGATCATGAACCTACATCTGTCATCAACAAATTTCACAACCAAGCCAATCTTGGCTAATGCAAAAACTGATAACAGATTTTTCTTGATCCTTGGCACAAACAAAGCATCTGACAAAGTGAAAGAACTACCATTAGCAATAGTCAAAATGATCTTACCAACTCCCATAACAGGATAAGAGGAGTTGTTGGCGCATGTAATAGTACTCCCTGTAGGGGAAGGCTCAAGTGAAGAGAAGAAACTACGCTACGAGGTAATATGTTTGGTCACCCCACTATCAAAATACCAAACATCTCAGTCTTCTGCAGACATGCAATGCTCATGAGAAGATGGATCAAAACTACAAACAGTAGTAAACGCCCATTCTTCATCCTTTACAAGATTAGCAGACTCTGTTTTCGGTGTAGAGGCCTCTGCAACAACCATTTTGGCCTCTTTCTTCTTTGCCTTTATTAGCCAGTTTTGGATAGTTCTTAATGACATGATCATTTGCTTTACAGTATTTGCAAAACAATTTTTGCTTTTCTGAGGTAAAAAGCCAAACTTATCACATCTGAAAGTTTTTGGTTGTAATGCATATGTACATGTTCCAGATTAGTTGAGGACGAAGCTTGATCCGAAAGCAGAAAAATGTGTCTTCATTGGATACTCCCTTGAGCAAAAGGGGTACAAATGTTATAACCCACTCACACGACAGGTGAAGGTGAGCACATATGTGGTATTTGATGAAATGTCAAGCTTCTATGCAGATGCCAAAGAAGGACTGAATGTTGAACCAAATGACAAAGAAAATGCTAAAAAATCAAGTGCAGAATCTCAAGTTTTGAGTGGACCGGATGCATCACCAAGCAATAGTTCCAACTCAAATCATGCAGTGGAAGATTGCGTGGAAATTTCAGTCCAGCAAATTCATCAAATACATCCAAGAAAGGTAAAGAAAAGCTTTCTACTGGTAGTAAAACATGTGCAAGTTTTGAAGATGTTGATGGAGATTCAAGTGGTTCAGAAAAGAGTCTTGATGAGGAACTTGGATTGCCCTCTGTGAAGACTCCAGGAGTAAGAAGGGCACATGCAGATGATACAAGGAGAAGTGACCCAGGACCAAGAAGATCTGGGAGGATGCGTAATGCAGTGCAATGATTGACATATGATAGTTACATGGCTCGCCATTGTGCCTACATGACAAAGGTAATACAAGATGCTGAACCTTCTTGTTTTGAAGATGCAATTGGTAATGCAGATTGGGAAAAAGCTATGGATGAGGAGATGGCTGCACTTTATGGAAATGATACATGGAAGCTGGTTCCATTGCCACAAGGAAAGAAACCCATAGGCTGCAAATGGGTTTACAAGGTAAAGCATAATGCTGATGGTAGCATAAGTAGGTATAAAGCACGATTGGTAGCTAAAGGATATGCACAAACATATGGCATTGATTATGAGGAAACATTCAGCCCTGTAGCTAAAATGTCTACTGTCAGAACACCTGTTGCATTAGCTACAACAAAAGGATGGACTTTGCATCAGATGGATGTGAAGAATGCTTTCCTACATGGTGAGTTACATGAAGAAGTATATATGGACCAGCCACAAGGAAATGAAGATTCAAAGCATCCAGAATATGTTTGCAGGTTGCAAAAGGCTTTGTATGGGCTGAAGCAAGCCCCTCGTGCATGGCATGCAAGGATTGTTGATTACTTAACCAGCATTGGGTTTTCTATGTGTGATGAAGATCACTCACTATATGCAAGGAAGGCTGATGATGGCATCACTATTGTGGCTATTTATATTGATGACTTGATTGTAGGTGGTGATAATGAAGGAAGCATCAAAGAGGTAAAACAACTTCTTATGTAGGAATTCGACATGAAAGATCTTGGTGTGTTGCGCTATTTCTTGGGCATTGAGTTTATACATACAGAAACAGGTATATGGATGTTGCAAAGGCAATATGCCTTGAATATGCTGCAAAAGTATGGTATGGCTGATTGTAAGCCAATTTCTATGCCATTAGATCAGAATTTGAAATTGGATACTACATGAGGTGAAGCATTGGAAAATGCTACTATGTCCAGGAAAATTGTGGGAAGTCTTATATATCTCACAATTACAAGGCTTGATCTAAGTTATACTATTGGACTTGAAACTCAGTCTATGCAGGTTCCAGGAAGCCACATTTGGATGCTTTGAGTCGCACTCTACGTTATGTGAGTGCTACTTTGGATTATGCATTGTTTTATGAGACTGGAGTAGATTTGCAGATTTATGGATACACCGATGCAGATTGGGCTGGTAGCATTCCAGATAGAAGATCTACAAGTGGTTTTCTATTCTCACTTGGGAGTGCAACTATTACATGGAGCAGCAAGAAGCAACCCACTATTGCTTTGTCGAGTATAGAGGCTGAGTATAGAGGTGCTGCAATGGCAGCATGTGAGGCATCATGGCTAGAAATGCTACTTGCAGATTTAGGTGTAGAAGTGGGAAAGCCTATCACTATTTATTGTAATAATCTTAGTAGCATACAGTTAGCACGGAATCTTGTTTTTCATGCTAGAACAAAGCATATCGAGGTACATTATCACTTCATCAGAGAGAAGGTATTAGCAGGTGATATTGATCTTGTTTATGTGAGAACAGATGAGTAGGTTGCTGATATCTTCACCAAAGCACTTGGAGCTGAGAAGTTGAAGAAGTTTCGGGAGATACTTGGATTACAGGATATGGCATTGAGCTTGAGGGGGAGTGTTGAGATATCAAGTTGAACATGTGATGATCCAGGATGACACGTACCAGTTTTTTGTTTCTCTCACATGTATAGTGGTCATGCCGGTATATATTAGGGATACTTCATTGAGCTTTATTAGATTTATCTACCGAGAGTGATGGCAAATTTGTTTCTTGCCACCTCACTCATTCGCGGACATTAGGTTTTTCCTTATGTACTGATCTTTATATATTGCACTTGTTGTATTCTTGTTTTTAGGTTATTCTTGTATATTCCTTTTTATATAATAGAAGAAGAAGAAGATAATTCGTCTTTGCCTAAATCTGTGTGTGTGCTTCTCCTTGAGAGTGAGAGTGTGTGTGTGAGCTCTCTTCCTTATCTCCTTCCTTGTGACACTTCAATGTACTTCCAGTAGCCTTTTCCATCAGGAAAATCTTCATTTTGAATCTCCAAGCATGGAAGTTGTCCTTGTCCAAATTATCACTCATAAGCTAACTCATTCTGTCTACACTTGCCATTGCTATAGCAATTCACAACACCACAAAATTAGTAGATATAATACTGCTGCTTGAATACTATCACATTGTGATATGACAATTCAATCTAAAAAAAACACAATTTTCGTGTATCAACAATACACAGAATTGCTTGAAATTTTGGATCTGGAATATTTAAGTGTTTTCTAACAAAAGCCAAGTTACAGTTTCACAAAATGACCTAATTTTTCCGAGGGTCCCACATTTTGGGCTTGAAACAGAGGTCAAGATGGCTCTGAAATAGAAATTTGAGGAATCTGAGATCGTTTGTGAATCACACTTTCTCCAATCCTTCTCGCATACTCTCTTCACTGTTGGCATTCTCCACGAGCTCTCTACACCCACACTGACTCTGATACCATGCCATGAGGAAGGAGATAAGGATGAGAGCTCACTCACAAGCTCTCACACTCAAAGAGGAGCACACACACAGATTGAGGCAAGGAAGAAGGATCTTCTTCTTCTTCTTCTTTTACTACATAAAAGGCATATACTAGAATGACCTAATACAACAATACAACTAGTGCAATATATAAAGAACAATACATAAGGAAAAAAACAATGTCCGTGAATGAGTGAGCTAGCAAGAAACAAGTGTGCCATCACTCTTGGTAGATGAATCTAGTAACGCTTAATAAAATATCCCTACCATAAACCGGCATGACTTCTATACATGCCAGAGAAATGAAAAAGTGATATGTGTCATCCTGGATCATCACATGTTGAGCTTGATATTCTCAACATGTATCATGGTTTCCCAAAAGTATTTTGTCTGATCATGATGTTTGTTTTTGCAATTATTTTTTGGTTGCATTATTTCAAAATTTAGGTTCAAAAACGGATTTGAGTTCTACATTTCATCCAAAAAGTAATGGGCAAAGTGAAGCTAGAAATAGCATTATTATTGATTTATTGTGTTGTTATTCACTAGATAATCCAATTATTTGGGATGAGAAATTACCATTTATTCAATTTGCTTACAATAACACAAAACATACTACTACTGGTCATGCACCTTTTGAAATTATTTATGATAACAAGATTGCCATTCACATGTCACTCACTCAAAACTAATATTCCTATGGCTCATTCTATTGGCCAAGGTCACATTTCTATACTTCACGAAGTTCACATGCACATTAAGAAAAGTTAAGAACATTACACTCATGATGTTAATAAATTGGCAAAATAATTTAATGAAAATGATTTGATATGGTTGCATATCATTAAATGACATTAAAAAAACAATCTATAACATCTTAAAGTTAAACTTGAACCATTATGGATCATTTCACATGATTCAAAGACCAATGAAATTTCTTTTAGATTAAACATACCATCTAATTGGAATATACATAACTCTTTTCATATTACTTTATTGAAACCATGTAACTCTACCACTCAACTCTTATTCTTGGTGATCTCTTTGCTTGATGAAGAATCTAAAATCTTAATTCCTGAGAAAATAATTGATCATGATGCAACCACTACATGCATTGGTACTCAATATCATCGATATTTGATAAAATATACAAATCATCCTCTTGAAGAATCTCAGTGGATCCATAAGAATTCATTTCCTCTTCATTACAATCACTTAATTTCTACATATCATTCACCATCACGTCAAGTGAATTTTCTCTCTAATCATACATTTCCATGCATGTGTTTTTACATGAAACATGCTCATTCTTATTCAGTAATGGGACACATTGAAAGAACTTGGAGAAGCTTGTCGAAGGTAGAAAAATGCGTTTCGAAGCGACAAAGTTTGGTCTAGCCAACCGGCACAAGACCAGCCCTTGAGCTTATGGAGACTCAAATAGACTTTATAAGCATGTGATAAGTGCAAAGAAACACACTATGTACTTTGGAGCATCAAGGAGAATGAGTCGATACAAAACAGATAGGTTCGGGGGTCAACTAGCTCAAAAAACTTACTATCTATATGGAAGAGACAATGAACTTCAAATGCCCATAGCCACCATCGTGATTACAATTAGAAAAAATCCTTTTATGGGAGTGATACACATAGGGTTGAGTGTATAGAATGCACAAAAGTATAAGGAATAAGCAAAATATGCTATAGGAATGAATGAGACATTCACTGGTGGTACTTCCTATTTTTCAAGAATACACAGAGATTGACCCCGAGACAGACAAACTCAGATTTTGTTGGAGTTAGACGTCTGTGGAAGCACACGAACAGCACAAGGAAGAAGAAGAAGCTTGGAGCACAAAACACAAGACTGAATGTATTACTAGAGAATGTACAAAGATAAGTAGCCCATTAGGGCAATAGGCGTATGTACAAGCCGGGGGAAAAAAACCTCCTAAAGAGGGAAAAAAGTGCCCCGGCGGTCCTAGAGTGTTCACACACATCACTACCTAAATATACCAACAAATCCCCCCCTTGGAGTGATGCGGTGAACAAGGAGCTGGCACTCATGTATAAGGAAGTGCCAAGCTATGTGGAAATCACTCCACAAAAGGAAGTAAGCCCAAAGCTTTGCGGAAAGCTTCAAACTTCTCCCTAGGCAGAGCCTTCGTGAAAAGGTCTGCAATGTTCTCCTGCGTGGGCACATATGCCAAGCTGATCTCCTCAGCAGAGAACCTCTCCCTGACATAGTGATAATGCACCTCAATGTGCTTAGTGCGAGCATGGAACACAGGGTTCCTCGCAACTGCCAATGCGCTCTGACTGTTAGTGAAGATGGTGGTGGCAGAAGACTGGCCAACACCCAAATCAGCCATAAGGCGTCTGAGCCACACACACTCAACAGTCGCTGTGAAAGCTGCCCTATACTCAGCCTCACAACTGGAAGTGGCCACAATAGGCTGCTTCTTGCTCAACCAAGATATACATGAGCTACCAAGCATGAAGCAAAAACCACTGGTGGACACACGAGTGTCATAGCAACCAGCCCAATCTGAGTCAGAAAAAGCATGCAAATCTGGCGGTAGTGATCCCCCCTTGGGATAAAACAACCCAAGTAGCCGAGTACCACTCAAGTAGCGAAAGATGCGCTTAACCGCTTTCCAATGCGTGACTCCTGGGCAATGCATAAACCTGCTCATCTGTGAGACAACAAACTGAATATCTGGCCGAGTAATGCATAAGTAAATCAAGCATCCAACAACCTACTGATAGAGAACAGCATCAAATGCATCTCCAGCATCATGAAGACTCAATCGTAAACCTGTCTCCATAGGAGTGGCAATAGGCTTAGAGTCTTCAAGGCCAAAACGCTGCAATAATGTGTCAATATATTTCGTTTGACAAAAAGCCATTCCACCATCAACGTGCATAAACTGAATGCCCAAATAGTGATGCAAATGCCCCAAATCAGACGTCTCAAATGAGGCATGCAAATCAGCCTTAAAATCAGCAATATGTGTCTCAATAGGACCAGTGAGCAGCATGTCATCAACATAGACAACAATGATCAGAAGCACATCATTAGCACGTTTAACATATAAGGTGCTTTCAGTTGGAGTTCTCAAAACCATGTGCAATCAGATAGGCATGTATCTTCTCATACCAAGCACGTGGTGCTTGCTTTAAACCATATAATGCCTTATTTAACCTGCAAACCTGGTTTTCATGCCCTTTCTGCACAAAGCCACGGGGCTTAAAAACATACACTTCTTCATGCAAGTCACCATTCAGAAATGTTGTTTTAATGTCCAACTGATGTACATTCCAACCATGATGGGCTGCAAGTGCACAAATGCTCCGAACAGTAGTCATACGGCATGTAGGTGCAAAGGTCTCATCAAAATCAATGCCTCTTTCCTGTGCATAACCCTTTGCAACAAGCCTAGCCTTATACCTGTCAACTGTATCATCAGGTTTACGCTTCAGCTTGTATACCCACTTAGTGCCAATGGCCTTCTTGCCAGGAGGCAAGTCACATAAAGACCATGTACCATTCTTCATTATAGCATCATATTCAGATTGCATAGCAGCCATCCAATTTTCTGAATTTTGTGCTTCATCAAAAGAAACAGACTCATTCTCATCACAGAGACTAGATGCAGCCATAGCATAGCAATCTGATGCAAAGGAGGCACTATGAGAGCCTGAACGAGTACGATATGACAAAGGTGCATCGAATTTGCTGTCACGCAAAGTCTGCACCAGCCATTTTGGCATAGTTTTTGCCTGCTCAATATCAGCTCTCTCATCAACAAGTGCATCATGTAAATCTACATCAGAAATGGAATGATCTGCATCATCATATGAAACCTGCAAAGGCTGAGAAGTTGCCTCATTAGGACCAGCACTAGCCTGTCCACCTGTAAAAAGAGGCATCAAAGTATCATACATGTCTTTGGAGCTAACAGATGTCTCCTTAGTACATGAAAGCAAATGGCTGAATAGCATCTTCCACAAAGACAACATCACGGCTAACCAGAATGCGTTTAGTCTGTGGATGATACAGACGATAGCCTTTACTTTTAGAACTGTACCCAACAAAAATACATTTTACTGCCTTATCATCCAATTTTCTACGATGTTGTTCAGGCACTAATGCATATGCCAAACAACCAAAAACACGCAGATGAGCAACAGATGGCTTGCGGTCATGCCAAGCCTCATATGGAGTGATAGACTGCAATGCTTTAGTGGGACACTTGTTCAGTACATATGCTGCACACATGACAGCCTCAAGCCAGAAACTATGTGGTGAAGCCTGACTTTTGACCATGCACCTCGCCATCTCCATGAGTGACTTGTTCTTTCGTTCAGCAACTCCATTCTGTTGAGGTGTATACGGCACTATACACTGGTGTTTTATCCCACGTTCAGCCAGAAATGCATTAAAATCTGAAGACATATATTCCCCCCCTCGATCAGAACGGAGGGTGCCCATTTTACATGCTGACAGATTTTCAGCCAAAACCAAAAACTGTTTGAAGCACATGAACACTTCGGACTTTGCTTTGAGTGGATATACCCATGCATGCCTGGAAAAATCATCAATGAAAGTCACGAAGTAAAGGTAATTTCCAAAAGAGGGTGTCTGCATAGGACCACAGACATCACTATGTACAAGCTGCAATTTCTGCGTAGCCCGAACTGAACCATCTTTTGGAAAGGAAGAACGCTGCATTTTGCCCAAAATACAGCCTTCACAAACATGTTTTCCAAGTGCCTCAAGTTTGGGCAAAGAGGACACCATTTCAGATTTTTGCAGGCGTAACAAACTAGCAAAATTCAGATGACCAAAGCGTGCATGCCAAAGCTTTGCATCTGACATAGCCTGAGAATCATGAACTGCACATGCCAAATCATTCACAGATCTTTCATAGTCTATGAGCTTATATAGCCCACGACATAAAATGCCAGAAGCAATAATCACATCGCCATTTGAGAGATCATGGACTGTACACCTGTCATCAACGAATTTCACAACCAAGCCAATCTTGGCTAATGCAGAAACTGATAACATGTTCTTTTTGATCCCTGGCACAAATAAAGCATCTAACATAGTGAAAGAACTACCATCAGCTCTAGACAAAATGATCTTACCAACTCCCATAACAGGATAAGAGGAGTTATTGGCACATGTGACAGTATTCCCTGTAGGGGCAGGCTCGAGTGAAGAGAAGAAACTGCGCTGCGAGGTAATATGTTTGGTCGCCCCACTGTCAAAGTACCAAACATCTGAGTCTACTGCAGACATGCACTGATCATGAGAAGGTGGGTCAAAACTGCAGACAGTAGTAAACACCCATTCTTCTTCCTGCAGAAGATTTGCAGACTCTGTTTTTGGTGTAGAGGCCTCTGCAACAACCATTCCAGCCTCTTTCTTCTTTGCCTCTTTAGCAGCCAGTTTTGGACAGTTCTTTATAATATGATCATGTCCTTTACAGTACTTGTAGAACAATTTCTGCTTTTCTGATTTCTTCTCATCTTTATCCTGGTTCTTCGATTGTGCAGCATTTGCAGATTTTTGCTTACTAGTAGAAGAGCTCCATTTTCCTTTGCCCTTCTGACTAGCCAAGAAAGCTTGATCTGCAACACACATAATGGACCTGTTCTACCTGGACTGATCTTCCTGCAACAGAACAGAGACTAATTCCTCAAATGACAAGGCATTCGGATTGCCTTTCATCATCAACCGAAGAGTAGAGGCAAAACTCTGATATGAATCAGGAAGACCATTCAAAACGGTCTGCACAAGTGAGCTATCTGGTGTAACCTCATCAGCAGAAATCAATTGTTCCTTCAGGTCTTTGATCTTTGTAAGAAAACTGTCCATAGAATCACCTTCATTCATGTGCTCACTCTCCAACTGTTTTCGGAGGTAAGCAACACGAGCCTCATTCCTAGCCTGGTACAAAGTGGTAAGTGTATCCCAAGCATCCTTTGCTGTTCTGCAAGAGCGAATGTGAGGAATAATGGAACGTTTGACAGACAAAGCTATCAATGCATGTGCCTGGGCATCTCTGCCATCCCAACGAATCTGCTCTGCAGTAGGTGCAACAGAAACAGCAGCACGAACAGGAATCTGCGGAATATCATCTTCGACACCATCTTCATCAGCTCCAACACCTGTATTTGCAGTACCTGTCGTTACAGGTGTAACATGACATCTTTCAACACCCTGCACAATGTTCCACAATCCTTTTGCAACCAGTACACGTCGCATCATATAAGCCTATAATGGGTAGTTGGTACCATCCAACTTATCCTCAACAGCCAACATACGGAATACATCACTGCTTTCAACCATGGCCGGTGACTAAAATACCTTGATGCAGAAAATTGACTGTATCTCAAAAAGTTGAACGGAACTGCCCAGACGAGTTCTGCTAGACCTGTAGCAGACTTCGAGACGCTTAAACTGGCGAACAGAAACTGGTATATACCTTTGGCACAAAAGGACGAAATAGCCTGCACAAGCGCTGCAATAGTGCGTTCGGAGGCTGTTTTGATCTCGGAAACACCCTGAGTATGCTCACCAAATTTCGTGCGAATCTGAGACTACAAACAGAGGAGTGTCGACGGCACCCTAGAAGAAGCGACGACCTACTCTGATACCAATTGTTGGAGTTAGACGTCTGCGGAAGCACGCGAACAGCACAAGGAAGAAGAAGAAGCTTGGAGCACAACACACAAGACTGAATGTATTACTAGAGAATGTACAAAGATAAGTAGCCCATTAGGGCAATAGGCGTATGTACAAGCCGGGGGAAAAAAACCTCCTAAAGAGGGAAAAAAGTGCCCCGGCGGTCCTAGAGTGTTCACACACATCACTACCTAAATATATCAACAGATTTCTCCAAATCTACTGAAGCAAATGCTATGAAAATTTATAGGCATAAACTAGACACTAATACCTTTCCAATGAGCCATCTTGCACTCAATTTGCGACTTTGGAGGGAGAGCAATAGCCTCTGCAATATTACTATTGGCGAAGAAGATGATGCAGAGAATTGGAGCAAGACAATGATGGTCACAAGTGTATGTATATTGCTTCCATGTAATGTACAAGTGATTTCAAGTCTATATATAAACTCTAGGAATGTTCCACGACTTCTACAAGTGAAGTTTGAATTCAAATGAAGGTGGGAATGATTGTTGGAGGGAATCAATTCACTTTCCTACAATCTAGGAAAAGTGAAGATCTAGTTTGATCTACTTTTAGGTGATTGATTTCTCGATTGAATGCAACTTCAACCACCACAAATTCGTGGTATTTGGGCTTTATTTTTCTACCTTTACATATGTAATGTTCAAGGCTTTTACAACGGTAAATGAACCATCAAAAATCTCTCAAAAAAAAATACAATAAATGAGCATAAGAAAAAGAACTCTCTAATGGATATTCTTTCGACGCGATAGCCTTTGATGTAGATCAAATCCACCTCAAGCATAGTGTAAGCTTGATGTTCCAACAACTCCCCCTCAAGCTAAAGTATGCTTGAGTCTTCATTCTCTGATAGGTTGAATACCTGCCATAGCTTTGAATCTACAAAGCTTTATTCCATCAAGTGCCTTTGTCATCATATCTGCTACTTGCTTTTCAGTTGGAACAAAAGCAATGTCAATCTCCTTTGCCATGAACTTCTCCCTGATGAAGTGGTAATGGACTTCTATGTGCTTGGTGCTTGCATGGAAAATAGGATTTGCCGCTAGATGCATGGAACTTACATTATCTCCAAATATGTGAGGTTTGGAACTCACAAGTCCCAAATCTTTATACAATGCTTTTAACCATATTGCCTCGAGTTGCTATGGTCAAGCCTCTATACTCTGCTTCAGTTGAGGATAAAGCAACTATTGGTTGCTTCTTGGAACTCCATGACACTAGCTTCGAACCTGCAAATGCTAAGGATAGAATATACCTTCGTTGATTGTACCTTTGAGATACTTAAGTACTCTCTTAGCCGCATCCATGTGTGGTTTTCTCGGTGAGTGCATGAACTGACTAAGCACTCCCACACTATATGAGATGTCTACCCTTGTATGAGTAGCATATATCAAGCTACCTACCAAGCTTTGATACTCTTTAATGTCTTCAATTTTCTCACCTTCATAAACGTTTATGATTCATCTCCAAAGGTGTACTTGCAGGTTTAGTGTTCTCCATTTTGAACTTGAGAAGAAGATCCTGAATGTAACTTCTTTGAGTCAAATACATTCCTTCATCTATGTATATCACCTGCATACCTAGGAAATATGTGAGCTCACCTAGGTCACTGATTTTGAACTCCTCTTGCATGTGTCTCTTGATCTTTTGAATGCCATTTAGATCATCACCTATCACAATAATATCATCTACATATACACATAGATAGATAACCTCATTGTGATCGCTTTTGATGAATAGAGAAGGATCTGAGCTACTAGCTTTGAACCCTTGATCTTGAAGATATGTAACCAACCTGTAATTCCAAGCTTTAGGAGCTTGTTTCAATCCATACAATGCTTTCTTAAGTCTGCAAACATAAGATGGATGATTAGGGTTTTCAAAACCTGGTGGTTGTGGCATGTATACCTCTTCACTTATCCAACCATTTAAGAATGCATTTTTCACATCAAGTTGGAGGAGTCTCCAATTCCTTGTAGCAGCTACACTTATCAATGTCCTGATTGTAGTCATCTTTGCAACTGGTGAGAATGTTTCCTCATAGTCTATACCATGAGTTTGTGAGCATCCTTTGGCAACTAATCTTGCCTTGTACCTACAAACTGATCCATATGAGTTTCTTTTAACTTTATATACCCATCTGCAACCAATTACCTTTTGATTCGGCGATATTGGAACCAAATCCCAAGTATCCATTTCCTTCAATGCATCTATCTCTTCTTTCATGGCCTTTTCCCAATTAGGGTTACCCTTTGCCTCTTCATAGGTTGAGGGTTCCTCTGAAATAGAGTCTTTTGCCAAGTATATTGAATGCTTCGTAACAAATGTGGAATCATATCCATACCTTTCTGGTTGTTTCTTCTCTCTTGCTGATCTTCTAGGTACTTGTTTGAAGCATTCTCTAACCTCTTGCATCTTTGCTTTCCCTCTTGACTTCCATAGTTTGTAGTCCTTTTCCCTTTCATATTGGTCATCGTCTGTATCACTTCTTGGATCCTTGACCTGTGTATCATGCTTGCTTCCTAATTGATAAGAGTCAGAATCAAGATCACATGGTAGTGTTACCTTTTGTTTGTCTTCATCATACCAAGACCTCTGTTCTTCAAACACAACATCTCTACTTGTAGTGAATTGCTTGGTTGAAGGATTGAAGAACCTATAACCCATTTGAGTTGAATCATATCCAATAAACACTGCCTTTGTTGCCCTTTCATCTAGCTTACCTCTTATTTGTGATGGTACATGAACATAAGCTAAACAACCAAAAACCTTGCAATGTCCAAGATTAGGTTTTCTTCGATGCCATGCTTCATAAGGAGTCATACCTTGAAGTGATTTGGATGGTAGTATATTGACAAGATACATAGCAGTTGAAATAGCTTCTACCCATAGATAATGTGGCAACTTCTTCTCTTCAAGCATTGTTCGGGCTAATCCAACCAGTGTCTTGTTTCTCCTCTCTGCAATTCCATTTAGTTGAGGAGAGTACCTAAGTCACTTCCCTTTTGATACCTTTGTCCTGCAAGAACTCGTCAAACTCTTTGGAGAAGTATTCTCCCCCTCCATTAGATATAAGCTTCTTTAGTGATCTACCTGTATGATTCTCCACATGTGCAAGATACTTCTTGATCTTGATAAAGTATAGAACAGTCCATCTACTATGGTCGTCAATAAATGAGACATAATACCTTGATCCTGCCAATGAAGGTTCTTAACTTGGTCCCCATACATCTGTATGTACTAAGTCCAATAAGTTGTTGTGGATGTAGCCTTTGTGGTTGAATGGTTGTCTTTGTGCCTTCCCAATCTGACATGCATCACACCTATTGATCATGTGTTGCTTTGATATGTTTGGCAGTCCTAGAACACTTTGATCCGTGCATATATCCTTCAAGGTTCTTTCATTCACATGAGCAAGTCTCTTATGCCACACTTCAAGCTCACTTAGGGTTTGAGACCCAAAGTTGAATGGAGCTATGTTCCTGGTTTCTCCTACTTCAAAAGTAAAGAGCCTACCATGCTTCTCACCTTGGGCTATCTTTTTGAAGCCTTGACATGGATCTTCCACGAAAGCTCCATGTTGGGTGAACCTAACTTGCAAGCCTTTTCAACTATTTGGCCTACACTTATTAGGTTTTTAGTGATAGTGGATACATAGAGAACCTTATTCAGAATGTTTGTCCTACCATTGGAAGTTTTGACATTACCAATCTTCTCCACATTGTGCTTTGTGTCATCCCCTGTTTGCACTTCATGTCTATGCTTTGGACTTTCCAAATCAGATAGAAGAGCAATGTTGCCTGCAACATGATTCGAACATCCTGAATCTATGTAGAACAAATGATCATCTTCTTTACCTTCTTTGTGGCTTAGATTCATAAGAAGCAATGAGTCTTCATGTGGTTGATCTTCTGAATAATTGTTGTAGTCCCTTCTATTATAGCTTCTATTGTTATTGTTGAAGTTGTGTCCACCTCTACCTCTATTGCTGCCATATCCACCTCTTCCACTTCCTTTCTGGGTCTTCCCATTGAACCAGCAATGTTGACTGGTGTGGTTGGTCTTATCGCATATGGCACAAGGTTGAACATTCTAAACTTTGGCTTTGTCTTGCTTTGGTCCTTTCTTCTTCCCTTTCCACTTGCTCTTGCTTGCGAAATTGGCTTGGGAGGTCTCTTCTTCATCTTCTTGCCTTTCTGATTCTTATCCTTCTTATCTGCATATAGAGCACTAGTTGAATTACCATGATAAGAATTACCTTCCTTTATGCTATTGTTGGCTTCTTGATTGAAGATTTGTCCAAGAAAGATGTTGAAGTCTGGAGTTTTCACATCCATGATGAGATCATAAGCCATCGTGAAGGATTGCCATTGCTTATCACTTCAAATGCCGTTGAGAATTTGCCTCATGATGACCTCATCTTCAATCAACTCTCCGAAGGATGCTAGCTGATCTGCAACCTCCTTGACCTTGGTAACAAACTCTGTGATGGTTTGTTTAGGTGTCTTCTTCATTTGGTTGAACTCGTTCCAAAGATGATTCTTTCTTGCTTTGGTACTAGCAGAAAAGAAAGTCTCGAGGGCATCCCAAGTCTCTTGAGAGTATTGCATCCTCTACTATGTGGTAATAGAAAGTCAGAGATAGAATTTAGTATGTACGACCTTGCTTGAGCACCCTTGCACACCAAAGTGTGAGCTTATCTATCTCCTCTTGTGTAGGTCCTTCTTTGGATCTTGGAATAGGCATAGCTTCATCACCTACTACAATTCCATAAAGATTTCTACCTTGCAAATAGGCCTCCATTCTAATTTGCCAAGCCGCGTAGTTGTGTTGATCAAGCTTCTCGATCATTGAGGGAAATCCATCACCCATCTTGATCTAGCTCTGATACCACTGAAAGAACTTGGAGAAGCTTGTAGAGGGTAGAAAAATGCGTTTCGAAGCAACGAAGTTTGGTCTAGCCAACCAGCACAAGACTAGCCCTTGAGCTTATGGAGACTCAAATAGACCTTATAAGCGTGTGATAAGTGCAAAGAAACACACTATGTACTTTGGAGCATCAAGGAGAATGAGTTGATACAAAACAGATAGGTTTGCGGGTCGACTAGCTCAAAAAACTTACTATCTATGGAAGAGACAATGAACTTCAAATGCCCATAGCGACCAACGTGATTACAATTAGAAAAAATCCTTTTATGGGCGTGATACACATAGGTTTTAGTGTATAGAATGCACAAAAGTATAAGGAATAAGAAAAATATGCTATAGGAATGAATGAGACATTCACCGGTGGTACTTCCTATTTTTTGGGAATACGTAGAGATTGATCCCGATATAGAAAAACTCCGTTTTCTCCCAATCTACTGAACCAAATACTATGAAAATTTATACACATAAACTAGACACTAATACCTTTCCAATGAACCATCTTGCACTCAATTTAGAGCTCTGGAGAGAGAGCAACAGCCTCTGCAAGATTACTATTGGTGAAGAAGATGATGCAGAGAATTGAAGGAGCAAGACAATGATGGTCACAAGTGTATGTATATTGCTTCCATGTACTGTACAAGTGATTTCAAGTCTTTGGAGTGTTCCATGACTTCTACAAGTGAAGTTTGAATTCAAATGAAGGTGGGAATGGTTGTTGGAGGGAATCAATTCACTTTCCTACAATCTAGGAAAAGTGAAGATCTAGTTTGATCTACTTTTAGGTGATTGATTGCTTGTTTGAATGCAACTTCAACCACCAAAAATTCGTGGGATTTGGGCTTTATCTTTCTACCTTTACATGTGTAATGGTCAAGGCTTTTACAACGGTAAATGAACAATAAAAAATCTCTCAAAAAAAATACAATAAATGATCATAAGAAAAAGAACTCTCCAACGGATATTCTTTCGATGCAATAGCCTTTGATGTAGATCAAATCCACCTCAAGCATAGTGTAAGCTTGATGTTCCAACACACGTGAGTAGCCATCCATGTCTATTTTCTTTCTTATCAATTGAGGTCAGTTACTGTTTCAATTGGGGGCGTGTTATCACTTATGGAATGTTAAATTATTGGAGTCATTTTATTATAGTTTTAATGTGATTCGTGCTTTGATTTAGCAGGTGAAGGTTCATAAGGGTATAGACAGGTGTGCACTTATTATGATGCATTTGGACATAAATAGAGGAATTATATATTTTGGAAAGAAAAGACCCACATATAGGGTTGACTCTAGAAAGTTATAAAAATAGTGGTTGAAGATAAGGATCACTATAGATCACTACTTTTGTAAATAAAAGCTAAGGCTCACCATAAAAGTGAGAATTGTGTTCCTCACACGACCGTTTTTTGAAGTGTTAGCCCTTATCATAACTTCTATATTTGGATGTAATGAAAATCTATAAATGTATGCACTTTGGAGACTCATCTGATAGAGTGTCGAGGGAGATTATACCTAGTATTGTGTACTGTTTCATTTACAGTGCATCTATATTTTTGTGTCTTTCAGTTTTCATATTGTCTCTATGTATGTGTGACTGCAAGATCTTACACCATCTTCCTCAAATATTATGAAAAATTAAAGAAGGAAATTCACATTAAATGGAAGGCATATAATTTGAAGAAGCTGAGCAGTAGATGGCACATTGATTAGCCTACACATAAATGGAGTTATATATTTTGATGCATATCGGCTTTTCTTATACCTATTAAGCACTTGGTCCTCAAATGAATCATTATACACAATGATATTTCGATAAAAAGCAAGGCCATTTAAATGCAAATTGATTGATGGCCTTTGCAAGTTCTATTAGGTTACAGATTGAAGACATCCCTCATTTTTCTATCAACCATTTTGGAACAACAAGTTGGGATGGTGAAGAGTTTGTGTCAAGACTTTCACCCCCTTCCCTTTGGATGAAGAGTGTGTGTCAAGACTTTCACCATCTTCCCATTTTTATAAGAGAATTCTTCTAGGAGACTATAGACACTTGGATTTGATGTTATGGAATCTTTGGCGATCTTCTTATTTGTGGGGGTGCTGGATTCAAAGAAATGCATGCGCTCTTTTTATTTGTGGGGGTGCTGGATTCAAAGAAATGCATGCGCTCTTCAAAATGTAAAAAAGTTTAGCATCGTGCCCTTCATGCTCTCCGTGAGATGGATCTCGATGTATTGTAAAAACAAATAGATTGAAGCTAACAAGTGTGCAGTCACGTCTCTATACGATCCAAACAGATAGACAAGCTCTCAATTTTCCATGTCCCATTAGAATGTCTATGATCGATATATATTATAAATTATGGGGTTCTTGTCCCTCGCACAGCGGGCGGTAAGAGGAAAAGATCCTTCGCTCGAGAAAAGATCCTTGGCGCCGGGCGGTAAGAGGAAATGATGCTGCGGAGCTCCATTCACCTTCTGTAAATTCTCTTTCATTCAACGAAGACTATTGGAAGTTTCGAAAAACAAAACAGAACTGACGTCACACCAATGACATGATCAGCAGAGGGGAATCTGCGCATGAAATTATGAGCTCGAAAGTCCCGAGAAATATTAAGTGTAAACTCTACATCATGCGACGTGCTGCTTCTACTTTGAATAGGTTTTTCAGAATCAGCTTCCATCCTGGCCAGCTACGGACTACAGTTCTCAATTACGAAGAAGATTGTAATAGGATCTCTGAACAATACGGAGAGCGTTCAATCTTCCGATGGGAAATCAGTCAAGTATCAAAAGGCCACGAAGGGATGCGAAATCTATGGATGATGGGAGATTGAAGCCTCAGCCAAACATACCCAAATCTATGCAAAGGAGTCTAACTGTTTTGAATGGGGCACTGGAGGATATCAGGGAAGTGTACATTTTAGGTGATGAGCTCGGTCGGGGGCAGTTCGGGGTAACACGCATCTGCAAACACAAGCTTACAGGTGAAATCCTTGCGTGCAAGTCCATCTCGAAGCGGAAACTCAGGTGCAAGGAGGACGTCGATGATGTACGCCTGGAGATTCGTGTCTTGAACTATCTGAAGGGACACCCTAATATCGTGAAGCTAAGAGGTACTTATGAGGATAGGCGGGCTGTGCATATTGTAATGGATCTGTGCACTGGAGGTGAACTTTTCGAGAGGATTATATCAAAGAAAAGGCACACAGAACGTGAAGCAGCTGCTTTCTTTCGAACCATTGTAGAAGTATTAGAGGTCTGCCATTCGCGTGGAGTCATGCATAGGGATCTGAAACCCGAGAACTTCTTACTTCAAAACGAAGAAGAGGATTCTCCTTTAGTAATCATAGATTTCGGTCTGTCAACATTTTTCAAGCCAGGTCAGTTACTCAGATCGCTTCTCAAATTTTCTTAAGGCACGTCAACTTTCAGTTCTTCATGCATCCTGCGACTTTGGTGAACATTCGGGGATGTCTATTATTCTTGTGAAGGTAATTACCGGTGTGTGTGTACTTTCTCACAAAGGATATCAATCTGTTTAGAGTCGGAGTATTACTATTGCACCCGATAGTACACATTTCTTGGTAATCAAATTAACTTGGAGCCTTCCCGCTAATGGAAATCTAGAGTGTTAGCACAGTATCTATTTGCTTTCCAAAATAAAGCTTGTTTCCGATTGATCTCTGTCCCTGCTTTGTTGATGGGTTCTTCCAAAAGGTTCCGCACCTAATAACTGAAAAGGCATTAAAAAAAATCTGATCTATTCTTCTTTTATTGCATCCCAAACGCCATGGACTTTCAATGCCGATGTAAAATGTTCACTCGCTTTTCTTGTTCGATTTCATGAAGCTGATGACTTTATACTCACTGACCAGTTCGGAAATTGGACATCGGTAGATAGGCTAATTAGTGAACATTCTGAGCATTTACGATAGAAATTACTGAAATCCACTGAAAACTCAAAAGTAATAAGGTCTTGTTTGCTATAGGTGAAATTTTCCGTGATTTTGTTGGAAGTGCATACTACATCGCTCCTGAAGTTGTAAAGGGCAAATATGGACCTGAAGCAGATGTTTGGAGTGCGGGTGTGATTCTGTACATTCTTTTATGTGGTGTTCCACCTTTTTGGGCAGGTAAAAGCCACTCTTTTGCCGTCATTTTATTGAGCCCATTCAAAAATGCAAAAAGGGCTTGTTAGATTTCCTAACAAAAAAAAGAATCGTTATTATTCTAAATTAGATGTAAACAATTACAAGAAACGAGTCCTCCTTGAAAGCTGAAAATTATCAACAGAAACATTTACCGGAGTGGTCAAAAGCTAAGTGGCGACCTTTTTCTCTAAGACATTTCTGTAAGGCTCTTATTTGGACTTAGCTAGAGATGGCCCTCTTACAAGTCACGTAGCATTTGAAGATTGAAGAATCTGGAGGCATTTTTGTGCGTTTTATCTCCATAACAGATTTAATGAAGAAATAGCAGAAGCAAATGTAAGTTGCAATAATGAGAAGGATAACTTTCACCCCCAAAAACAAATGCCATGTTCATGGATGTGTCACACAAGTCTGTTGCATTTTGTAGCTTGTTGTGATTATCACTTAAACGAATCAGAGTCTTATTGAAGATTAAACCAGAGATGACCACCATGGTATGTTATGTGTCTAAGGTACTAGAAAATCTCTAGATCCAAAGAAGTGCTCTCATATTAGTCCACATGCCTTTATCAAAATCAAATGCCAGTTGCATGGGTTGATATATGGATGCCAAAGAAAATTTGAGCTTTATTCTGGGTTCTATATCAGCTTTAGCCAAACTTGTGCCATCTTTTCAAGCCTCAGTCGGCATTAACCTGTATTAGTACTTTTGCAGAAACGGAGCAAGGTATTTTTGATGCAGTATTAGCTGGATCATATGATCTCACAAATGAGCCATGGCCATCAATCTCCTCTTCAGCAAAAGACTTAATCTCAAAGATGCTGAAGTCGAATCCGAATGAACGTCTCACATTTCAGGAAGTGCAGAGTATGCATTTTGTAGTAGACTTTACTACTCAAGCGTGTGTGGTTCAGAGCCTGGGCATGACTTTGTTTGTTCTTCTATACAGATCATCCTTGGGTTAGGGCTGATGGTGATGCTCCGGACAGGCCTCTAGATAATCTTGTATTGACAAGAATGAAACACTTTCAAGCAGTGAATAAATTAAAAAAACTTGCTTTCAAGGTTTGATTACTGTCTTTTCCTTTTGTGCAAAAAATTACAAGAGAATTATGCAATTTTACGAATCCAGAGTATTTTTTGTGATGCAGGTCATTGCGGAGAAGATGTCTGAGGAGGAGATAATAGGCTTAAAAGAGTTGTTCAAAAGCATGGACACTGATAATAGTGGCACTCTCAGTTTAGATGAGCTGAAAAAAGGATTTGCAAGTCAAGGCTCATTGGTGGCTGAAGAAGAGGCAGCAGAGTTACTTAATGCGGTATGATTTTCTATGTTTGAATACATTACTTCTTGAAGGTATATTTATCTGTTATTTTCTAGTTTCTTTTTGGGGGGGTCAAGAGAAGACTTCGAGTCGAATAACAGGAATAGATTAGATGAAACAGGTTCCTTATAGGATGTTGCACGCAAGTAGAAATTCTCCTGGCAAATTCTTCATCTCCCACACAAGCTTCAGTCTATTCCCCTGAGTTACAAACTCCTTAGCATGTCTAAATGCAATGTGACTTGTATGAGACCAACCTTTTCACAAAGTGAAGTCAGAAGGCTCTTTTTTGATTGTGCATTTGAATGGCTACTGAAGGCAGTTGAGATCTAAATTTGCAGGCATATTCTCCTGAGTGTTTATCCTCGGATCACATTTGTATGTTTGGCTGAAAAGCCCCTTTATGATTTTGCATGTGAATGGCTACTGAAGGCAATTAAGATCTTTTGCAGTCATATTCTTCAGAGTGCTTCTCCTTTGATCACATTTGTATGTGGACATCTTTTGCAGTCATTTCTCCCGAGTGCTTCTCCTATGATCACATTTGTATGTTTTCCTCTCCTAGCTAGTCTTTAGGCATTGGTAACCTATTCTTTATAGTTACCTTGTTCAATGTGCTCTATAGTCAATGCATAATCTCATAGAGCCATCTTTCTTCTTTACTAGGAACAACGGTGATGCCTATAGGGAATTATGAGAGCTAACGAGTCCTTTATCTAAATTTCCCTGAATTTGTATGTCTACTTGTCTCTACTTTCCGATGCTGATTAATTCAAGAGTATTGTTCTGCTAACTTCCTTTAAGTGTTCCCCTTGTTCCCAAAACCATTCTGTACCAAGTACTAAGTTAGTTCTTTTCATATTCATAATCTGAAAGTCTATATGATCTGTGAATCCCTGTATCTTGACTTTCAGATTGGACAGCATTGTGTTTCATATTCTCTTATATTCGTAGTGCATCATAGATAAAATGTATTTATGTTCATTGGGCTATTGTGAAATTTTAAGTCTTTTTATCAAAGCATAATTGATGAAATTGTGAGTAGCATAGTCATCAATCATGACTCGCACTCTGATCCTATGCATATTACCATGCAACCAAGTCATGTGGCTTAAGCCCTGCGGACCGTAAACATTGAGTCAAGGAACATGTATATGAATTGTCTTCGTGCATCACTTCCATTGCCTTGTAGTTGGCATTGTGATGAATATGAAGTGTCTTCACTAGGTGGACTCCTTTCTTGCCCTTATCTATGGCCATATTGGCCTATGGTCCATATTTTTTCTTCCCCCCCCTTCTGCATTGGGAAATTCCACTATGCATGATTGTGAGACAAGCATCTAAAACATAAGTTTTCCTTTTTTTGCCCTTTCAGACTCTTCTATAGACCCTCTCAACTCTTGTAGACCCTCTCGACTCTTGAAGTCTCTGTTTCTTAATTGGAAAGTTGTTTTTCCTTGGGACTACCCTTTTATTGAATTTGGTTACGTGAGTGGGTTTAAGACGTTGGAAAAGTGTGTTGAAATGAAAAAGCAGCTACTCCTAATCTACTAGTAATCACACAATTAACAACTATGGAGGAAGAAATAAAAGATATGAAAACATGATGAAATGAATTAAAGTAGAAATTGAAATGACGTACATGAGATGCTCTATGAGCATGGAGACTCCATGAGGAGTGGAAATGGAGACTCCATGAGGAGTGGAAGTGCACTCTTGGCAATGAGCTAGAGTGGAATGACTTGTGTGGAGTGAAGGGAGGCATTGCTTATATGGAGTTTGGGGGAATTCCCTTGCATGTGGGATATATGTGCTTGCATGAGAATGATTCTGGCTTTGAACAAAAGGGTGGAGCATGGAACTCTCAACACCCCCCCTCCATGTGATGACCCTTTTGTTTTTAATATGGGGGGACTGTTGACATATGGGATCACTTAGTCCATTGATTTTTAGGATCTAAGGACATATGGGATCCTTAGACATAACTTGGACATATGGGATCCAAATTTGGGACATTTGGCATCCCTTGGGATCTTGGGACATATGGGATCCCACGACATAGAAAGGGTTTATAACATGGGGTAGGTGGTGTTTTGTGGGTCATTTGCTCCTTTTGATTTTGCTTGTACCCCTTGATGTTGCTTTGTTGTAGAAGCTTTTGTCCTCCTTTTTGAGCTTTCCTTGTATTAATGCCAAATTCTTGAGAGAATATGTCAATTATAATGCTCATAGGGAAGGTCCTACCCCTTGATGAAGGTGGTGTCTAATTCCTTTACAAGAAAGCATTTGACTATCTTGAGATTGTAAAAGTGATACATATAGCATGAGATCAAATTTACTAAGTCACCCTCTTTTACTTGAGAGAGTGTGATAATATCATTGGACATCTTAGTGAATAGGATGAAGCATAAGCTTCTATTATAAATGTGATACCTCACCATCACTAAGTTATACTTGCATGCACCGAAGTCCATAATTGGAATAAGGGATCACTACAAGATTTCCCTTTTAATGTGATAGCAAATCCCACTTGCGTCTGCAAATAAGAGGATACGATTTAATTGCGCATCGGCTGGAATCAAGTGAAGGCAGGAGTTCAGTGTTAAGGGATCACATCAGCACTTATGTCACTGCCGTACTTGGTTGAAAATGCCAACAACCTGCATCAATGCAGGCAGCAGCATGCTTCATCCTTCGCTCAGGTCGTTTTCTCTTTGTCAGAGAAGGAGCGTGATGTTGTAGTTGCGCCAGTAGCAAGATATCCTGTAGAAGATCTTAATGAACATGTTCTTTATTGCAGCTCTCCCCATTGGATATAGTGGTGCGGAATACACTCTGAAAATTAATTCGGAGGAAGCTGAGCAGATCAACAGATCCAGAATCTTCAGCAAGCTGAGCAGATCAACTGATCTAGAATCTTCCTCTCTGGTATGCCAAAAACTAATACAGGGAAGCGCTTGGAACATATTTGGAGCTTAGCACTTTGTAGCACCCTTTGGAGGTAATAGGCGGTCAATCACACACTCTCATTTGCAGTATTCACCAAGAGGCATTGCGCTTCTGTGTTAAGATGCAGAGGTAAACTCTACATTTCCCTCTTTCAACTGTTGCGTAGCATACAAAGAGCTGGACCGCTCGAGATTTGGCTGAAGTTCTCTACGCATCTCCACTTTATCTTCCTCTCAGTAGCCGTTTCCCATCTCCAGCTTCCGCTCTTTATCGTCCTTTCTCTGTTCAGCTTCAAAGAGTCGTGAACGCCTCATGGTGCATAGATGCTTGCTCATCTTCATTTTGAGCTATGCTCTGAAGTTGCACATCTTCATTTCAACCCAGGCGCTGCATTATTCTCTCTCATAAATCTTGCGGAAGGAGGTGCAGTAGCTCCGTCATTTCTCCCTTTCGGATATCCAATGCCGCCGAGCTGTAGTAGGTGTTGTCTTTGAAGATTTGTTTGTTCAAAGTCTGCTTCAATAGAAGACCTGATCATAAGTTTCACTCTTTCGCTCAGATACAATGGTTGCAAGGACACACACGGCCTAGCAAATAGGGCATTTGATATCTCTGTGGAAAAAAAATGGTTCTTAGCGCTTAGACAGGCTAGCGTAGACTTGTGTTTGTGCTTCGGTTGTCGTTGCAGAGCTTACTTGCTCTTTGTAGATATTGGATTGATTACAGGTGTCGATGCCCGATCTTCTACTGCATCAAATTGCTTTTTTTAGTCATTATCATGATGTTGATGTCATTTGCCTTGCAAGCCACCCGAGAAGATCTGTGAGCAAGCAATGACAAAATGAGCATCACCGATGTATTCCGGGATAGTGTAGATGTGAAAAAGGATATGCTACTACATGGGCAAGACGTTCAACGGAGATTGCATGAATAGCAGAAGTTGTGCATTTGTTTTTAAGGATGATGTTGCAGTGCTGAAGCACCTCTTTCTTTCGCCAAAGATTTAAGCTTCCTGAGACTGCAGCTAACCTTTCCTTTCATGCACAAGATCAAGAAAAGTGAAGTTTGCGGAGAAGTTTGGCCGTCCTAGTTTCTCCGTCAAAGTCAATTATAATGTGCTCCTTCCCCACCATCTGGGTGTGGAATCACTTCATACTTTCTCTCCTTCATGCTATGGCGTAACAACATCACATGGGTAGTGAATCGTGATCAGCCAAACACCTTCCTTGTTGGGGCAAAGTTAAGCCAAATTCTTAGCACTCAGAACAATGTTAAAAATGCTTCTCAAGATGATGGCTCATATTCACCGGAATGATAGATATGGAGAGACTAAATGATATTATGAATGAAATTATATGAAAAGACTTAATAATACTATGAATGAAAAAGAAATGAGATTATGATGCCTAATGAAGAAGGGAGGTAGTACTTATAAACATTGTTATTGTAATGGGAGGGAGGGAGGGATTAAAAAAGAAAGTGCTTCTATGCTAAAGGCAATGAACAAAATGAGAACATGAACTCGATTAAAAATGAACCTATGCTCTGATACCATGTTGAAATGAAAAAGCAACTATTCCTAATCTACTAGTAATCACACAATTAACAAACTATGGAGGAAGAAATAAAAGATATGAAAACATGATGAAATGAATTAAAGTAGAAATGGAAATGACTTACATGAGATGCTCTATGAGCATGGAGACTCCATGAGGAGTGGAAGTGCACTCTTGGCAATGAGCTATAGTGGAATGACTTGTGTGGAGTGAAGGGAGGCCTTGCTTATATGGAGTTTGGGAGAATTCCCTTGCATGTGGGATATATGTGCTTGCATGAGAATGATTCTGGGTTTGAACAAAAGGGTGGAGCATGGAACTCTCAATAGTGTGGTGGTCCCAAAAATAATTATAGGTTAAATTTAAGATTTTTCCAACACTTAACCTTAGCACATAACACATCTTGACTTGATAAAGAGAGATAAATGACAACATAGAGAGATAAGAAGACAATCATGAAAGTGGAGCAGCTTAATGCTACCACACACTAATAAATGCAAAATGTCAATATACAATGTGTGTAAGAAATCTGTATGTAGGTTGAATCTAAGGGTTCTAATTGCAAAAAGTAATGTGTGAGTGTCTAAGAGATATTATGTGAGTGAATATGTGCAAAAAGAAGCATATAAACCATCCTAAACAGTTGTTACAGCAAATCTAGATAATAAATTAGGTCTTCTCTGATGTAGAGCAGCACCAATGGTCACTTCTCGTGATCAAGTGGTAGGTAAATACCTAATATAGCAGCAGCATGTGAAGAAATTCTAAAGTAGAAGCTACAACTCTCCAAAATCAGTATGCACACTAGGGAGTGTGAAGAAGAACAAAGTTAAATTGCCAAAATCTCCTCCAAATCTGCATATACAGCTCCAAGAGTTCTCCTAGCTCTTAACCCTAGAGCTTGTTGATATATTTTGGTAGTGATGTGTTTGAACATACTTAGGACTGTCGGGGCACTTCTTTCTCTCTTTAGGAGGTTTTTCCCCATGGCTTGTATATATGCCTAAAACACTAACGGGTCACTTATCTTTGTACATTCACTTGGTAATACATCTTGTATTGTGTTGTGATCCAAGCTTTTTTTTCTGTCTTGTGCTTTTTGTGTGCTTCTACGGACCTCCAACTCCAACAATTGGCATTAGAGCATGTCCCCTCTTCATTGAAGGCATCTCGACACCCTTTCAGTCACAATCCGAGAATCACAGGAAAATTGATGAGCATACTCATGGCGATTAGGAGTTCAAAACAACTTCACTTAGTGGCATCGAAATTTTGATATGAGTTCGCACTATCGTAGAGAGTGTGTAGATAATTTCGTCCTTTTGTGCCAAATATATATATATATATATATATATATATATATATATATATATATATATATATATATATATATATATATATATATATATATATATATATATATATATATATATATATATATATATATATATATATATATATATATATATATATATATATATATATATATATATGTTTCCATCCGCTAGTACAAGAGCCTCGAAGTCTATTATAGGCTTAACAGAGCTTGATAGGGCATTTCTTTTGAACATTTTGCGATACAACCATTTTTTTGCATCAAGGTATCTAGTCACTGACCATGTTTGAAAGCAATGATGTATTCTGTATGTTGGTTGTTGAGGATAAGTTGGACAATATTAATTATCCATTGTGGGTATATATGATGGGTCATGTATTGCTAGCAAAAGGGCTTCAAAATATTGTGCATGGTGTTGAAAAATGTCCTACTATACTTGCATATACAGTTATTGAATGTGATGCAAATGGTGTTGAAGATGATGATCTTCAATTTTTTGATTGCGCTTTAGTTTTTGCTGCACCCATTGCAGAGCAACTTCATTGGGATGGAAGAGATGCTCAAGCACATGCATTGATAGCTCTGTCTTTCAAACACACCATTATCCATCACATTTGCTCTTGCAAGACAACAAAGGATGCTTGGGATACACTTACAACTTTATATGAGACAAGAAATGAGGCTTATGTTGCATATCTCCGGAAACAATTGTAGAGTGAGCATATGAATGAAGGAGATTCTATGGACAATTTTTTGACAAAGATCATAGATTTGAAGGAGCGTTATCTTGCTAGGTAGTTCACTTGTGAAGACTCTTCTTAAGAGTCTTCTAGATTCATATAAGGGTTTTGCTTCTACTCTTTGATTGATGATGAAAGCCAATGGAAATGCCTTCACATTTGAGGAGTTAGTCTCTGTTTTGTTGCAAGAAGATCAGTCTAGGCAGTCAATTATGCATGTTGTAGATCAAGCCTTCTTAGCTAGTTAGAAGGGCAAAGGTAAATGGAGCTCATCTACTAGTAAGTAGAAATTTGCTAATGTTGCACAATTGAAGAAGGAAGACAAAGATGACAAGAAGATAGAAAAGCAAAAACAATTTTACAAGTAGTGTAAGGCAAATGATCATGTCATAAAGAGGTATCCTAAACTTGCCTCAAAATAGGCAAAGAAGAAAGAGGGTTGAATGGTTGTTATAAAGGCAACTTAAAACAGAGTATGCTATCGTTCAAAAAGAGGAATGGGCATTTTTTTAAAAGAGTCCGATTGAGAGCACCTTATATGTTAAGCATGTAGATGATGTACTTCTGATCATTGTTGTATATGTTGATGACATGTTGCTCACTAGTCCTAATGAGAAGCATGATGCTTGGCCTTGAAGATTGCAAACCTATTGCCACTCCCATGGAAACAGGTTTACGATTGAGTCTTCATGATGCTGGAGATGCATTTGATGCTGTTCTCTATGAGGAGGCTGTTGGATGCTTGAAGCAAGTTTTTGCGTGCAAAGCAACTTGAATAGCAGAATTAGTGTTTGCTTTTGGTTGACTTTTAGGTATCAGATGGTGAAGTGTTACATATCATTAGAAAACTCTCACTAAGTACATTCCAATGGTGTAATAAGATTTTTTGACCATCTTTGATCAAATTTTGATGAAGTCCCAAAATTAAAGTTGTTGGCATTTTTGGTAATAATGAGCATTCTAACATATGTTTTCCAAGAATTGCCCCTTCAATGTCGTAATGGCATAAGGTTCAAACGTCATCATAACTTCTAATGTTTGTCTTTGGATAATGATTTAGTAAATATGTTAGCTATATTTTCACTTGTACGTACATAAGTTAGCTTAATGTGCTTTTTAGATACCTGTTCCCAAATGTTATGATAATGAACTTCAATATGTTTTCTCTTGTCATGATGAATGTGATTTTTTGCAATAGCATTAACATTTTGACTATCTAAAAATATCTGCATAGGTAGATGAATGTGAACATGAAGATACCTTAGAATCTTCTTTAACCAAACTGCATTAAGTGTTGCTCTAAATGAAGCTCTATACTTTGCTCCACTTGATGAAGTGGCTATTGTTGGTTTTTTCTTGGATAGCTATGAGATAAGCCGACTTCTAATATGGAGACAATAACCACTTGTGCTCCTTCTTATGCCTTTGTCACTTGCCAAATCAGAATTCACAAAAAACCTTTTGGTTGCTGAATGTCCGCATCTTCATGAAGATCACCATTTAAAAGAACTACCTTGATATCTAATTGGCATACATTTCGATTGAAAAATATAGAAAGAGAAAGAACTATTCTTACCATGATCATTGTAGATGTAGGTGCAAATGTTTTATCATAGTCAATATCTTTTTTTTTGCATAATCTGTAACATAAGTCGGGATTTACACTTGTCAATGGTACCATCGCATTTCTTTTGATCTTGAAGATCCACTTGACATTAATTGCATTTTTATCTTTTGGTAACTTAGAAAGCTTCCAAGTTTGATTCTTATGTATAGAATTGATCTCCTCTCGCATTGCTTTCCTCCAAACAGGACTTTTTAATGCATCTATGACTCACAAGTTCATCTTCAATTGAAGTTAGTGCAAGAATATTATTGACTTCAAAATGTTTTGCTTAATTTACCTGATTTGTACGATCTTTCTGACTTCTAGTTTTTTCCTTTAAATGACTGAAATCCACTATCTTGTAAAGTTTTCACATACCATTTCAGAAGCTGATGAAAGATTGGGGAAAGCACTTGCTTATCTGCAACTTTTTCTTCATGTGCTCTTGAGGTTTCTCCAACTTCATAAGTTGGTACATCAAGAGGTGGTGAAGGAACGGGTGAAGTTGGTACATCAAGAGGTGGTGAAGGAATGGGTGAAGTTGGTACATCAAGAGGTGGTGAAGGAATAGATAGCGGTAGTGTAGGAGCAACAACTTTCTCTTTACCTTTATGAATTGAAACCTTTGGGGTTTGAGAAGGTTAATCATCCTCTCATCCCATGTACAGTTGAATGCATAGTTGCATCGCAACGCGTTGCGAACGGTTCGCAACGCGTTGCAAACAGTTCGCAACATTGCTACGTTCGCAACACGTTGCTTTGCATGCATATTTTTTTGGTAGTCCAAAAAATACTCAAAATTATATTTTGCTTAAGAGGGATAAGAAATAAAAAACTGAGGAAGACATAGAAAGCTATATAAGTACATTTGTTAATGATTTTCTTTATGGGCCTTATCACCTTGAGATACCTAGATATTTTGGATTTTCCATGTTTTCCTTCTAATGCACTTACAAAGCTTGGATAAAAGGTTCATCCTTTCCACTTGGCCTTAGCCCTTCAAAGCCAAGGGTACTCTTCTATGATAATTGATATGACTACTTAGTACAAACATAATTGTGAATGTACTGTGAATGTTGAATTGTATAGGGACTAATCTAGAGTCTAGACTCAATAATCTATACTATATAGGTCCATGTCTCTCCTATACTATACTAAATATATATGTTTGTATGTATGTAATTACAACTATACTTGTGTATGTATGTATGTATGTGATATGCATGTATGTATGTATCCACTTATATTATTCATGTACGTATTTATGTATGTATGCATGCATGCATGTAAGTATGTAAGTAAGTATGTATGTATGTATGTATGTATGTATGTATATATATAGGTATGTAGGTATGTATGTATATGTCTCTCTCTCTCTATCTATGTATGTATGTATGTATGCATGCATGCATGTATGTATGTATGTATGTATGTATGTATGTATGTATGTGTGTGTGTATGTGTGTGTGTGTGTGTGTGTGTATATATATATATATATATATATATATATATATATATATATATATATATATATATATATATATATATATATATATATATATATATATATATATATGTGTGTGTGTGTGTGTGTGTGTGTGTGTGTGATGTGTGTGTATATATATGTTGTGTGTGTGTATATTATGTGTGTATGTGTGTGTGTGTTATGCATGCATGTGTGTAGTATACATGCGATATGTCTCATATCTACTCAAGTCATAATGTATATGTGTTTATATTTATTTATATGTGTAAATGGATGCACTTCATCATGTATTAGCTATAAGAAGCTTAGGATACCAAAATATAATTAAAAAAATCCCAAACAAAAAAAATCATGTTCGCAACGTTTTAGCAACGTCTAGGCCCAAACGTTGCTATGTTGTTAATGCGTTAGCAATGCGTTGCCTTGGACGTTGCTAAAACGTTGCTAACAACTATGGTTGAATGTAAACATCCAAATTCGACTTGAAAAATGCATAATGATTTGTCTTTATAAAGTCTAGAATATGTGCATGTCTATCATAAATATGACTTTTTGCAATATAAGCATTGTGGGAGAGTAAGATATCATTTGTTTCTGGTACATAGAATCTGTATCCTTTACTTTCAATCACATAACCAATGAATATTGCTTTGATGGCTTTGACATCTAGCTTACCACAGTCCCTCTTCTCAATGTGAACATTGGCTGGAGATCCAAAAACTTTGAAATAACTCACATTGGGCCATTTACCAAAATAAGCATCATAAGGAGTGATGACTTTTAAAGCTTTTGTGGAAGATCTATTAAGAATGTGGTTGGCTTATGTGCCACATCAAACTAAAACTTAGGTGAAAGTTTCTTGGAGGACATCATACTATGTATCATTTCAACAAGTATCCTATTCTTTCTCTGCAATACCATTTAGTTCTAGAGTATAAGCAATAGTGAGTTGATGAGTAATTCCTTTGTCTTCGAGGAAAGACCTGAAGTCTTTTGACAAATACTCTCCTCCTTTATCGCTTCTCAAAATCTCGCTCTTAGATTGACTTTCATTTTGAATCATAGCTAAGAACTTTTTGATGTTAAATCGAAGATCTTTCCAACACTTGACCTTAGCACATCAACACACCTTGACTTGATCAAGAGAGAGAAATTATAATATAGAGAGATAAGGAGACAATTATAAAAGTGTAGCAGTCTAATGCTACCACACACTAATAAATGCAAAATGTCAACATACAATGTGTGTATGATGAAAATCTAACTATAAAATGTGTATAATATACAAAATTGGAATAAAAGTCTGAATATAGAATGGATCTAGGTACATGAATTGGAGAAGAGTGTCCCTAGGAGTTAGAGAAAGTGAAAATGTGCTTGAATAGTAAGAGAAAATAGGACTGTTTTAGGAAAAACAGCATATCTGCTGTAATCAAGGTAAAGTTTTGCAACCCTAACAGAATTTAGGGTTTCTTCTCTCATATAAGGAGCTACAATGCCTTCTCTTCTTGAAGCAATAGGTATGAAAACCTAACATGGGAGCAAGACTTGAAGAATTGGCAAAAGATAGTAGAGGTGGCATCAAATACACCTAAGACAGCTTCAAGACCTTCAAAGAGCATCACCTCCACTTGTTGTGCTAGAGTAAGTGTAGTTGATCACTTTGTGTTCCCACCTTGTAGTTCTTATATAGATTAAGCCCTCCTAATGTAAGTTTTGACAAATAAAGCACCAAAAGCCATCTGTCGCAATTTCGTGGTGTGAATTCATTATTTTTGTCTTTTTTTTTTTCCCATACAAATTGCAAATGAGCTTTTGTGGGGTGTATGAACTAATTTTTTGATTATAACTTGTTGGAATCAGCAAAATGTCATGAATCATTTGATGTGATTTGCTTTTGAAAAACACACAATCAGAAAGTTAGGGTTTGAGTTTTGGAGGGTTTTTAGGTGTCGGATGGTCGTGTGTTATATATCATTAGATAGCTGTTTTGAAGATCTATAATAATATGCAATAATATTTTTTTACCATCTTTGAAAATTAGGGTTTAAATCCTCAATATGACATTGTTTTCCAACAAAGACTCGCTTCCAGTACTCTGCACTCAAGTGTGGTTCCTTTTAATTGATGCAAGTCGTTTCACTTTGCAAAAAAGTATAGACTGTAGCTTCATTCCTCTCATGATCATGCCTATAAAGGTTCGTGGTTTGTCGTCTTTAAGAAGTGGCATATCCCTAGGGCTTTCTTCTTTTTATTTTGCTATGTGGGCTAGGCTCTCTCCTAACTATGTCAGATGTATCGCATGAGAAGAGGCTTCCTTATCTCGATATTGAAAAGTAATGAAGCAAGTTATGGGAGAGATTAATTGGGTCTTTAATTGCTCAAAAGCCAACGTCATACTCCCTAACACAACTTCTAACTTACTCGTTCCAGTGTTATCTATCGCTTCCTTTTCCCTGTGATCCATTTTGAACAACCCCAAATAAAGAACTTGAAATGAAATGGAGTAAATCAAATATCCAAAATGAGAGAAAATGACACAAGTACATTTCCTTGCTATTTTCTAAAGCTTGAAACGTGATTTTGATTTGGTGGAAGAAGCTTTTAGGCTTTGATCCATGTTCTTGCGAGTCCAAAAGCAAGCTTGGAAATGTCATGTTGGCCTTTATACGCTTTGAAAAACATCCAATCCATACTTCGTCTTCAAAAACAATCTCAAATCATGAAAAATGTGACGTGCAGCCAAACTGAGTGTTTCTTGATCCTCGCCAGTCCTCGCTAGTTATTGTTAGAGAAGAAAATGATGTCTAGCATCTTTGATTCGACTCAATGACACTTTTCCAAGTGATGGAATCGAATTTTGACACTCGAGCCGCCCAAACGATGCTTGGAAATGGTTACCTAGGCTGTGCAGAGAACTTGCAGACTAATTTGGGCCTGTCATATCTCATCTAAAAACTATGTGCTTTGTATGGTTAGAAAGCTCTCAAGATAAGTGTCGTTCTCAACAAACATCACGCGAATTGGATCTCCGAGTGAAGAGATATGCCTTCTCCGAGTTGAAGAGATATGCCTTCTACAAGGTAAGGGAGTAGATGCTGGCTGGATTTGAAGATAAAATTACCATTATTGATAGATGGGTGATTTGGAAGCCCTCAAAACCTCATAAACTCATACATTCTTGGAAACATTTGTGTAGCATAGAGAAGTGTGCTCCAAAAATTTCCTAAGCGTGGCCCTGTATCACAATGCCCTCTATTCCCTTCTTCAAAAGGAAAAAGTTAAATGTGCATGTATTTTGTGTGATGGATCATAGGGAGAGTTGATGCTCCTTCCTCTTCTATCCACTTTGGAGGTGCATGCAGTCAGCAATATATCCCATATGCAAGTCGATGTGCTCCGAAAAATTCCTGTGACAGGGCTACCACCATTTTTGTAACTCCCTCTCATGAGGGGAAAAGAGAGGGAGCTCTCCTTGGCCTTGTATGCACTCCCGGAGGTCCTTTGTGGGGTCAATGTGAATGGACTTTGAGTATGAGTGTCCTTCGTGTCTGCTTGGTGCGTGAGACCTCTTGGATATGTGATGTGCCTGACCTTGATGAATTCTCCTGCTTTTGCTCCTGAAGATGATGAGTACTCAGAGACAGGCTCGAGAGGTGTGTGATTTGATTCCTCCTCATCATGCGGTGCCAACCTTCCTCTCTCTCTCTCTCTCTCTCTCTCTCTCATGCGCACTTCCCCCCATGCATAACACCCACTTAGGTGTTCACATGAGTGCCAAATGGCACTCATGTGCCAATCAACTACGTGGAGGGGTTCACACCTCTCCTCATATAACCGACTGTTTTATAGTCTTTTCCATGAGTTGTTTTCTCTATCATGAATATCAGCTCATAATATGTTTTCCATGAGAATTCCCTTGCTCTGTGATGGTCTGCTATTTGAACAGACTTAATACTTGTAATTGAGTGGTAGTTCCTAGGCTTCATTTATGTGGACCATCTGTCTTTATAAACAATGCATGCTGTTTCACATTCTTTCATAAACTTCAAAAGCTTATCATTAATGCTATTTTGGGATTGAGAGTCTTTTGCAATGCTCCATAAGTGGTTAGCTTGATGCGAGAACTGTTGGCTGTTAGATAAGCATCATGCATTTCAAAATATTCAACCAAAAGTGCAAACAAGAGCTCTATATTTTGGATAAACCTTGAATATATCATTTACTGGGGTGTTCTTTAATTTGCATGCTAGAGAAGGGTTATTTGATTGATTATGATTTGGAAAACGCAGAGGGTATAATATGTAGCCATCTTCATTCTTTCCTTCTCCATCTCAATTCTGAATCACAGCAGTGTGGTGGATATATCGTAATTTGTATTCAGACAGTAGTGGTATGTTAAGACCTTGAAATTTACGTAGAAATAAGTTGATGGAGACATGCCCAAAGTGGTAAACAACGATGAAGAGAATGAGAGCATCATCTCTTTGTTGTTCAGGCATTATGTGTGGATAGAGGATACTGATAATTCATGGGTATGTCTTTGTTTAAACAGGCAGACATTGATGGGAATGGATGTGTCGATTATATGGAATTTGTTGCTGCAATGATTAACAAAAATAAGCTGGAAAAGGAGGAGCAATTGGTTTCTGCCTTTCAATATTTTGATACTGACAATAGTGGGTAAGAAATGGCATTTTGGCTTACAGCAAGGCCAGAAGCTAAACTTTTTAGTATTTTGTGACATGCTACAACTGAATTCTGTGTTTTGTGCCCTCGCATAGATTCATAACTACAAGTGAACTGAAAGATGCTTTAGAAAAGCATAATATGTTTGATGCAGAAAGCATCACATCCATCATTGCAGAAGTGGATACTGACAAGGTGAGTGTTCGACTCCAGCCTTCTTTCATATGGTTACTTGTACGCACATTCCTAAGAATGACAAAGAAATATTTATTAGCGTTTGTTCTGATAATAAAAGAAAGGGGACAGTTGCTCCTTAAAGTATTGGAAAACGAATTCAAAGGTTTTTGTTTAAAACCATACAGGATGGACGAATAGATTATGACGAATTTGTTGCAATGATGCGGCAGAATACCTTGCAAGAATAGTGCCTGCATTTTTTGAACCATTTGTGTAATTTACAACCAAGAGCTGTACAGTTGCTTGTTATGGAGCCCTTTGACAGTGCAGCAACTTGAAAGAATTTCAAAATCATTTTGCTTCGTCATTTATA